>JAUKNK010000034.1:375000-667500 GCA_030765055.1 Mantis religiosa | reverse complement strand
CTGTCTATCGATTAAAGACTTCCTATCTACAACATTCCCCTATTATATATAGTAAAATACGCACTAAGAGAATATTTGAGGGTACTTAGAGCGATCAGCCTGAGACAGAGGAATAATTCTTTTATGAAGGTTATACAATAGTAGAGACATGTGCATACAACACATGGAGTGATGTTTGTTTGAAACAGAATTTAATTACATTTTTTTTTAATTTGGTGGTGTTAACTTAACTTCAAAAGAAACATTTGGGTTTAAAAAGTTTGCTTCACATAATATATCTCCGTAATAACAACACGGTAAGCTAAGGTCAACAAGGTTATATCCGAAATGAAAACTAAAGCGGCTTAGCTCGAAATGAAATATTTCTAATCCGGGTGAAATTAAAATAACAGACCAGTTCCAACTGCAGCTTCTAGATTGAAGGTAGTCTCAAGGAAAATGTCTAGACATCCATTTTACCCGGGATTAGGAGAGAATAAGACAGAATGTGCGTGGAGCAGCAGGATAGAGAAGAGGCTTAACTTCCCAAGGGTGGAGAGATAAGCCCATGTCAAGAGTGAGAACCAGAAGAAGCAAAAATATATATCGTAACATACAGCCTTTCCCCACATTGAAGACAGGATTTTATTTCAGAACCAATAGAGCATACATTCTGCAGTAAGATTAGAATTTCTTACTCTTTTGTTATTTCTAGTGATATACCTGTATACCGATTTCGTGTCAGGATTGGGATTTCCTGATCTTAGCTTTTTCTCCATCAGAGCAACTCCAACATCATATGGAGACTGTCACTTTGTAGAAACTGTAGATTTTATATAGAGAGGAATAAAGAGGATAAACAATTCTTATATTGAAGAAAACATGACAACAAACTTAGAAGCTAAACGAGACTATCCGGGAGCCGCCGAAGTGAATTCCACGGGGGCTTTCCATAGGGCAACACCTGGAGTCTAAAAGTCCTCATCGCGTCAAGCATCCGAGAAGACTGCCGAAACCCCAGTTCTGGCCGCAAGTGAACTAGCATACCGTGCTACTGGCTATCCAGGCTAGTACCGGAGATTCAACTAAATTGTCGCAGTGTTCTTGAAGATATTAAGTTCATCTCTCATCATCGATCTCTCTGGCAACACATTTTGTGGCCATAAAATAATCTTATCATTATGAGGCTGTCCCATTTAAGTACCGCTTACCCCCGTTTACTGCTATCTCGCCATACTTTAACATACTTCGTTATCCATGTCGATGATTCGGGATTTTTCTTAAAAATCCGAATTACACGTCATGTTTTAATAAAACCAGAGCTTGCCTCAGTAACGTGGTGGTAGCATGTCTGCCTCACGTTCAAGAGGTCCCGAGTTCGAATCTCGGTCAGGGTGAGTTACTTGGATAAGGTTTTTACGGAGTTTTCCCTTATCCTGAAAGACGAATTTCGGGTAACTCTAAGCTCTATGGACCCTGGGCTCATTTGAGCATGATTTCACCCATTACGTTCATCGCCCGATATGACTTAACGTTGAAGGATAAAATTACACAAAAAAAAACAAAAAAAAAAAAAAAAAGTTAACAGCACACTACACTGTTGGTCAATAGAATTCATAAAATTGACTTCAAGGGACCCTCAAAATATAATTCTTTAATATGTCTCTTATAGCAGTCTAAGGATTGATGGAAGAGGACTGGTAAGAATTATTCTAAATTCATCCCTCAAGCCCATTCTTTCAACTCTATAAAATTATAGTAGCACAACTTACTGTTGAGTCTGCAGCTTGTTTGTGATTGCAGATCAAATATTTGACTTTTTAAATTTACGGACAAATTGAGCCACATAGAATGCTCAAAGGTTAATTCAAATAATCGCGGCGAAGTACTTGTAGAGTACTCAACAAAGAATGTTATTTAAATTAAAAGAGTTATTCTACAGCAGCATTTGTGATGCACCATATTATGGTTATGGCATTATAATTAATAATCAGTATTCGGTTAAATTATAAATTTAACTAAAGTGAAAATAAATGTTATATATACAGGATTATACTACTTATTTATACTACTCCATTGACCTTCGAGTCCCTGGCGTTTTGAATCACTAATTCACTGGAGTATAATTTTGAATTTTATATTTGTATAAGCTCGTAGATGCCAAAAATGAGGTGGGCTCATGGATATAGACATAGACCTAGGACGTACTTTTTACACATTCTTTTCCAGTACGATACGATTTCCTTATAGGCTATTGAATGATACGAGTAGTGCCTATAAAGCACTGCCCATAACAGAACTGCAATGTTTCCTGAACCTAACCTGTAAACCTGTAAGGAGTGCAACAACTTTTAAGTCACAGCAAAGATCTCATTCATATTGTTTATATTGTACTGATACTAACAGCAAAGCCACAGTTTTAGAAATATCATTCATATTTAGTAACGATTTATAGATCTCCTAGCACTTCTGTACCAAACCTAAGAAGAAACATATAAAAATTTAGCATCTAAATGAAAGAAGAGAACACAGCGAATCGCTGAAAAGAAAAGAAATTTAAAAATTTGACAAATATGTGCAAGAATACTTTTATACGTAGATTCGGATTATAAGCACCAAAATAAAATACTAATTGATATATCACATGCAAGCTGTTGATTAGTGTTCGGCAGGCCAAAGTGCCAAAGACCGTACTCGGGTTCGCATGCTTTGACTGTCACTACATTGCAGAGATTCTGTGTTTAACATTTGAGTGTCTCAAACCAGCTTACATTTGTCATTATCAGCATACCACATCTAGATATGAGGCGGTAGCGAGAACGGGGCATTCGGACGATTTGGATTCGCATGTTCGCTCTCAGACAGCCCACTGGGTTTTAGCTTTCCCTGTCTATTTGACCATTCTACCAGAAGTACATCTTTTGAGGTCCAAATAAGAAAGAATGTAATATCATAATCATGGATGTGTGCCTGTTGAGCAGTATAACTTAAAAACCAAAAGTCCGATAAATATCAAACTTGGTATTTTTGAGGAAATATTTCTGGTATGTTCAAAATAACCCTCTACGTAGAATATACTTGTAGTTCGTATTATTTTATTTTTCTAAAATGATCGTATGCCTATTTTGATTAATATTCAACATGCTTGTTAAGTTGACATGAGTAATAAACGTATATATGAAATACGGTGCAAATTTTGAATGTTACATTTTCGCGTCTTTCAAAAGGGGCATTTGTGAGAATGTCTTTAAACGAACTGTTAGTTTATATTTTAAATGTTTATTCCATAGCCAGAGTTTGATTCTACGGCTAAACATTTGAGTATTCCTCCTGCAAATTTTGACGTTTGTTTTTCTTCTTATGTTGAAATTCTTTCATGGAGAGCAACAGATCGTAAGTAACTTAAGGTGAAAGCGAACGAAGTGGTTCTGCGAGCTGCAGTCGTGAAGTCTCGGTTCGATTCCGATAACCGCCATCCGGAATTTGAGGTATTCGTCATTTTCTTTGGTCGGTATCTGGTTTGGTATCTATCGAGAATTTTACTCAAACGTTTTCCTTTCCTTTCGTTTCTTACTAATGTTTAATGCTCCTTGAGATTTTTGGCGTATGAGAATGCTATATAGAAGATACGAAAAATTGTTGAAAGGAAAGATTAATGCAAAAGGTCACCTGAGGTCTATTAGTCGCCTTCTCTAAGCAACAAGTAAGAGTAGAGTGGTTTTTAAATTTGGAACCTTGCATCACTATGATTTATGGTTTATCAATTTATTCTATTCATTTACTCTGGTGTACTCCTGGAGATATACTCTGCGATTTATTCCCCGTTCCATAACCTAAAGCTAGTTAAATAGGCAAAAGCCTTCTTAAATAACCACTATAATATATAGCAGCCATGTACGAGTTTGGCATTGATAATAATACTCCAATTCATAGGCTACTGATTAATGTAGCGCTATGTTGTGACTCGCAAATAGTCGGCATTTTCGCCATCCCTGATCTGAATGTTCTTCCGAATCTGTATAAAACTCGTGACTTACACTTTTGCACTACAAGCAGTTTCCCGCCGTACACGTAGTTACTCTGAAAGTAATCCTACACTTCATGAGAAAACAGAAGCATAATGCTTCCAGTGATCCCTGGTAGCGAAGACTGTTGTCCTTTCTTAATGTAAAGTAAGCGCAACTAAGCTTTGGGATTACTGGAGTACATTTCACTCATAGTTTGTCAAATAATTCTACATGGCTGGCTCCATAGCTGAGTCCGTGGAGCACCTGCCTGTTGTGCAAGGGGTCCCGGGTTCGATTGCCTGCTGGGGTGGGGATGTTTCTCTAACCAAGATGATTCCCCATCTTACCCAGAGTCTGGAAGTATGAATGTGTGTGAGTGTGTGCGTGATCTAATGATTAAATTACGAAGTACAAGCAACCCAAAGTATACGAGTTAACACCATCTAGATGTTCCAAAGGAGAACGGCCACCGATATGATCACTACAGTTAAAGGTGAAACATAAAAAAAAAAAACTACATGATGCCTTTTAAAGTTCTCTGCATTAAAAGATTTGGATCTCAGTCCTCTCAGGTTAGTGCTAAGTATTGTACATTCTACTCGTAACTATAAATTATATTATATATAAATAGGTATTGTAATTAAAATCCCTACATTCATGTTTGAAAAATGATTAATAACAGCCCATATCCGTAGTGTTGGGATAATATAACTGACTCACAATTAAAAGGCCACTAGTTCGAATCTTACTTAGGTTGACTTATCTGGATAAGGTTCCTACCAGGGTTTTCCTTCATCCTAAAAGTGTCAATATATCAACATTAGCATCTAGCTCTTTAGATCGTGGGAGGAATCTCGGCAGATAACGATGAATTTTTGGGGATTTAAAAATAATTAGCATTGTTTACTTCGGAAAGGAAATAAAGTCGCTAGTCCCTTATATCTGCGGAACATAAAAGAAATTAAAGTCTGATAAAGAGAAATCTGAACCAAATTATGTGGTATTTTTTGCCCAAGATCGTTTATTCCAAACCCTTGGAGTATTCTGGACTCATTTGAACGTATTTAAAACTATTTCATTCATTAGCCATTCGATATGATGTATATAGTTCACGAAGACTAAGCTCAAAGAAAATGAAAAATAAATATATATGAATAAAAATAAACAAACATACAGATAAGTAAATAAATATAAATAAATATAAATAAATGCATACATTATATGCGTAAAACATCCTCGTTTTTTGCGCAGAGAGAAGCTGGTATATCATGCAATTTTCCTAGCCATTCCGTTTATTGATTTGAAGTTTTCAATACTTATACTTTTTCAAATGGAAAGTCGTCGTCCTTTCTTCCCTTGCTTCCTTCTCTCCCTTCTATTCATTTTGCTGATCTTACAAAGAGGGAAAATATCAAGGTCATAACATAGTGATCAGTTTTTCAAAAATTTTACTGTCGCTTAAGCTTACTTGTTCACTATTTCCTTGATGTTATAAGAAGATGTGTAATTGAACCAATTACATTAATTGGGCAGATACAAGGATTTCTGAAGAATGTGTACAGAAATTAATGTGTATGTAACAAATTAGAAATTATTTTTAATCATATACCAGTTTTAATATATAATTTGAATGTTGCTTGAATAGTTTGCAGCTATTGCTTATTGCATTGATATTCCCATACATAACGGTTAGAGTTACATTAATTTTTGAGTCGGTATTATTTAGGATAATTACATTGAATTAACGCACACACACGTGTACATTCAAACTCTCAGACTCCACGGAAGAAAGAGCATAATTCTACCCAGTATCTGTATATAAAGGCTGGTAAGTGCAACAGAGACAACCCCAAAATATTTATGACTGCCCAGTTAGGTCCATCGTTTTTATCTATTCATCAATAATCGAGTTCCGCGTCTCCGTATCCTGCTAAGCTCTACCTTATCAATTTTACTTATTTACTTATTAGCTGTATTTTATATCAAACAGGCTATAAAACATAATGCATGTACCATCACCTCGTACGGATGTGCAGAAATCCTGAAATACACGTAATTATAAACTCTTGCATTTCAATAGCTAATTAACTTCCCAGCTAACCATATAAACAAATACAAGATTTCGCAATATATTACATATATCGAATTAATTAGAATTCAGTTTTACTCTTAATTTAATTAAGATATATGTGTGATGTGAAACTACATATAATATTCAGGTAAGCTTATTTCACATTGAATAATTGATTCAATTACAGAATACGTTAATCTGTTGTTACACAAGCTCCTTATTCCCATTGTTCTTTTAATTTAAACATTAAACTACTGCATTCTGAATACCTCTTTATAATCATACTGTACAACTCTGTTAGAAATATAATTTCAAGTCAACATTTAAAATAAGATCTTCTAGTTTTATAATATGAGGGAGTAATGTAAAGATGTTTCCATTTTAAGAACTCCATTTAATAAAACATTAAAATACACTGGGCTGATTTTGAATACCATGAATTAAATTCATCAACAGAAAATCGATGAACTTTCACGCATATATTTTAATTATTTTCTCCTTGGGCAACAATGCACCAGCAAACGTGAAATAAGCAGAATGGCAGAAGACATGGGACGAGGAGACATGCGGCAGAATGAAATAGGATATCTTCCCTAACATAAAGTAGCTACTAGCACTGAAACAACTGCAACCCACTAAATAACTACTACACTTTCAACACTTACCGCCATACGATAAACGAACACCCAACGAAAGACTGTGAGATATGCTACATAACAGACACACAGGAATGTGCACTCTTCGCATGTGAAGTATACAGACCTTCTGAGTGATGGAAGAAACAAGCTACTAGAAAAAGGTAGCTCAAATTCTAAGGAACAACAGCGACACCAGAATCTTGTTCAACATGGCGGAAGACATAGCACGCATAGGTTATCACAGCACTTAGGGCGACTCTAAAACTAAACCACAGCTATGACAACAGACCAACCGGGCGATTAAAAAGACTCAGCTCCTGCTCCTGCAGCAGCAGCAGCCATCACCACACGAATGCCTAACAAGACGGA
The DNA here is from genome assembly GCA_030765055.1 of Mantis religiosa. Lineage (NCBI taxonomy): Eukaryota > Metazoa > Arthropoda > Insecta > Mantodea > Mantidae > Mantis > Mantis religiosa. Next base: position 660,436 of record JAUKNK010000034.1, on the reverse strand, counting down.
AACACTACTGGACTATAAGAGTAGGACCATTAATTCCCAAGCATGACAAATTCCTTATTTAACCGTTTTTATTGTTTCCGTTTAATTTCTTACCTGTTTTCTGTAGCTTCACACACATACACTATACACATAAACACCCATGCCCAGGGCGGGACTCGAACCCGCGACCCTTTACGCGGTGGAAGGCTAAAGACATACGTTCTAACGACCATGGCTACGAGGGTCGGCAAACCTACTGTTTTGTTTATTGTGTCATCTTGTGACTCAACAAATATATCAGAACCACATGGCTAGGATAAAGAACTAAAGGTCTCACATTATTATAACTTCAGTGAATTGGCCATATATGAAGGTCGTGGAGAAGCTATAAGCAGTAACAAGACGAAATGAAAACACTTTATAGGGTATTACTGTAGCTGTTCAGTAAACACAAACTTGTCGTGCATGCTAGTTTAACAAACTGGTAAGAAAAATGTGCGCTGGCCGAGCAGAAGATTTCTTAATGCAAAGCTGTTGTATCTGCCTCGTCATCATTGTATTCATCTTCATTCTCGCTTATGACCACGTCTGAAATCATCGCTTTTTTCCTCTAAGTTGATGATAATTGGCTGCAGTATTTCTTCGCGTTTTAAAGAAGCAATATACACTGTAAATTATACTCCTGCTTTGGTGACGCAACACTTCCCGTTTATGTACTATTGACTCACTTTTAATACCCGCACCTTGTTCATTATTGACTAATCCTAAAAAGAATATTAAACACCGATAATGACACTGCACACAATGAGTATCATTGAATTAAGAAATGACCACCGTTAACACGAAAGCAGAAATCCGAACTGAAGTTATAATAGCGTGAGACCTTTAGTTCTTTATCCTAGCCATGTGGTTCTGTTATATTTGTTGAGTCACAAGATTACACAATAACCAAAACAGTAGGTAGATAACAAAAGGATTTGGACAGATGATGAAAGAATCTTAAGAGCTCCTGTTAAACGGAGAACTAAATGTACATTCATACCTCTGGAAACAGTTAACGTAGAAAATTGCTTTTTGGACTGGTCGATTCAAAACAAAATGCTATTCATGATCAGATTATTCTCTTTCCTGCTGTGAAAATATTTTTTGGGCGCAAATGATATTCACTCACCAACTTTACAGCGTGAATTCACAGCTTAACTATACAACACCGCAAGGTGTGGCCAGCATCTGATTGGATGTTGTGTTGACCAGCTCCTCCTGAGAACCGCCATTAAATGTTGCGTCTGCCATAGTACAGCTTAAGTTTTAGACTAAGTACTGTCGCGAACCGGTATCTACGATCGACAAATTGGACTTTTTAATTCTACTGTTGCAACAAATGAAACATTTTGTAAAACAATGTGAAACACACTATGTAGTACAGCAAAAATGCCCAGGTTTAGACTCCAGATGCCCGGTAATAAAGTACAGAGTTTTTTTTCTTTTTTTTTAATGTATAATAATGATGTTTGAAATATCAAATAAGAAGTTCCCAACCCTAAATAAAAGCTGATACTGGAATTAACTGATACAATTAATAATTTTATAAAGAAGTTATAGGAGAGGTAGATAACTAACTTACATATCTGAAAACCTATGCGTATCACGAGAAGCCTGTATTAAAATGTGGCCGAATTCAAAAGTCATTAGCAACTTCCGTGCTGAGAAATTTGCTGTCGGTGAGCCTAAGGCAATTAAGGGAACCGTACGTTCAGAAATAAGATTTGCTTACAGCTCTGATAACTAGATAGACTAAGAGTTTAGCAGGTCATACAACAGACCTATGTGGATATGAATTTTCTTTCGTATTTTAACTATCTAGCAGAACTGTTTTACTGTGATCGATTATCGGCAGTCCGTAGCATCTGTAGTTCCCGCTCGGGCTATGCAAATATGTCGGTCGCCGCAAGGGAGTCCTTTAATTAGCATTTCTACGACAGCTTATCCTTCTCAATGTTACTACAACTTAGCCAGCTTGACTAGCATTGTGTATCCTCTGTCACTTCCGCGTACAACTTTAAAAAATAGTTTACAAGAGCATAATCCAGCAGCATATTCCAGGACTGAGACATTGGAAAGAATGCCAAAGGTGACGCGTACAGAGGAATATCATACAGGTTTTAGGATTAAAAGTTGGAAGTATATGTGAGTTGAAGGTGTTGAATACAATACTCTTTTTTATATTTTTGACATTGAGCTATGAGGGCAAAAGTTAGGAATATTTAATTATAAAAGCAAATGAAGAGATAAAAAGATATAAACTAAATCCAATACGCACTCTTTATAGAAAAAAGTGTTATTACAACAGAGAGGTGCGATAAAATATTTCTATCTGTATAATGCTTCAGAAGCGACGAATCTCGTATTTGCGCATGTTATTCTAGTATATTCGGTGGCTTCGTTGTTTCGCGTACGACTAAACATTATGACTGTATCAGCAACTAAATTCAGCACGCGGTGTTTGTATGGAATCAGTGTTTTCATTCTATCAAACACTTGAATTTTTAAAACTTTTTTTCGTTCATTTGCATCGGATTCTGCTCTCTGTCTCCTTTTGCTCCCCCTTCGTTTCGAGTACATAAATAAAAAAAATGCAAATGTTTTTCTATCGGCTTATCCATTGTCCGTAACAGAGGGGATCCTGGGTAGAGTTTTCCAGATTCTCGGTACTGGATAACAAATGTGATGCAGCGCCGTTTATTATGCTCCCAAAAGTATGTCTGTAAGCCCTGTGTTGTAGGCTCTGTTCAGATGTTGAGTTACAAATGTACCAGTATCATTCTCTGCACTGCAGGCAGGATATAAGCCTTAAATAAACATACAATATACTGTCTTCCTCTCTTTTCTACCCATATCCGTCCCCAAGTCACACAGGTCTGATGAAGAGAGCTAGGTTTTATTTCCAACCTAATAAAATTCAGAACTGACAATACAAAAATGCTTAAAAACAACTGCATTGCGGAATGGTAGTATTTCATTTTAAATCTGAAACCTAGTAACGCCGGTGCCAAGTATTTACACCGCTCCCATCTCTCTAATGCGGACCAAGAAATTCGTGCTGGAGAAAAATATGTCTCGGCAGGTATTTTTGCGGAGACTGCGGTTTCCCCTGCCATTCATTATACTAACTCTCCATCATCCACTTCCCTCTCACTGGCTCTCACTTCTCATCTTCTTCCTTACTCTCATGTAGACGCTGAACTGAACACTCATTTCGGTTACTCTCTCTAATCCAAAGTTAATCTGCTCCTCGACATGGTGCCCATCTATAAGTCTCCCATCAGAGGAGGATGAGTTGGAAAACGAGGAATAAGAGAATATGAAAATGTTAGATATGAAGCAAAATTTCCTTCTATAACGTCTGCTACAGATGCTCATGTAATAAAGGTAAAAAATCACTATCTGAAAAGATGTACATTATTATTTTGTTGCAGCAAGTTATAAGGAGGTCGGACGTACAGTCGGAAGCATAAGCAGGTAAGAATCGCGCTCACCCACGATAAGCACTATTGCGGTGAACTAGCACTTTCTGGATGTTCCGACATATCGAAAGTTATGGAAAGCCTATACAGTTATATAAATGAGTGAGTCTCGCGGTATTCTAGAGTAAGTAAGTTAGGCAAGTGAGGAAGTAATACGCGCGGAGCCATTCTGTGAGTACGACATTGAGTACCCGAGTGAGTCAAGCGAATGAGTTTGAGAGTGAACCAGAAGGCGTTGGCTGGAGATCGCTCTTCGAGTGTGTTTGTGACGGCCATGGTAAAATTCAATTAGTACTTTTCCTGAAATTTTGGAAAAACTCTTATGTTCGACTTCCCAGTCAATGAAACGACCAGAAGAATCGGTTCTTCGGGTATTTTGCTATGCATCTATGTCACGAAAGAAACGAACTGTTCACATTAGTTCTCGGTTCACAGTGAGTGTGATTGTACCAGAGTGAGCTAGACGAACTAAGCGAAAGTTGAAGTAAATCATTAAGTGAAACTAAAAGCTGAAGTAAGAGACAGTTTGAGAAGAGACAACGCCACATTATTGTAAAGAAATATCATTTAATGTCAATTCATGTATTCTCAACTATCACCATACTCGATAAAACTGTTGGTTGCTGCATTTTAAGCAACGGGTCTTCCCTACGTGGTGGACGAAATTAGGCATCGGGCATCAAAATTCTACGATACTTTACCCAGACATAGAAGCGCCCTTGTATTTCTTCCTCAAAACCCACAACCCATCCTACAACATCCCTAGGAGAAAAACGCTACATACGGTAAAACCCTTAACGGGTGGGTACGCAGCAAAAAACTTCTGGCTATATACAGACAGCCAGCCAGCCAGCACTTCGGTCGGTTGGTCGGTGTAAGCAACACAATTGTTTCCTCAGGGTATGTATGGATAAATGTGAGAGTAAATAATAACCGTTAAGTGGCTGATAACTTCAATTAACAAATAAGTTACTTCTACCAATGTGATCAATTTTTGAAGATGTCACATTAACTGTTTCTGGACATTAGCACTAGAAACTTCCGCTAAATGAGTATACTATCTTCTAAATTGTAATTATTTTCGTAATACAATGAGTAGCATAAGTTGCCGTTAGTCACCGAAATGCTGATGGAGAACACTTCTGAGACGGCCGCCATATATGTTTAACACTTGTGCGGTCCTAGTCGTTACAATATGATAAAAGGTCGATCAAAATAAAAATTTTCATCATGAATTTCCATCGAGCTACCTATTTATTTTGAAAATTTTGACGCCTTTCATTTGTATATGACACGCTATTTTACTCGTGAATTGCTATGTTCTAAGAACTTCATTTGTTATTAATTTCCGAAGTGTGTCTACATATGTTTCCACACTCAAATATGACTTCTGAAGACTACTAAATACCATAATCTCTGAGCTAATAGATTTGTGAGCGCTCTGACTTCCAATTACTCTACCTGCCTTATTTATTATATAAGCATGAGTAGCTGGCATGCTTGATTTATAAGAGTATTCACTCAATGGTTTGAAGGTCACCTTTCTTCCAAAAGCTTTTCAACCGTAAATTTGGGTCATCTTCAGTGAAGTCTGCTCCAACTACTGCTTGAAGACGATCTTCTTCCTCTCCTTAACTTTCTTGGAGGGTTGAAAAGCTTTTGGAGGAAAGGTGAACATCAAACCGTTGAGTGAATACTCTTATAAATCAAGCATGCCAGCTACTCATACTTATATAAGAAATATATCTCACCTTTAGTACTTTGACAATTCTTCTTAATGCCTTATTTATATCGATCTAAATTAACTTAATATTTGTTCCATTAACTGCAGTGGTAATATCAGTGACCGTTCTCCTTTGGAACATATCGAAGGTGTTAACTTGTAATCGTTGGATTGTATCATTAGATCACACACACATTCACACTAACACTCTCCAGACTCTGGGGAAAATGGGGAATCATCTTGGCTAGAGAAAAATCCCCACCCTAACCCGGGAATCGAAACCGGGACACCTAGCACGGCAGGCAGGTGCCCTACCGACTGAGCTGCGGGATCAGCCAACTTAATATTGTTAACAGAGAATTTGGCAACTAATGACTTCTTTGCTAGACAAAACTGTAACTCTCGCTTTTTACGTTATATATTTATTTTAATAAACAAACTTTATTTGATACAGGGATTTATCTCTCTCTGTATTATTTATTAATACATTATTAATCTTACCAATAATTGCGGTAACATTGTGTTTTGGGTAACACAGCCGATTTTGATAATTTTTTTGCCATTATTTTTTAGGATATGGGGCAGGAAAGGCCATCAGTTTTGTTTCGCAAGTGACTAAATTGTTAAAAAGGGTTTACCGAGTTATTCGATTCGTGAATCAGATGTGTCTTGTCCGAGTATGAGCAACAATAGCTCATGTGTAACATTTGAGCTAAGCCAAGCGAATTTAGTGATAAATTAAGTGTAGTTAATATAAAATCGCCAATATTACATGTCTCAGTATACTCTGAAGGCAAATATGACTGAAAAAATAAAATGCATTTTATATATCAAGCGTTGAATCTTATCGGAAAATACGTCAAACACTCTGTGCAGATGCATTTATATCTTCTGGAAAAGAAGTGTCATACATCGGCAGGCACCGTATATATCATGATTGAATATTGTAACAAGGATAAGTAGAGGGAATCAAAATCACTTTGTGTCAAGTAACATAGTGGCGGCTGGAATGGTAATTTACTTTTGAGTAAAATAATTAATCGGCTAACATTTCATGTAAAACACGCAGCTCCCAGAGGCTCCATTTGTATTTCTCATTTACTGTCCGCCAGGTTAGTAATATTTCCCTCTTCTAGCATAAAGTTAATAAGTGAATGCTGCGCTTGTGACTGAAGGTCAATAATCTCAATGCAGTGCCATGTAGTATGCAATAAACTGGAGACCAACTCCTGAAGAGAGGGTGGTTATCGTCGTCGTCATTATTACTCAATTCCTGGGTTCAAATGAACACACCGTTTATTGTCAACACCACTCACTGTCGTCATCAAGCTACAACTGACTGAAGCTACGTTGCATAGACTATTCCAACAAAGCTGCATTTCTCTGATCAAACAGTAGGCTACACGTGTTCGTCCGCATCTTTGTGTTGCATAGTTTGGAAATTCCTGCCACTTGCTTGCTTTGAGAAACATTAACGGAATTTGATTATACCGACCTGTGCCGTTAAGCTTAACCCAAGGCATTAACTTAACGAGCCACTAACAACAAAAACAGGAAGGAAATGCCGGCAGCACAGTCGCCCAGTGGCGACGGCGAATATTAAGACGGGCTCCTGCATTAATTAAGAAAAGCTGAGTCATCAGGAAAATAAGGGAGTCTAAGGTAACTTGATACTTTGTCTCAAACACTGTTTTCTTTCTTTTTGCAACATATTTAAAGAACTTGTCAGTTTAATTAAGAATAATAATAGCTGCTTAAAAGTCCGGAGTTAACAAACTGCATTAATATGATAGAGGCATCACAAATATACGGAAGCACAATGAAGTGTAGTTTGTCGCTTATTACGGTGTGAACGCCTGTTTTTTTCAAATGCATGTGTAAAATTAGCATGCCAAAGCAAACAAAAGTATACTAGGTATTGGACGACGAGCTTAACACGAAACAGAATCAAGTAAGACGATTTTGTGATTAAAAACAACAGCTTAAGCTAGGACTTTATTAAATATAGGCATGGATGTAACACAAGATAGAGTTACACTAAATTATGGTAGTGTCTAAATATAGTATAGCTGACCCATAAGGTTAAAGTGACATAAATATTAAATGTTCAGAATGTCACGTTTTCCATGGGATATTTGTTATTTTAATATTGTAATATTTATTACAATTATCATCTTAATTATCATTATAGTTATTATCATTATCACTACCATCCGTTTCCATTTTCCAGTAATTCTGTGCCCTTGGTCTCAATTTGAAGTAGTCCTTGAGCTCCACAAAACCGTCAACCAATAGGAGCTTTATTGTCTTCCCGTCCATAGAAATACGCCACGCGTATACTAAGTACGTCTCTAGTAATGTCCAGTAAGTCCAAATATTCTAATTCAGTTCATGAAGAAGATAGAGAGTAATGTTTGTAAGGCAATCTCGTAGTGCTTCTATATGAAATAGTTCTCATAATACTAATGAATATACCTTTGTGGTTACATAGTACTGTAATGCAGACTATTGTCCTGATGCTGCTAAAGAAATTATGTTGAAAGAGCATCACAATTTTTTCTTGTTCAGGGTGAAAACCAAAGTTCCCTTAATCCGGTAAGCAGAATGCTGCCTCTGGAGAACGTCAGCCCTCACGTTTTCATAATGTGCAAGCCCCTCAGGTTCAAACAATTCATAGCCGTAATCAGTTCTGCCTTAAATAGTAATAGAATAAGGCGTGAATTTCGGTGAATTTGGAGAGAGGCAAATCATCCGCTATGAAATATCTTTATGGTATGCACATTGTTTGAATTATGTAAATACTCAATTAAAAACATGCTGGTCAAACTCCTACTAAAGCTCCTACTGTGCGCCACCCAAGTGAGTCTGACGTGGTACTTATTCCTCTGCGCTAGATGGTGTGCGAGTGAGTGAGAAATACTCAAAGACTGAGAGTAACCAAGCGACAGAGCGTAATTAATTAGAGCACCTGATTCATTGTGAGAAACTTCTATAATCATGGTTTAGTAGTTAGAACGTGTATCTATCTATCACAATTAACGTACTTCCCAGAATATATGAATAAGGGCTAATATTGTATTTAAAAAAAAACTTGAAACAAATACTACATTAAGTTACCATATGACACGTTCCAGATGACAATGAAGCAGCGGACACACCGAGACATAGTCGACTGAACAGAAAATATACTGACATGCACTCACATGTGTTGGCAATTTCAAAAATCATTGTGGCAGTATTCATGCTAGTCTAGATTTTCTATTAGGATTGCTACACGAAAGTAAAATGTTACCCCGATAATATTTGGATTGTCCATCAACTGCAACCCAGAGACCTAAACCCGGATAAACTTACCGTAACTGGCTCATAAAAACCATAATGCCAAATGGGGTGGCTTGGATCATTGATTTTAGATCGATGGGGTAGTGTTTCATCAAAATGGATACGTAAAACAAAACATAGATGTTATAAATAGACTCCTGAAAATATATGAGTTGCGAGAGATGTCTTTCTGCACTCAGAAGAAATCGTCGTTTAGAGTGTTATTGCATCTTCATGACATTATACAGTATACAGAACCAATATGCAGCAATGGTGTATTAGCTTGTTGTCAGTACGGCCTAAGTGGTCACTAATAAGATTCTTTTGACTTTAGCTAGACCTATCTCAGAGGTGGTGTTGGATTTCCGCCAGGCCACAACATACTACGTAGAAATATATACCAAATAGGACTTAACCCTGAGGATATAAGTAGCATAAATACCAAAGACACGAGCCGTTTGATCGGGACCATTTGATTTGATGGAGACCTAGTTTGAGAGGCGTCTAAGTGAGGACATCTATAAAGAGGGGGCTAATCTCTTCATTATCAACAGCCTCGACCATAGAGAACTAGAACAATTGGGACAGAGCTTTTCCAGACGACTTATTTCAAGGGGTTTATGTTAGCGCTATCTTTATATTTAACAGCCACTGAGTTTTTAGGGGGGGGGGGGCAGTTTTAAATAATACATATACTAATTGATCCCACACTATTCCGGAATTGAAAGGGAATATTCAAAAAAAGTTTATGTCATCTCGTTGAAAATGAACGCAGTGTTCAGCAGCACGACTGGACGTGTCGAGTTGTGTGAAGAACATAACGTTCGCTTGCGGAATTTAATTTCACATTAATCAGTAGAAATAAGCAGGCTTGAATACATTGCGTAATAAACGACAACTGAATATATATATATATATATATATATATATATATATCAGTGTTCAAAGAGCCATTAGAATTAATTATATTTCTGCTAAGACATTTACCAAATGCGTGTAAGCTGAGAAATGGTTTTACCAAAATTTACTCCCGGGATTCATGCAAAATCATAAATTTACTGTGGATATAAAGAATGCATGCCTCACGTATCTCCGATTTCTTTGTTGTTGTGTTTATATGAACATAGAATGTATTTGATTGTCATTTGTTTATTCCAAAGTTGTTCTCCGTGTAACATTTTAAGAGGTTTCACCTCAAAATTAGATCATTAAAGGGGCATCCATGAGTCAGTTCATCAGTTCTGTTGGCGATTACCTCTGTTGATCCTTGAGTTAGATAGGTATTCTTCTTTTATTTTTGTAATTTACGTCCTCCAACGTTAAGTCATATCGGACGATGAATGGAACGGCTGAAATGATGCTCAAATGAACCCAGGATCTATAGAGCTTAGAGTTACCCGACGTTCGTCTTACAGGAAAAGGGAAAACCCAGGAAAAACCTTATCCAAGTAACTCACAAGTAACTCACTCTGACCGAGATTCAAACTAGAAACCCCTTGAACGTGAGGCAGACACGCCACCACCACGATACCGAGGCGGGCAAAAGATAGGTCTAATAGTACTGATATTATATATTTGTCTAGTTGCAGTGAGAGGCGAGGTGCGCCTAACAGCTGAGGAAAGGGTGGCTTACCATCTTTTTGACAGTTCTTTGTCACATTATAATTGACGATTTTGTGTATTAAAATATACAGACTTTTTGAAATTGTTAAAGCACTTACAACACTATAATAATTGTCTATTTTGAAACACTTTTGTACAAAAAATTCGTGTCAACTGATTAGCCAACACACGGAGGTGGAACACGGCCAGCTAAACAGCTGTAGTGCGGAGCCAGCGCTTCCCAGTTTCACAGCCAAGCGTCAGTTGCATTTATAATCGTTCACAAATTAAAATCTACTGTGATGAACGAAGTACACAAACTACTTCAAAACGATGTTCATTTATTTTATATCAATACTAATATTGGTGATGGTATTTTATTACAGCATTTATAACGGCTCTGACATTTCTCCCTATTGAACCTTTGCTAATAATACTGTATTCATAATGAAAATGTATGTAATTATAAAGGGTTTCCAAAGCCAGGTTTCGTTTACTATTAAAATATAATTCTTGCATTGTATAAATAGCAATTAACTAGTTTTAGCGGTGGACCCCCTTAAATTTTGATAGATATAAAATAATTCTCATTTAATTAAATTTCTACTGCATTCTTAACTTTTACAAGTAAACATTTCCAATTTTCGTGTGTACGATTACGGAGTTGTTATGAGATGTTGCAGTACCGGAGCATAGCACAGTAAATAGACCATAGCTTCTAACGCGATCCCTGAACAAAGTGATGATGCGGAGACCCAAAGGACAACCAAATGGAATGCACGATATGTGTTATCGAGTCCAACATAGCATCAATTCTGATGCCAAGTAGTTCTGTCTGAAACATTTATATTCTAAAGGGTTCAGGGACAGACGAGACAATCTCAGGAAGAAGAGAAGCTCTTAAGCCCGCCATACTTATGCGAAAGGTTGTCTTAAGTGCAAATTAAGCTGCTCCATTGCAACATTCCGAGGCTAACGAGATAGACCACGGCAGCTGATTCTTATAGTCCAGTCATGATCTGATCAGGTAAAAGTACAGTTGCACGATACGTTAATACGCAGACAGTTAAATTGCTCGTGAAACTCGTACGGAAGTACACTTCTATAGTGATGCTATACTATGTTAAGATTACAATTACTACTCATTAGCAAAGCAACATTCCAGCTGCCGTTGTCTGGACCTAAAAACCTGAAACACTTGAGTTAAATCAGACCAATGGTCAATAAGTGTGTGGTAGAAGGGAAACTGTCCCATAATTCGTTTATCGTACGAAAATACAGGTGAGGTTGGCTATTTCTATGTGAATGGAATCAGGGAGTTATTGAATGCAAGATTCGCACGCCACCTTGAACCATGCCATTAGGTACCGAGCAGTAAACCTGTGTAGAACATTCCTGTTCGTAGCGTTCGTGGTCGGGAAATATGGTCAGTTGGAGAATTTAATGTCATGTTGGCACGTTGGCCATAGTAGCTCAAATGGTTAGAGCGGCTGGACGGAAACCATAAGATCCGTGGTTCAAATCCCGGCTATGACATTGAATTTTTCATTCTGGCTCTACCCTTTCATAGTGCGTCCTACACACGACTAGTGTGAAAGAACAATTAATTTCCAATATGGAAACCTTCAGCCAAAGAATAGGTAAATATAAAGTAATGCACTTGATGGCTTCTTTCAATGTTTTCATATTGGCAACTGGTCTAAATTGAACATGGTAGTCTATAAAACGCAGCGGTGTGTCCTAGAGGCTTCCAATATCCTTTATAGAGTAGGTTGGCAATACTTGAAGAATGCGCATAATGGTGAGCCAGATGAGGAAGCTACTTACATAATTATATCCAACACTTTTGATCCAGTAACTGTAACAGAACTACCAGCTTCAAGATGTTTTAAAATACCTGGGCTCTGCAATTACGATATGTTAATCAAACATTAGATATGACTAAGGTGATAGCACAATGGGTACAGATAGGAATCAATTAAGCATACACAGTTCATTGAAATGTTCATAATTATTAAAGTATTGCAACACATTTATTACCCTCTCTAATCTATGTTATATTCAGGAATAATTTATTTTCGCAGAAAATCGTGAATACTATCCGCGTATTTTAGACAGGCTATATTTTGTGCCTGTATTTTGCTCTAGCCTTGTTTTATTTTATCGCTTTCTATTAATTGTATTCAGTTGTGATCTGCAGGAACTTCTATATTATCTGAATTAATGGATTTCATTTACAATGTCTGCTTTGTTTTATTTTGAGCCGTTCATATTCTAAGAGGGAAACTAGACCTATCCTACGCAGTTCTAGTAGAATAAGGTATAAAAGAAATACAAATTAAATCTGAGAATTTCAATTAAATTCAAGATCCCCCATTTACCGATGTGTATTTGGTGACGATGGCCAGTAACTACATAATAAGCGCATTCAATTTAAATACGAAATGTACAAACAGAAAATCATAACTAGCGCTTTACTAAGTCCAGGAGAAAATTGCAAAATTAGTTACATGAATCTCTTTAAGAAAGAGATATATACAGATAAATTAAAGTAAAAGTAAAGCTACACTATTAACCCACTAAAATATGTTAACACGCCGAATAAACCCAAATGGCACAGAGTGAGTCAGCGACTTATACATTATTTGTATGATTCCCAAAAAAAAAAAAAAAAAAAAAAAAAAAAAAAAAAAAAAAAAAAGAACAGTTTGTAATTTTGTGAATAGGTTTAGAAAAATGGAGTCTACTAATAACAAGAAAGCGAACGTTAATTGATATATTCCTACGGAGACCGAGTGGGATGGCTCAGGTGATTTCATCTGTGGCCTGCATTCGGGTGGCCCGGGTTCGATTCTCGTGGTCAACCTACCTAACCCATGGGTTTTTAGGGGTTTTCCCGGGTCACTAGGCGAATACTGGGTAGGTTAATTACATCTCCCGAACTTTCTGTCCCTCCATTTCAACTCCATTACCATTTCACATCGTCTCACATCTGGTGTCGGCGGGAGTCTCGGCGGTGCATGGCAGGATGATATCCTCTGAGGAAAACTACTTCCTCCTCCGGTAGGTCGGTTGCCGGCTTCCGCGCCACTGCTGGGACAATTTCGGGACCACCAGCCAGGGACCTTTGCAGCTCGGCTGCTGGGCTCGTTGCCGTCCCGCAGTACGAGAGCGTGTTCATTGTCCTGGTCTGTCAGGGGAAGTCTCTATCCAAGTAAACTCTAAGGACCCTGCTCTCTGTACTATCATGGCTTCTTTGGTCGCCCCCTCTGTCTCCTTCACCTCATCCTTCCTCCCGGGGGTGCTCCACTCGGGGACATAGGAACAATGGGCCCAGCATGGTGGCCTACGTACCGAATCCCCTCAGGAATGAAATCCTAATCCTATTCCTACGGAGAAAAACTAATTCCATGATATCTGAGAACACTTAGAAGGAAGTCCGCAGATATCTGAGGTAGGTTGCATAGAAATCAGGAATTTTGCAAACATTCGCTTGGAGTAACAGTAAACGTTTAAAATTAATATTTTGGAATTATAGTTCTGGAAAAACACATAAGAGATAAGTACAGATGATTTCTGCAAATGACGGTTGAGCAATGGTAGTTGTCACTCTACTAAACTGTGCTTCATTCATTCACTCGCTCACTCATTCGGTCGCTCACTCACTTACTCACTCACTCCTCACTCACTCACTCACTCACTCACTCACTCACTTCTCTTCCCTTTTCTTTTTCAGCTATGAAGTATGGTTTTGTTTACATGAGGATGAATTAATAGTTAATGTCTACAGCAGCGCCGGCTCGACCGGATCCACCGTTTCTCCTTTATTAGTGCTTCCGGTGGGAAACACCTTATTTGTATGTTACACGATACTTTCAATATAAGAGCTCTCCAAAAACCTGTTTAAGTCTATACTATACTGGTACGTGTTTAATGCGCAATTATTTTGAACACACTCTACCATTTCCATAGTCAAAAGTATGGGAAAACGCATACTGAACATATGTCTACTCATTACTCCTTTATCTTTCAACATTTTTCACGGATAATAGTAATTACAAGGATTTAACACTAATATAAGGGGCGATCAGACCGGTAAATTATTGTCATCAACAGGGTACGGCTAGGCAATGAGTTTCATTTCGTTTAGATCGTATTCAGTGTGTATTTTTTCAACAATATATACATAAATTGCTACAAACGGTGACATAAATATTTGTTTTTATTTGAACAAAGCTTAACACACTCGTACAGGTTGTTCAATAGTAATCACTTCAATTAAAAAGCACGAAAGGATAATTTCGCAGAGCGTTATTGCTACCGTACATCATGCATCGAATTTCGAAAATATTTAATTTTTCACCAAGGGATGGCGTTCGTTTGCTGTTAATTATTTTAACTTTATTGGTCTGTTATGACTTGCTTTATGTCTCTGTGTTAACTGTTGGTTTTCGTTGTTTTAATCTAACTTCAAATTCTATTGCACCAAATAACTGAATGTTTGTAGCTGTTATATACATTTAATAAAAGGAATAAAAAACATCAAAGGCTAATTGTATAAAATTTAAGTACCAATATCTCAAACATCTCAAAGATTAAATAATCTCAATCGTTAGAGGATATTTGCAACAGTAAAAACACAGGGAATACTCTTCCCAAACACACTCTTTTCTGAGGAAGGGAAATTCCCTTGTAATTCCCTTCATAGCGATTCCTGTTTCTGATTAAGGTATATATTTATTTTCACTTTTCCTAATGAATGCCTATTAGAGTAAATAGAGGAAACATTCTGTTCCACTCAAAATTCATTACCGGGATATGTTTGGAAATACATAATTATTTCGAACACCCTAAAACCCTACCATAAAAATGTATTTTTAGACTTTTTTGTGTTGTGTGCGTGCGTATATGTCTGAATAACTGAATCTGAATGTTAACAGCATAATTAATAAAAATATTCGGTTAAATGTAAACATCTTCCAAGCACACGACTGGATGGTATTCCAGAACGTACACACCCCAAAACACCATTCTCTTGGAGCAGTTATTAACTTATGTATTTATAAAGGAATTTAACTATTTATAATAAATATAAACTGTTTATGTCATTTTTATAGAAATGTCTTAACTTTTTATAAAAAGTTAAATATGTATCTTGGAAGACCTGAAACCTCCATTTTGAATGGTATTTACATAATCAGTAAACTGTAAGCGATAGAGAATATCTCGTTAAATTAAATTAAGTTTGTGGACGCTGTTTAACTGCTGCGGTTCTTAGGCTCTAATTCCACAAAAGCGTGAAATGACGTATAATTTTCTGAGAGTTCTCTTTATTCATCTTAAGGTTCCTCGACATAGGAGCACTCACATGTTGCAACCGAGCAGTTTCTTTGATTTTGGCAACTCGCCTAAACGTAAAGAGCGGGTATCCAAAATATAGTTTGTCTACGACTTGACACTCCACTAGATTGATATGAAAATTATAAACTATATATAAGCAATGCATATAAGCATTTTCGTTTTGGGAAACACATAATTCTCTTATGGAATAACATTAAAATTATTGCAAAGACATTTTACTTTGCACGCAGAACTTTCACTTAAAGAAGCAAAATGCAAGTACTCATAGGCCAAACATAATTTAAAAGGGAGTTTATAGTAATAGTGATAACAGTAAAAACTAAAGCAAAATTAATATCAATTAAAGAGTTTGTCAACTAGCTGGGGCTGAAGGAGCTCTCTTATATGGTGAATAGAGCTGAAGCTTAGTCCTCAGAGAGATGATTGAAGCACACTTTTCACTTGTCTGGAAGGTTCAGGAAGCGGTTCAATCAAACGCTTGCTATGGAGGTCACGCACAGTGCTACTCTGATGCTATGGAGGCACTTTTGGCCAAGAAGCGGTCACAAAGGGGAGGAAAGAGAGGCCAGCCCTTTTTTTTCTCGAATCCCAGGACGTATGTACATATCGATCTTTCCAAGCGTTGTTCTTTCGCCCATTTTCCGTAAAGTAGTAAGGGGGTTGAAGTAATTTGTCCGCCGTTCCGTGTTTTTCAAGCCCGCTCTGGGAGCACACCCCTTCAGTTTTCATCTCGGTGAAGCATGTCGGGATTTGCCCATAGCCCCCCTCGCCGATAAATCACCTGCCTGGTCATTCAAACCACAGGACCAACTTGCAACACACAAAAATGCCACCACAGTTCAGACATCAAACGATAGATTGCCGTTAAATACAAATTTTGTATTTATATTTTGTGAGACTTAACTGTAAAGGCCTGTGTTTATTTTGTAATCTCTTTCACAATGAATTACAAAGAAATATCTTTTTGTATATCAAACTCCCGTATTTCAAATAGGTATTTAAGACGATGTAAACATTGATTGGAATTACAAATTGCTTCTTTTCTAATTTTTCTTTCGATTTTCTAACAGAACTTTGCTACAGCCAACTCTGTTACTCAGAGCATATTTAGTCCTCCAACAAGCTACTCTGTACATAAACTGTTAATTAACTGAAAATTATTCCATATTAAAAATTAAAAGAAAGAAGCATTTTCAGTAAATATACTGACAGAAAGCCTGTTACTTTTAAGCACAGTTTAAAACACATTTGGCCTACGCCGTGGCATAATAGGCTGGAGCATTAACAGAACCGCCCGGGTTACATCCCTCCTGTGGAGTAACTGATAAGTCCCGGTATAGACCCCGTGCCAACGTAGCATCGTGAAGCATTTGAGGAGCTGCAATGGATAGTGAATCCCAGTCTTTGAAAGCCACTTTACCGGCTGACCACATCTCCTCGTATTGCTTGGAAGATGGCCCTCCTCTACCTTGCGTATGTGGATGTGAGTCCGGCAATCAGATTGATAGATCCACGCCCGAGCTGTACGCAATGGATTAAGGCCGGCTGCTGGAGCAGCGATGGATATGCAAGGATGAATGTGAGATTACCAGATGATTTGTTTGGTAATTTTAAAGGAGGCTGATAATTAAAGCCAATGTTTTTAAAATCACCTCTGTTTAAGTGTCTCAGTTTTGTCGCGATTCTATTCATTTGGAACGAGAGTCAGCTGCACTAAATACAGCTTCCCTATGCACACGGTAAGTTGGCTGAGAATTGCTGCTGCACCAATAATATGCTATTTGAAAGTTACTATTTGTAGATAAAAATTACCGATGGTAGTATTAAATCTTTCTCACTCTCAACATTGGAAACTAGAAACTATGTATCTTGAAGTGCTTCAACATGAGCATCAACTACTTTAATACTAACTCCAAATATGTTGCCAAGTCTTAGTATATTTACTCTGCGACTTGACAAATTCGAAGAATACCTTTTTTTTCTAATTCTTAGTACTCATCACATATGTGCATTGCGGAGGGGTTCTCTTTGAGCTTTTGCATTCTTGTGTTGAACATTTTATAAAAAAAATGGAAGTACACTGGAGTGCAATAACGTTTATGTAAAACGGCATTGTTTACACTAAATGTTTAGTGATTCTGATGTACTTTACCAAGTGCTTCTACCAGATGGTCTACATAGAAAGTTAAACTTTATCGTATACCTCTGAAGTCGGACATTTCTTTGTTGACATCATGTCTCCCAAAACGTCTCGCATAAAGCATTTTCGTTGTTTCTGACATTCAATCTTCACCCCGCAATTTTGAGATATGACAATAAATGCAGCCTAAACTTTCTGTAATTATCTGTCTGACAACTGCTTATATTCTCCCTCGCATGTATCTCACATTCTAAGAGATATATATATATATATATATATATATACATATATATATATATATATATAAACACTGCCAATGTGCTTAACTTCTAATCAGAGGCGTGGTTATCCCTGCTTTCCATCTCTTTTGTTAACTAATGTAGCAAAAAGCAATACTTTCAGAGATCTGTTCACTTTGTCTATACCACACTAGTCAATTCTTGCATGTGAGCTTCACGTGAGACAAAGAACACACACACGATAATAGTTTTAGCCGCTTTCCACGAAGATATTTAAAGGAACTCCATTGTGAATAAAATTGAAGTCTGTGGATAGTCGCACTCAAGTTAGTGTTTTCTGACTTGGAGAGAAGTTGAATAGCGACTAGCTGAAATATTTAATTCAAATTATCTTCAAGCACTTAAGTAATTAACTTAAAAGTTACTTAAAATCTACGTAACAAAAGGTTATATTAAGTAACGAATTAAACAGATGATGAAGTTAAGACAAAGTTAAAAGATATAATTATACCGTGTAACATCAAGAGAAGAACACATAGGCATGAACAAGTAAATGCAAATAAAATTGTTGAATGTAATGAAGGTTACCAATACCGGACAAAATATCCAAGAAAATATTTAGGAAAGAATGGCAGGGAAACAATGTTTAAATAAAGTAGGTAGATAAATTAACGTAAATAAATTACAAACACTAGCAGCGAGATATTTTCTGTTGATAAAAAGGGTTTAAAACCAACAGGGCAGAAGGATGGCGCATAGTAAAGTAGCAGATGCAAGGTCGCACAAAACAAGTTTACATAAAAGGTAGTGAATGAGTATTTTGAAGACGATGGAATTCTTATTCCGGACAATCTACAAATAGTTAAAGGTTGGAAAGCTCCGCGACGACATAATTACTTAACAAGCTCCGCAATACGTTTTGACAAATAGTTTACATACTCAGGTATGAGAAATACTGAATTGAGATTTTAGTGATGTAATTTTTATTTATCTCTCCACAAATTTTGAAAGAATTAGAGAAAATGTATGTCAAGTATGTCAAGTTTACGCTTCACAAAATCTAAGAAGCATTAATTATATTATTTTGCTTCAAAAAATGTGGAGTGCCGTTTAACAATAGAGATCGTTCTTGAGACGAAAGATTTAATTTGAAAGAAAAGCTAATTAAAATTTAAGAGTACCTATTGGTATAAAGTATAACACATTACAAAAGCATTCACGAGAACTGTATTTTAACAATTGGAGTCCCAAAACTCTCGGGTGAAATATAAGAACAGGTTATCAATAAATAATTATTTAGAAAATAAATATTCTTATTTATTTATAAAGGAAAACATAATATCTATGCCAGTATATTTTCGAAGTTCCACATAGCTAAGCATACATTTGGCCCACAACATACGAGTTCTTACCCATATATAAGGATGAAGTCCTTCTTAAATCTGGGTTACTATCATGAACTACAGCTCTGCATTGTATACGTGATTTATTTGTCTGACTTTAATTCGGTCACGCGAGTTGGGTTTGTTCCGGATAACCTTAATCCTAAGCTTGAATACTGTTTTTATAGTTGCACTACTTTATGGCGGTAAGTTTAACTGAAGTTTGAGTTTTGTACTTTGGGATCTATAACCCTTTGCAGGTTGAAAGGAGACGGTTAAGAACGCATATGTAATGACTTCGCTGTTTATGCAACAATGCTTGGAATTTAACTTGTGTCTACGCTACTTTAATGCGGTATAAAAAAGATTACAAGAACCTTACATTTCTTATGAGTAATAATGCGTGGGAACACAGCATTTCTGTTTGCCTTTCGCTTTGATGCTGGCGTGTTTAGAAGCAGCGAACTGCCCTTTAATGTCCCTCTAACAGCGTGCATTTGTTTTTAGAATCTCAGATGGAGCATTAAATGTAGAACCGTGATTTATAATCATATAAATATATATTTATAAATATATATCTTTAATGTTTTTATTGCATTTGATGTTATAGGTTATCCGCTTACACGTATATAATGGCATAGCACAACAAAATGAAGTTATTACGTATTTCAGTGCCGTTTTTCTATTACTAGTCTTTTCCATTTAGTTATAAAACCTTTCTTCATTTCACCTTTCACAATAGTGATGCATGATTTAACTACTTGGTATTGTAAATATGTTTTAAGCCCCCTTTTATGTCAAATGCGTGAGAAATTATAATTTTCATTCAATTTGTGTTTCAAGGGTTTGCTAATGTCTTTTTTTTTTCCATGACTTCACAAATTGTAGCCCACTTTTTTGTTATCAGTGTCAAAGATAAAAAATAGGATTTCATTATGTTTGCCTGGTAGTAAATGAGTTACTTGTCAGGCTCAATGAAAGTGGAGTATATGCTCAAGGCTACGCAGATGACATCTGCATTGTAGTCAGAGGCAAATTTGCAGATACAGTTTCGGGCCTTATGCAAAAGGCCCTTGAAGCTGTTGAAAGGTGGTGCCGTGCGGTAGAATTGTCAGCTAACCCTGATAAAACTAACCTCATTGTTTTTACAAGGAAGAGGCGGCTTGATGGTTTGTGCGAGCCGAACCTTTTTGGGAAGAAGTTGCTTCGATCCGGGTCGGTCAGGTATCTAGGAGTTATACTGGACTCTTGACTGATCTGGAGAGAGCATATTGAACATAAAGTGATTAAGGCCTGCAATACTTTGTGGGCCTGTCGGAGGGCCATTGATGTAAGGTGGGGACTTAAACCACGAGTGGTTTATTGGCTCTATGTCTCCATCGTCAGCCCCTCCATCACTTATGCTGCGGTGGTATGGTGGCCTTGTGTTATGACACAGGCTACCAAAAAGAAACTAAATAAGATCCAACGCTTAGCGTGTTTGGGGATTACCGGAGCCCTGTGCACCACCCCACCAGTGCCCTAGACGCACTGCTTGGTTTGCCTCCTCTGGATTTGTTTATCCAAGGAGAGGCCGGAGTGACTGCTCATCGTCTCTGGTATCTGTGCTGTTGGTCTTTTAAAAATTCGGTTAAACGACACAGAGGGATACTGAACAGGCTTCAGAAGTCGCAGACTATCCTAGCGATGGGTTGCGACGATATGAAACCTATTTATAATTTTGACTCTGAATATAGAGTCAGTTTTCCACCCAGAAAGGAATGCACTCGTGACCCTTGGGTTCCTGGGTGTGTCAAGGGGTACATCTAGTATACAGAGGGCTCCAAGACCGACTCGGGGACCGGAGCTGGCTTTTATGGGCCTAAGACGAGGCTATCGTACTCACTGGCAGGTTATTCTATAGTATTCCAGGCGGGTATTGCATTTATGCTATTTTGGCATGCGATTATCATATCTTAGTGATGCCTTGGTTGCATGGTCGTAGTACCTATTCTGACAGCCAGGCTGCCCTAAAGGCACTATGTGCTAGCACATCAACGTCTTGGTTGGTACGAGAGTGCCAAGAGACCTTGAATATTCTCTGTTCTTGCCATCCAGTAGAGCTCTGCTGGGTTTCTGGGCATACTGGGATCAAAGGAAATGAACTAGCTGATAGGCTAGCCAGGGAGGGCTCAGTCAACACGTTTATTGGTGCAGAACCTGTCCTTGGTATTACACCAAGAAGGGCCAAATATGAGTCCTCGATTGGGTCTCACTTCTACATGGCACTTCATGGCGTCATCTTACCACGGCTAGGCAGCCTTGATTCTATGATGGAGGGACCTAGCAAGAACAGCAGGATTCTGCTAATCTTTAATCGGGTACAACTTAGGAGTGCTCACCCAAGACATCCTGTCCTTTTTGGAGGCCACGGGACTTGAATAAGAACTCCAGTAAGAGGGCCACAATGGGCCCAATTTGCGGCCTACGTGCAAGGGACCGAAAGGGCTCAACCCATTTATTTTCATTCATTCATTCATTTTTCCTTTTCTTAGGTATATACACGGATGTACATCCTAGCTGTTCAAAAGTGACGAGGAAACTCGAATTACTACTGGATCTTCTCTGCTAAAAGATGAACTTTTTCATATTGGCTTATTTGGATCATAACCGATGCCTCAAAATTAAAAAAAAAGTTCTTTTGTTTGTAATAAAAGTTTTAGGAATAGTGTATCATAGTATACATTGTGTTACTAAATTACCAAGCAAAATATTAGAACTCCAAGATATATACAAAAGCTTAAAAACTGTGCAAAAATATTCCTAACAGAACTGATCATTAAAATAGCACTGAAGCACATGAATACGGTTCAAATTTAGTAAACATAGATTGAATGACACTCCTATGATTGACAATGAGGGAAATATTCATTACAATACTTGTTAATTGGATTCGAATTCTGTATTACCTACTTATATCCTACAGGTTTAACAGTTAAATCTGATTTATTTCTTGAAGTTCAAGTGAACAATGTTTCTCTACATGGTACTTTAAATCAAATCAAGACATTTTGATATTTTTAAACGTAAATGGTTGAAACTAGCTGTATTAAGGGTCTTCGTCATTTATAACCTTTCGTCATTTATGCCCATTTATAACCTATTATAACCTATTATATATGTTTCGCAGAACGTTCAACCTATCCTACATTTGGATGAGCAGAATCAGACTGAAAAATTTAATGCCATAGCCGGAATTTGAACCACGGATCTCCCGCTCTCCGTGAGGTTGCTCTAAACCACTGAGCTACTATGACCAACATGCCGAAATGACATTAAATTCTCTAACTGACTAGTATGTTTTGTTTCCCAGTAGACCACTAGGTGATCTCATATGCTATGAGACGCGCACTTTTTATGGCGACTTTACTATGCTGTAGGTACTTAAGTCCCAGGCTTCATAGTTAAGCCACTATGTTTTGATTTTAGATAAATTGTTGGACACAATCATTTCTTCCAGACTAGCCGTGTGTAGGCTAAGGTTTGGATGAGTAGAATCAACGGTTCAACATTCATGGCCTTTGACGATAATTTCCGGGCTAACAGTCAGGTAAAATTTGCGTAACTGCCCAGGAACTATCATCAGTGACCTAATGACGAGAAAGTTTCAAATCACTAATTTATGGCTTCTATTATTTCTAGATATGTGCATGTAGTTCGCTGAGACTATGCTCTTGTAGTAACCCTGTAGCCCCGGACCTTTGATGTAAAGAGCACTAAACAAAAATTATGACGAGTGAGTAATTTAAGTACTACTTAAAGTACGTTTTTCAGTATACTAACGGACAATATTAACAGTATATTAACATATGAACTTGTGACACCAAATAGTGTTTTTTAGCCTTGAATTGTTTACACATTAGACCCATCTCGAAGGCTTTCTCTTCATGTTTTAAACTGCTCACTTCTTGAAATGCATACTTGTGGAGCTATATTGGAAGGATAGAAGCCAGCTACCTATTCTTCCACTTTACTTCCGTTTGATTAATAGGATAATTTCTTGATATGGTGATGTTATAAGGTGACTTATAAGTTATGGTACCTGGTGACTTCTTCAGCAGTTCCATCTGATTTTAAATTTCCTTCGAACTGAACCTGTGAAAGCCTGCATTTTAAAGTGACATACTTCCCAAAAATGCTAATTTTAGTTTACAGATATAGAACAAATATTATCATAATGCATCCAGTTCCGTATTCCAAATTGCCCTTGTGTCCCTGCATTGAAACTGCTTAACATAATCCTAATGCATCTGAATTTCTTAAATATTAACACAAAATACTTGAAACTTCTGGTGAAAATAGCGTTCAACAAGATCCTTATATTCCTGAATTTCTTTCCGATGTAGTGTTAAACGTGGTTTTTATGTCACTTAAATCCTTTACTCTTGGCACGATTGCGTTGATGCTATGCTGTTTACCTCACCTTGTTGCACCTCTGCCAACTGCTGATGTCGAGGCAGCATTACAGATCGATGAGCGCCTGATATTTCCAGTGCATTGATTTTCCCAGTGGTCGCAGTAGGTACAACTGAAGCAAAAGGAAATAACACAAATCGCGGCATGTGTTGAAGTCACGCTTCTCCCCCCTCCCCAACAGAGAGGCACGCCAACGACTCTTGGGTAAACAATGGATATTGTCAGTTCAGCACTACGTCACCACATTTATGTGTCCAGCTATTGAGCAAATACTAAAACAACTTGTGAGGTATTGTGTTGCTACAAGAAGAAAAGCTAATAAACAACAAAGAAACAATCCATTGAATGATGGATACCACACTAAACTGAGGAGAAAAGAAGTGCACTGGAGAGGCACCACAATAAGGCACCCTTAAACTTAGAACTTTTTTACTGTGAATTGCAACTTCTAAGGCATATGTTTTAAAAAATTACCCGATAAATTGTTGAACGATTTTAATGTACTAATGCCTGCATCGTAACAGAAAACCATTTTCTGTACAAAATGATTTTGCGTGTGTGCGGGGGTGAATTTCGGAAACACGGGCTTTTCAATTAAGAATGATCATAATTTTTACGGACATAATTTTGCGCACTAAAATCCAATCTTATTATATTCTGTTAGCTTAATGTGAAACAAACACGCCGTAGTAGTTTCATTGTTGGTACTCCTGGATCCCGCCTGTGAGAACCGGTAAGTTCAGACATGTTCAGTATCGCCTACCGCTGCAATGGAGGTAACATGCAGTTAAAGTTGATGTTAAAGCAACATCCGGAGTTTCTATCAAATGTAATCACTGCTGATGAAACTTGGCTATCATTTTGATCCTGAGAGCAAACAGCAAAGCTCAGTATGGAAAACTCCTTCATTACCAACCACCCAAAAAGCAAAAGTCGTTGCTCCTGCTAGGAAAGTTATGGTCATCTCATTCTTTGATATTCATGGAATAGTTTACTAGCATGTTGCACCTGCACACACATCAGTAACAGAACAATACTACAGGGATGTCCTGAAAACTTCGCAAGTCCATATCAGGTGCAAAATACCACATTTTCATGAAGCAGGCTGGATGCTGCACCACGATAATGCTCGACTGCATATTGCCAATTTTGTTGCTGAATATCTTGCAAAAATCAACGTGCAGTGCATCCCTCACTCTCCCTATAGTCCGTGACTTTTTTCTATTCCCTAACTTGAAGAAACGCCCTCGTGGGAGGTATTATCCATCATCAGAAGCAGTGGTGAAGGCTGCACGGGCGATTTTGAAGGAACTCTCAAAAATGGGTTCCAACATGTCTTTGAAGAGTGCCAGAAACGCTGGGACAAGTGAGGAGAGACTATTTTGAGGACCATCAAAATTATGAGGATGAGTAAATATACGTTGTCAAAAAAAAATTGTGGTCATTCTTTATTGAACAGCTCTCGTAATTCATTCGCCCATAGGTCATTCGTGAATGAAAATTCCTACTTTTCCTTCAGACATAGGCTCTACGAAACCTACTAGTTTAAACTGCTGAATAAGAAATACTAAAGGGGTATTTTAAAATATATGATAGGATGTGTATTCTTCTTCTTTCTTTCCTGCTTCTGTCACTGTTGTGCCTGTTTGGTCGTTCTGTCTCCATGTTCTTATTTTGCCCATGTCCGAATCGGTCTTTTTACTTTGCCTTTTCCTGGAGGCCTATGTTGTAAATTCCTCATCCTATTATTAATAATTCTGCGTTGTTTGGGATACGTTTATAATAAAATGAAATTTGTTCTAACACTGACTAGTTGTTCAGTATTGAGCTGTTGCCTTATTTGTTTTCTAACACGTCTATTGATACGTATGTAGATCTGATGAGAAGTAGTTTATCTTAGATAATAGTAGAAACAGAGAAATGTTTATATAAGTTCATAATTGAATCGATTCCAGGCTTGGTGTGTAGTCGGCTTATTGTTTTATATAGCTAATACGTATATTTTTGTTTATATCCATTTTATAAATAGTTGTGTTACATACGGATTTTATCTTGATCAGCATTTTTCCATCACTATTGTGACTTTGTGGGTTCGTGAAATGAAAAGTCCAATTACACAAACTCAACAATGTTCTTTATTTCCACCGACTTACAGTTGAACACTTGCCAATTACACAAAATTACGTAATACACCAATTACGATTCACCAGTTCGTCCGTTACCGTTCAGATGCACGTACACAATTACACACAGTCTTCTCGTTCATTAACACGGCGCTAGCACGTCAAACACTGACTGTCTGTCTCTCTGAAACCCTTTTTATAGGCATCTCGCCGTATTCTCGGCTTTTCTAGTTTTCAGGCGAATATTCCCGGTGATGGGAGAAGGGGAGAGAAACATCCAGGGACGGGTGAAATTCCTTTAACCACCCCTCGGTTAGTGACAGAGACTAATGGGAGGCGTGGCTCCGCTCCTTTTCGTTTCCTCACAGCTGTGCCGTTATACCTTCCGCTAATTGGGTGACACTGCTCCCTCCTCAAGGCTGGTCGTCCCGAACAGCACCATCGTAGCGGGCTAGTCGATCCAGGTGCACCACCAACATCTTTCCTCGGGGAACCTTCTGGATGCGGTAGACCACGTCGTTAATCCTCTTCACCATCCGGTACGGTCCTTGCCATGGCTGCTGGAGCTTCGGGCAGCGTCCCTTGATCCGGGTAGGACGGTACAACCAGACCAGGTCACCTTGCTGGAACCCTTGGCTGTTGGCTTGCCTGTCATACCTGGTCTTCATGCGGTGGCTCGCCTTCTGGATGTTCTGGCGAGCCATCTCGTGCATGTCGTGGAGACGGTCCACCAAGTTCTCCACATACTCGGTCGCTGGCTGTTTCGCTTCCGGAGGGCTTCCAAAAGCCAGGTCACAAGGTAGGCGTAACTCTCGGCCGAACATTAAGCTGGCTGGCGTCATCCCAGTTGTGTCGTGTGTAGACGAGCGATAGGCCAGCAAGAACAATGGCACCTTGACGTCCCAGTCTCGCTGATGGCTGGCCACAACTTTCCTCAGGTGTTCCTCTAAGGTCTTGATGTACCTTTCGACCATGCCATCCGATTGGGGATGTAGAGGCGTAGTGCGAGTCTTGTTCACCCCAAGCCTTTGTAATGCCTCCTTCATTAGGTTGGACTCAAAGTTGGTACCCTGGTCACTGTGTAGCTCTAATGGCACCCCAAATCGACAGAACACTTGCTCCACGAGGCAGTCTGTGATTGTCTTTGCCTCTTGGTTTGGGATGGCATACACCTCCGGCCACTTGGTGAAGTAGTCCACGACCACCATTAGGTACTTGTTGCCTCGGTCGGAAACTGGGAACGGTCCAGCAATGTCAACGGCGAGCCGTTCGAATGGCGCTCCGACGTTGTACTGCTGCATGCGACCCCGGCTCCTAGTCTGGGGGCCGCGACTCGCCGCGCACACGTGGCACTGACGGCACCATCTCTCAGCATCTGCTCGGAGCCTCAGCCAGTAGTAGCGCTGCCGTAGTTTGTCAATCGTTCGGTTCGCTGCCAGGTGTCCTCCCGAAGTACCGGCGTGTACTTCCTCCAGGACTTCCGGGACCTTACTCCGGGGAAGTACCAACTGCTCTCTCTGCGCCTTCCCATCGGGTGATTCCCATACCCGGAACAGCACGCCCTCTCTGATCTTCAACGAGTCCCATTGGGCCCAGTACGACTTGTAGGTGGCGCTCCTTGGTGCGATATCCTCCCAGGTTGGTCTTGTCCCTGCCTCCACTTCCCTCAAGAGTGGCCCCAAGTCTGTGTCCGCCAGCTGCCACCTCCTCAGGCCTGCGCTATCCCAACCGTCCGCAGGCACTGCCACAACTACTCGGACTGCTGCGGCACGCTCCTTCTCTTCCACTCTTGTGCACTGGCCGCACTCTTCTGGACAGGGTCTTCGGGACATGGCGTCTGCGTTACCGTGGCTCTTCCCTCTACGATGTTCCGAGGTGAAGTCGTACTCCTGCAGCCTCTGGACCCAACGTGCTGTCTGGCCTTCCAGGTTCTTAAAGCTCAATAGGCAGGTTAGGGCGGAATGGTCAGTCCTCAGGTGGAATGGCTGACCGTACAGGTACTTGTGGAAGTGCTCCAAGGTCTTTACTACCGCCAATAATTCTCGTCGGGTGACGCAGTAGTTCTTCTCTGCCTTGGATAGCGTCTTGCTGTAGTAGGCTATCACCTGCTCATGGCCGTCCTGGATCTGCGATAGGACACCTCCAATGCAATGGTCGCTAGCGTCGGTGTCCACAATGAAGGCGCCACCCGGTTGTGGGAAACCCAAAATTGGAGCACTGCACAGGGTCTCCTTTAGGTGCTGGAAAGCGTTTTCGGCGTCCTCTGCCCACACATAAGGCCGGTGTTCCTCTGTCAGGCGGGTGAGTGGTTTTGCGATGTTGGAGAACCCCTTTATGAAGCGGCGGTAATAACTGCACAGCCCCAGGAAACTGCGCAACTCTTTCCTATCCTTTGGGCGAGGCCAATCTCTCACAGCCTGCGTCTTCTCCGGGTCTGTGGCCACTCCGGTTGCTGAGACTATGTGGCCTAAGTAGTTCACTTTCTTGCGGAAGAGCTGGCACTTCTTCGCGTTCAGCTTCAAGTTGGTCGCCTGCAGTCTCTGTAGCACCTTACTCAGATTCTCGAGGTGATCTTCAAAAGTCTTCCCGACGATGATGATGTCGTCCAGGTATAGCAGGCAGGCATCGTAAGTCAGCCCTCTCATCACTGACTCCATGAGGCGTTGGAAGGTAGCTGGTGCGTTGCAGAGGCCAAAGGGCATAACCGTGAACTGCCAAAGACCTTGGCCCGTCGAGAATGCGGTCTTCTCCTTGTCTCTCGGGTCTAGAGCTACCTGCCAGCAGCCCGACTTCAGGTCCAGGGTCGAGAACCACTGTGCACCAGCTAGCGTGTCCAGGGTATCGTCAATCCGGGGTAAGGGAAAGCAGTCCTTCCGGGTGACAGCGTTCAGCTTTCTGTAGTCTACGCAGAAGCGCAGCTCGCCGTTCTTCTTCGTCACCAAGACTACGGGGGAACACCAAGGGCTGTCGGACTCTTCAATCACTCCCCTGGATCTCATGTCCTCCAGCATGTCTCGTACCGCCCCTTGCTTCGCCAGCGGAACGCGTCTATGTGGTTGCCGAATAGGCCGGGCGTCTCCGGTGTCGATGCGGTGAAGCACTTTGTCCGTGCGGCCGTAGTCACTATCGCCTTGGCTGAAGACGCGCTCGTATCGCCCCAGTAGTTGTCGAACCTGCTCCAGCTGTTCTGCGGTCAGGTGGTCGGCCGCCCTCTCCAGTAAGCCTTCTAGCCGGGGCCCCAGGTGTTGCTTCGGCGCCGGCTCCTGTGTCTTGTCGATTGCTGTTACGCTCACTACGGGCTCGCACGTTCCCAACTCCGTCCCGGCCTGGACGTCGTGATCGGTGTCCGTTGGATTTAGCAGTCTCACTGGCACCTCCTCTCGGCACGGCAGCAATGCCCTGGCTACACACAGTCCGTGTACAGGCGTCTTCTGGTCCAGCATCATGTTCCTGGTTCTCTGGCCCTCAAGTCGCGCCGTCACCACCACCTCGCTCCTCGCGGGAACAACCACGTCTTCGTCCAAGACGACCCTGCACATTCCAAGGCGCTCTTCGGGTTGACGGAGTATAACCTCTTCTCCGTTAAGCCGCAGGACCTTCTTGCCGACGTCGACCGTCGCCTCATGGCTCCTGAGGGCATCCAGTCCCAGGATCACCTCCTCAGCCACCTTCGCGACGAACACCCACAGACGAACGGCACTCCGTCCCAAGTTCAGCTCCAGCAGGGCCTCCTTCTCCACAGGCCAGGTGTCGCCCGATGCCGTGACAAGCTGGTATGGCCGGCTTGACTTCCTTGTCGGTAAACCCTTCGCCACGTCAGGTCTGATGATGGTCACGGCCGCCCCGGTGTCCACTAGCACGCGGCACGGCTTCCCTCTTACCCAGCCTTCCGCGATGAGGCTGTCATCCATACGCCGGCTGACGGCGCGCAGTGTCACTCGAGGGGATGGTGGTAATGGCGCCGAAGTGCCCCTCTCCACGACGGCCCTTACTCGTTTTCCGGCTGCTCTTCCTGGTGTGGGCAGTCTCTCTGCAGGTGTCCGGGCTGTCCACACCCCCAACACAGGCCACTAGGTGTTCGCCGGCGTCCCTCAGCTGGTCTCCTGTCTCCGGCGTAGCGGACACTCCTCGTTCTCGACGTCGGGATGGATGTTATTTTGGCCGCCTCCATCCTTAATGCTGCTGTCAGCGCCTCGTGGATGGTTTTATATTCCCCGAGCATTAGGCGCTGACGAATCTCCGTGTCCCGTACCCCGTCGACAAAATTGTAGGCGGCTTCCCGGGATACGAACTCCAGTGGCAGGTCAACCAAGGCCTTGCTAGCCAGCTCCTCGATCGCAATGGCGAACTCCTGCAGCGTCTCCCCCGGCTGCTGTGACCTTGCCTTTAGCTGGCTGCGGTATGCTGCGGCTAAGCGGTGGTTCCCGAAGCGATCCTCCAGGGCTTCCCAGATGTCCTTGGGCGCCGCCGTCGTCTGCACCGCGTTTAGGACTTCCGCGGCTCTTCCCTGGAGGCTGGCTATTAACTGTGTGGCCTCCTCCTCCAGTGACCATCCGTTGTGCCTGGCCACTGTGTCGAACTGGCGGCGGAAGACCTCAAACGTTGACGCGCCGTCATACTTGGGAGGTTTGACGCGCGCAGATGTTGTGTCGCGTCCCGGCGAGTCGGCCTTCAAATCCTTCAGCTTCCTGCCGACGACGTCCTCCACCATGGCGTTCAGGGACTTGACGCTGCTGTCGGCCTTTCCCTCCAGGTTGTTAACGCGGTTAGCAAGGTCTTCTACGTCTTCCACCACGGCGTTCAGGGTCTTGGCGTTAGTGTCGGCTTTTTCCTCTAAATCATTAAGGCGGTCGTCTACTTGACCCATCCGCTTGCCCAGGTTCGTGACGTCATCCCTCATGCCGGCCAACTGTTCCTCAAATTTGGCGGCGAGGAGCTCGTTCGCCTCCTTCATTTCCGTGGCCAGACTGTCGTTCGCTGCCCTCATTTCCGTGGTCAATTCGCTCTTTATTTGTTTCAGTTCCGCGGCCAGGTTGTCATTTGCCGCTTCTGTTTTTGCAGCGAGGTTTTCATTTGCCGTCTTCATTTCTTTTAGTTCCGCTAAAATCTTTTCTAGTGCTGCCTCCATTGAGTTATGTCGCACTTCTGACACCAATTGTGACTTTGTGGGTTCGTGAAATGAAAAGTCCAATTACACAAACTCAACAATGTTCTTTATTTCCACCGACTTACAGTTGAACACTTGCCAATTACACAAAATTACGTAATACACCAATTACGATTCACCAGTTCGTCCGTTACCGTTCAGATGCACGTACACAATTACACACAGTCTTCTCGTTCATTAACACGGCGCTAGCACGTCAAACACTGGCTGTCTGTCTCTCTGAAACCCTTTTTATAGGCATCTCGCCGTATTCTCGGCTTTTCTAGTTTTCAGGCGAATATTCCCGGTGATGGGAGAAGGGGAGAGAAACATCCAGGGACGGGTGAAATTCCTTTAACCACCCCTCGGTTAGTGACAGAGACTAATGGGAGGCGTGGCTCCGCTCCTTTTCGTTTCCTCACAGCTGTGCCGTTATACCTTCCGCTAATTGGGTGACACTATTTTACAACAAACCATATTTGGCTTTTTAAACCCCTTACTTTCTTTTTCGCTATGTATACTTCTTCATTATGTAACTCCGTTACTTGAAGAGATATTCAATAGGTTCCCGTGTTTCAAAATAGATGGTGTTGTTAGGCAAGTTGGTATTACCGTCCCGTACTGTCATTTGTTACCTGCCACCAAGGCAAATCGGGTATTGATTCATTAGTCAGTTGGAATTTAGCATGCATTTCAGTTAGTCGTTCACCGTACCTCCGCTAAAAGTGAAAATTGCAATGCAATTCATGGTTTAAATTTTACATTTGGATGAGGAAACTTGGGAGAAGATAGCAGTAAAATTAAATACTGTTATGGAAGGCAAGAGTTAGATAGGTTCAACGACTTTACACGTGCTCGAGCATCCGTTTTTGGTAAGTAGTGCCCAGATGAGACTACCGCGGAAGTCATCGAGGAAATCCGCGATAAGGTTCTCATGGATCTTCGAAAGAAAGTTCACAAAATGGGAGAGACCATAGGTGTGTCAACGGGAACAACAGTTTATATCTTGTATATGTTGGACATGAAAACGTAGAGCATAGGCTCATATTGGAATAGCAGTTTGTGGCTTTCAACTTCGAAACTGTTTCTGAAGGTATTTAAGACAAATCAGAAGAAGCTTTGGCGTCCACTTGGTACCATTCATAAAACCCAATTCACCATACTTACAGGGGAACTATCACTATGCTCATACTGTATTCCCTTAAGAGTTTGTAGGCATCATCTTTCTCTCTATGTGGGGTCTGTGTACAAGAAATTGTGTGCGGGGTATAGCTGAAAGCAGCCGAAAGTGAGTCCAGAATACGTAGGAACCTATAGGCATAATAAACAGTATTGTACGGGTTTGTGGTTCAAATCCCGGCTATGGCATTGATCTTTTTGCCCTTTCATAATGTGTCCTACACACGACTAGTGTGAAAGAACATTTTCTATTAATTGTGTGTAATATTGGCCGAACTATAAAGCCCGGGCCTTAAAGTACTTACAGAATAAGGTAGTTGTCTCGTGTGTTTATGACAACTCTTAGTGGTTTACCGGGAAAAGCACGAGTCAGTTGGAGCATTTAGAGTCATACTGGCACATTGGCCATGGTAACTCAATGGTTAAGAGCGGTTGGACAGAGACCAAAGCATCAGTGGTTCAAATCCAGGGTATGGAATTGAATTTTTCTGTCTGACTCCACCCTTTCATAGTACGTGGCTAGTGTGAAATAACAATTAATTTCCGGCAGCATTTATGTCATAAAGCAGTGTTAACCGAGTTGCAAATAAAGTTAATTTAGCTGATACACTAAATCACGTTCTTGCAATATCTACCTTGGCATTTCATTCTCAGCTACTACGAGCATTTATCTACTCTAGTTTAACAAAATCTGGGAACCCAGTAGAAACAAATGAGAACTTAGTAGGTACCAAGTTGAAATACGTATGGATGTACTGGCCCTTTCCTTTCGCCCAGTGGCGGTTCGTGGAATTAAAATGTGGATGTTCACAAAACCTACACTTAAAATACACACTAGCACTATCAACTACTGCTACCACCATTACTACTAGTGAGTGCTAGTTCAAATGTCCCACAAAAGTTTATACAATCTATTAGCCTAGCAAGAATGTATGTATTCATATCAACTTGCTCATTGTGTCGCTTTTCTGACAGTCTGTAAGCGCTGTCCAGCTAAGCACTAATATTGACATGATCAAACACGGCGAACTCAATATATGCATTATTATGCGAGTGTGAATTCCCGTGCTTCTGCATCTTTTCACTAAGATGTACCAAGTTGGCACATCCTACTTTTGTCCAATTATTCACTTTAGAGCTAAACATAAGACACGAAAAGCAAATAGCGCATTTCTAATACTACAACAGCATAGCCATTTACAGGTTGTGTAAACATTTTGTTAAATATGTGCCTGTAGTCCCGCTTCCGATTTTTGTAACACACTCAACTGTCAAATTGGGCTGCGGACGTTCTAGTCGCTTTATTACAACGTTTTCTTCGTAAGTCAGTTCATCTGTTTTACTTCATAAAATGGTGGGCGCCGGGGTAGCGCGGTGGTTTCGTTCGCGGCTCCCGTTCTAAGGGTCCCGAGTTCGATTCCCGGCTCTGGGGTTGGCGATTTTAAGTCGGCCCTATCCACGCCTTCACCTCTGTCTAGCACATGTGAAGTATCCCCTATGCCCAACGTGGTTCGGAGTCCACGGTAAAAACTGTAGGTCCTCTCACCTCACCGCCATCTTCACTATCACCCTATCATCGGAGGTAATGGACACCGCCCACCTGAGAAATGGGTCCGGTCATCACTTGGTGGGGTGAGGTTACCCCGAAGGCCAAGGTTGCCATGTGGGGAGTGTTAGTAACTAACTAACTTCATAAAATGGAATCCACCGAGTTCATAGCTACATCTTGAGAGTACAGAAAACAGAAAAGAAAAGAAGATACGTGAAAGTCATCTGTTTCTCCACGTGAGGTTCCGCAATGTTACCCAACAGCAGACAGGAAGTAACGTAGATATCCTCTCAAAACTTAACTTTTAACATAAACAAGGGTTCGAGCTATCACAATGTGATTCACTAGTTTAACCAATCTGGCAGCCTTTGTTTAGTTACCATAGCAACGACCTTCCCCTCTTACCCTTCGCGGACCTTGCTTGATTACCTTCACGTATTTTATTTTAAAAATCAGACTGTAGTTCAACAAAGATTCGAAAACCTCGTGGTTGGTGGTTGCACACAACAAAGAATAATTATTTTGCGCTAAATCACTAGTTGTACTTGATGTACATATTTGTTTTTAATTTACGTCCTCTGATGTTAAGTCATATCGGACGATGAATGGAATGGGTGAAATGATACTCACATGAGCCCAGGGTCCATAGAGCTTAGAGTTACCCGACAATTGTATTTCAGGATAAGGGAAAACCCAGGAATAAACCTTATCCAGGTAACTCACCCTGACCGAGATTCGAACTCGGGACCTCTTGAACGTTAGGCAGACACTCTACCAACACGCTACCGAGGCGGGCAAACTCACAATTGTCGCATCTGCTGATCATCTATATATTCCAAGTTTATCTCAGTGTTTAAAACAAATCATCTGTTTAGAAAATGGACTGTAAGAAAACCCCGTATTCAAAGCAACAATAGCTGATAGCGACATTATTTGCATTTGGAGATGGTTGCAGTTAAACTCTATAAATAGTAGCACTTCCCAGAGATGACCAAGAACTCTGGCGTTGCCAATGTGAATTAACGTGCACATTATAATTTCGCTATGATCTGGGCGTACCCAACCAATGCCTGTCTGTAGCATTTGTCGTCTACGCATTCGCAGAGCGTTAAACGTTACATAATGTGCTAGCAGAAGGGATGTGTGCTAGCTGCAACGTTGCCACATACTCATGCTATCGCCATCATTCTAAGGAAGTGAGTGCAGTAAAAGCAAATAACGAATGAAAAGAGAAAGAGGGCTTCTACAAGACAAATATTGGGGGTTCATGTGCTCTTGTGCTCCAAAACAGCAGCCGCCTCTGCTTTCGCCTGCTAGTTTGCTACCTATAACACTTCCCTAATTCCACTCTTCTAATTCTAAAGTGTGTGTAATATGGCACTATTAAACATGTATATGCAAATGTATTATAGTTGGGGGTTGAAGTCAGCTTTAATCCACAGACTTACATTTCCGAGTGAAATTATTAATTACTTATGTACTGAAAAGAGGAATGCTGTAGTTCTAAATGGTGATAATGTGGTACAACATACTTTGTTTTAGTTGTTAGCTTGTGTTAGCGATTTTTTCAGGACAGCTGAATAAAGAAGAATTAGTGTTATTGGCTTTTCTATGACTAAAGACCTTTTAGAAGAAATGTTCACTAATATAGAGAAGCAAAGAGAGTAATTATTCATTTAAAAAGGGCACCTGAAGAGTGAGGTACTCTCAGGCTAACAAAATTACTGTGAATTGGAG
Organism: Mantis religiosa; assembly: GCA_030765055.1. Taxonomy (NCBI): domain Eukaryota; kingdom Metazoa; phylum Arthropoda; class Insecta; order Mantodea; family Mantidae; genus Mantis; species Mantis religiosa. The sequence goes on along the minus strand of JAUKNK010000034.1, from coordinate 624,976 downwards.
GATGTCAAACGAGAACAATTTCAAAATTAGCATATAATGAGAAATTTGTTACTTGTATTTCTTTTCGGAAAACTACCCATAAAAACTTAATTCAGTGAAAAGGTTGTCATCTTTACAGTATCAAATACCAGTAAAAATGCATTGTCACTTTGGAGTATCGAAAATATTGTCTTAAACCATTACAATTTGAAGTCATAAGAGTACGTCGAAAAGTCGTTGTTTTCTCTCCACAAAACACCAAGACAGCGTTTGCCGAGCAAATGTGTTCTTCAGTCACTTAGGGCAAAAAGTAGATTAAAAGTAAATATCGATTTGTGTTGCCGACTACATGTACAATAATACTATTCTTAAAGAAGTAGTGGCTGGAACAGCCTGCTTAAGAAGTGTTGTTGTCAGTGGGAAAGTGTGTGTAGCAATTAAATAACTAAGATAAATCATTGGAAGTTCCAAAAGAAATGAGCACGGAGGAAAAAAAGTCGTGCATTTCTCAGCCTGTTGACTCCATTCCCCGGTGTGATGTGCGTATATATATTTTTCAACACTAGCACTTTATTGTCGCGCTAACTTAATGACAAGTGAGAGCACTGTGAAACAATAACGACATCCTTCTCTTTTTAATGCCTTATTACGGCGGTTCCGGAATGAAAAGCTTACTATTTACTGCTTTTATATGCACTGCGATGAGAAATGTACATGAAATACAGTCCTAAATATCAGATTATCAGCAGTAACTCTGTATTTCTAACATCTCAAACAGCATTCACTTCGAGACCTACCAGTCGTTTCCAGAGGCATGTGATATAGGGTTTCCAAGCTGTCCTTTATTAACACAAGTTGGACTCCATTTTATTGAACTGGAATAATAATAAACTGACGATGTCAATTGTATAATTTCGACCGTCGTCTGCCTAACTTATATCTATTTTTTCTTTCTCAACCTAGTAGTTCAAATAAATAAGGAAAGTACTACAGTCCATTCCAAAACTTCGAGATTTCAGTGGAAATACACATTCAAATAAGAACTCTTACAAAAAGTCTGCGTACGTCTGTGTAAGTGTATGTATGTATGTATGTATGTATGTATGTATGTATGTATGTATGTATGTATGTATGTATGTATGTATGTATGTATGTATGTATGTATGTATGTATGTATGTATGTATGTATGTATGTATGTATGTATGTATGTATGTATGTATGTATGTATGTATGTATGTATGTATGTATGTATGTATGTATGTATTTTTTTTTTTTTTTTTTTTTTTATTTTATTGAACTTTAACAGCATGCCCCGTTACGGAGTAACATTACATGCATTTAATTACATAGATACATTATAAATAGTTATCACATTTTGATATTATTTTATAATAGTTTTTTAAATATTAGAATTTAAATGTTCAATTCACGTATTGTTTTAAAATAAAAATTGTTTACAAGTCAATTGAATTAACATATATACAAAAAGCTTTCAAATGTTTATTTATAAGGTTTTGGTTTGACACTGGCCAATTTCCTCCATTCTTGTGTACTTCTTCAATCAACTTGTCCCTCTGATGTTTTGTGTCTCTACATTCATAAATGAGGTGGTTTGCGGTCTGCTGTGGGCTATTGCAGGTGCATTGGGGATCATCTATGATATGAAATCTATACAAGTAAGCTTTAGTTTTTCCATGTCCTGATACCATTGCAGTGAATGTCGCTGTTAATGGTAGTTTTGTCTTAAGACGATCCTTTATCAAAGGGAAGAATGATTTGGTAAGGGCTCCTTTACTTGTACTGCTCCATCTCTGTTGCCACTGTAGATGTCCTGCCCTCTCTATTTCAGTTTTCAAAGAAGATTTTGGTACCTTGTTGTAAATAGTCTTTATTTCGATGTCTTCAGCAGCTGATTTTGCTAATATGTCTGCTAGCACGTTACCAGTAACTCCTGCATGTGCTTTCACCCAACTAAAGTGTATTGTCCACTGATTTCTTTCTAAAGTTCCTAGTCTATTAAGTGTCTCCTCAGGAATATAATTGTGTTTATTGTTGTTTTGTAAGGTGGATAGTGCCACCTGACTATCTGTAAATATGGCTACAGTCTTCTCTTTGTTCAGCGTATTTGCCATGTTTTGTAGCTCTTCAAGTGCTTTCAAAATAGCCAGTTGTTCGGCCTGATTGTTTGAACACCTTCCATCCAGCCTGAATTGCAGTTGTCGAATTACAGTATTGTGCTTGTACAGAACTACAGCAGCCCCGACTTTTTCATCTGATTTACTCCCATCCGTAAAAATTTGAAAGACGTATGCCCCATCATCCTCAACTGCTTTTATATGAGGTCGTTCTGCTGGATGGTTCCAGACGCTTGGTGGTAGGGGTGCATCATAGTCACGTTCACTGTGTATATCATTATACAGTTTTATTTTGCCTTGTATTGTTATACCAATTGGCTGGATGCCGGCAATAACACAAGATGCATCATAAGAAATTGTCCTATATGCCTTCGTCATTTTTATATTGAACAATCTCTGAATCCTCTCGAATTTTTTAATGTTCTTCTGCTTTTCTAGGGCAAATCCCCACACAGGAGCACCATAAGTTAAAATAGGTTCTATTGCGCCTTTATAAATAGTTTCTAGCGCCTTATTTCCCAGTCCCCAAGTGAGTTTTGCGCACTTGGAAAGATTATGCAGAAGTCGTAGTGCTTTGTCATGTACTTGATCTATGTGCTGATCAAAGCTAAACTTCCTATCAATGTAAATACCAAGATATTTAATAACTTCCACTTGTTCCAGAGTTTTATTGTTCAGATATATGCTGATTGCTTCATTATGATTAGTTTTCTTCTTTGATATTACCAAAACTTTTGATTTTGAGTCGTTAAACTGGATTTTATTTTCTTTAGCCCATAACTCAATTTTCTTTATGTCCTGATTTGAAAAATTTTCAGCATCTAATATACTTTTTCCTTTTGTCATGACAAGTAAATCATCAGCAAATGCTATTACCTCTGTCCGCGTTGTAAATTCCAATTTTAGCAAAGAGTTATATAGTATATTCCAAAGTCCAGGCCCACAACAAGATCCTTGCGGACAGCCTCGCTGGACCTGTACTTCAGTCCTGAATTCATTCGTAGAGAGAGTTGCTTTCCTATTTTTAAAATAATCCTTTGTAAGTTGGTACAAATTTCTTGGGCACTTCATCTCTCTTAAGTTATTTAAGACACTAGGCCACCAACATGCATCAAAAGCTCCTTTCACGTCCAAACTCACCAAAACAACATAACCAAAAGATTTTAGCTCATCTTCAATGAATACCTTCAGCACCATTGCTGCATCTGTCGTGCTTTTCTGAGCTTTAAATCCAAATTGTCTTGTACTGTAAAGGTTTCTCGTGTTAATATGATATTCAATCCTATTTATCATTAACTTTTCTAAAACTTTACCGCATATGTTCAACAAGCTGATTGGTCGATATTTTGTTATCGTTACACTATCTTCTTTGCCTGGCTTTACTATAGGAACTATAGATGAACGCTTCCATCTTTCTGGAAAAATTCCTTCCATAAGACATTGATTATATATTGCTGTAAAGAAATATGGGAACATTTTAAAAGCATTTAACAGAATATCACTAGATATTCCATCTTCTCCCGGTGACTTTTTTGGATTGAAATTTTTTAATACAACCCAAATTTCATTAGGTGTAAATTCCTTGTCATCTGGGGTACTAATTACTTCCTCTGCAAGCCTCCTTAGGTCTTTTTGTCGTTCAGTATCATCTTGTACCCTATCCTCCGGAATGAAGTTCTCCAGCATATACTTTAATGTGCTTGGTATATCTTCAGTGTAGGTTCCATCTTCTCTTTGCAATGTAGTAAGTGAATTCTGATATCTTATTTTATTGGCTGCGATCTTATAGACTACAGTCCAAGGATTAGTCCCATCAGTTACATTACAAAATTCCCTCCAGGATTTAAACTTTTCGTCATTTATTTTCCTTTGGTATTGCTGATTACCTTCCAAGTACTGATTCCTTCTTTCTTCTCTTAACTGCTCATTATTAATAGTTCGTTGATATCGTCGTCTTAATGCATTTACCTTTTTCCTCAATATGGTTAGTTCAATGGTCCACCAGGGAACTGATTTGCCTTTAATTGCCTGCTTCTTACCCCTGCTTACTCTAAACGCTTCCCTGCATGCAGCTTCCATACTATTGTAGAACATTTCAATTGTATATTCAACATTATTTTCTTTTACTTTATGGGCGAGCTGTTCATCCACACTCTGTCCATTGCCCAGACAATTAAAATTTTTGGTCAGCTTTCGTGGCAACGTTTCCTCAAATGTCTTATAATTTTCTGGTCTAGTTATATATTTAATTCCCTTTAATGTACGAGTTTGGGTTTTGATTGCATTTCCTATTGTGAACGATATTATCTTATGATCAGAGCAGCTTTCTTGCTCTCCAATGGTCCATTCCCTTACATCTCTAAGGAGTTTGTCATTAACGATAGTCAAATCGACCCAACTCCTTCCAGTTTGGGATTCAAAAGTTGGCAAGCCGTTGTTTTCATTCATGATATGTAAATTTGTTGCTGTAATGAATTCTTCAAATATTCTACCACGCTGATTAGTTATTATATCATGCCAAAGTTTGTTTCTGGCGTTACTATCTGCTAGTATTATCAGACCCTTTCCTTTAATATGCTGGAGAATATTTTCAATCTTGTTAATGTCATCTTCTATATTCAAGTGCCCATCAAAGTACATACAAGCTGCAAAAAATGTTTTCTTATTATATACAACCTGTATAACGACACAATCACTGTCGGAAAGCTGACCAATGGTAGTTACGTCAATATTTTTGTTGTTTATAAATATTGCTGCTCGTTTACCCGTAGTACCAACTGTATATATTCTAAAATGTAATGGTACACCTGCTGGTTTATTGTTAATCAAGTAGGGCTCCTGAATAAATACTATATCTATAGCTTTTTCATTCACAAGCTGTACCAAATTAGCAGTCGCAATCCTTGAATGTTTCAAGTTAACCTGAAAACATGTTAATCTGCATCTATCCATTTTAATAGTCGGTATTGTCTTTTAGCCGCCTAAGTGTTGCTTGATAACAGGAGCAATTCGTATCCAGTGCAGAATGATTTTCTGACACTTTGTTGTCTCTGTTATATTTATTATACGTTACACAATTAATGCATTTATATGCAGCTCTGTTAGCAGTACATTCCTTTAGAGCATGCTTCTCAGCGCAATTTGGACATGTTTGCTGTCCTTTACAGTCCTGCGCACGATGATTATATTTACAGCAATTGAAGCAACGCCCAGCCTTGACATAATCATCCCAGTTACACATATTCCATCCTATTTTTAATCTTTTGCCAAGTATTTCCCTCCGTACAGTTGAAGTGACTTCAACAACCAAATTCAAATTCTTTTTCCTATCATGAAAGGAAAATTTAGGCTGAATCTCTGTGCTGAAATTCTCCAGCTCTGTATTTTGTGCTGTTAAAACCTCCACAGCATTCTCCGTTGTTATCTCATCTGGTATATTGAAAATAATTATTCTTGGATTTCTTTTCTTCGAGACGGTAGCCTCAAGCTCCTCTCCACACTTATTATTAATATTGTTGCAAATAGTATCTACTTCAGCTTTATTGTTCGATTGTATTAGAACTTGTCCGTTCCTCAATGCCTTTACAGACTGAACACCAACCTTCATCTCTACAGGATTAACCTTAGTTTTCACCAGTGTCTTTATATATTCCACACTTTGATTATTCTTGCTCCGAACAAGCAGTTTAAAGCACTTAGAGTCCCCTGTACGTGCAGCGCCAGTCAACACCGAAGCATAACTCCTTTCTACCCCAAATTGCTCCACAACCCGTTCGGAAGATATCACCCCAGGTGTCACTTGTGATGCTATTCTCGCTCTCTTGCCAACACTCAACTGTTCCTGATAGTTCTGCACTGCCATTTGTAAACTTTCGGTTTCATTTTCCTTCTGATTCACGATGTCTTTCATTTTTGTAAAATATTTACGTAAACTACTTACCGACTTCACAATATCCTGCTTCAAATCTTGACGCAAGTTTTTACTAGCCTCCGTAACATTTAAGAGCATTCTAAAGGCACTCTCAATACCCTCACTAACTTCATCCACCATTTTGAAATCTCTTGTTTATTATTCCTTGTTAACTCAAACGAAACATTCCAATTAAGATATAACTTTGTATTTCTCGATTTAGTCGTGCGGTTCACGGCCTCCTGAATACTAGTTTCTATGCTTCTCAATCCATGAACAATGCCTGGGTCCGTCAATTCCCTTAAAACTCTGTAACTCAGCAATGCCCGGTTCAACTAACACGCCCACAAAGAAACAGCCTCACAACAAACATTATGAAATGCCGAACACAAACAAGTACTTGAAAGTCACGCCACTAACACCGAATAATCAAGAGCACACACACTCGCATTCTTCCTCCACGAATATCACGGCCTTGTGTATGTATGTATGTATGTATGTATGTATGTATGTATGTATGTATGTATGTATGTATGTATGTATGTATGTATGTATGTATGTATGTATGTATGTATGTATGTATGTATGTATGTATGTATGTATGTATGTATGTATGTATGTATGTATGTATGTATGTATGTATGTATGTATGTATGTATGTATGTATGTATGTATGTATGTATGTATGTATGTGTGTGTTAGTGTGTGTGTGTGTGTGTGTGTGTGTGTGTGTGTGTGTGTGTGTGTGTGTGTGTCTGAATAGCATAACTGAAAAACGAAGAGTCGGTTAAACACCAAACTGTGTATTTAAGTTCAGCATCTAGGGAGATGACCGGGCCCAAATGACCTCGTTGTCGACGGGCCCTAAAACCCACTAATCCAATCCAATCCAATCCAATCCAATCTAGGGAAATGACAAACTACCATTTCCATATAAAAGACTTTCTTGAAGTACGTCCATGACTTTTATTAAAAATACCTTTTGTAAGTTTAAGGGATATCTTAGGACAAATCAAATGCATATCTAAAATTTTCTGGGAATATACCCGGAAGTTGTCTTCATTTAGGGTGACTTTTACCTAAGATATAACTCAAATTTTACACCAGTAATATACACCTCATACAATTTACCATAAGCAATTGTTCGAAGAGTGAATCATTTCAGATGTATTCCTTGTTAATGTCAAAATTTTCCAATACTTATATTTTTTTTTTTCAAATGGGAAGCGGTTATTCATTTTTTTCTCTTGGCCAACGAAATAGAATGGAATAACAAAGAAAAGTAAATTATTACATTAATTAAAAGTATTAAACCTACTATTTGAATTATTTATTGTAAAATAGACTTCTTGATTTCAAATCAACATGAATAGTTGGAGTCGTGATTCTGTTTTTAGTTATAGCAACTGCTTTTATAGGTTATGTTCTATCATATAGCGACCATCCTTACAGCTTTTGAGTATCATTTAAAGTCCAACGTATACAGATATTCCCTTGTACCTACAAGAAAATTAACAATAAGATGACGTTTATATTTATTAACACGAAGTAGATCGAGGAATAAACGTTTCTAAGAATAACGTATGCGAAAGTAGAGAAAGTCATGAGTACAACACATCAGAATTTCATAATATAAATATTTACGTGTATGTGTGTTGTAAATGTTTCAATAAGAATTCATGAGCACAGAACAATCTTTGTGGTATGTGTCGGAGTCATATAAAGTATACCTACATAAGAATCTAAGCTTTTGCATATTTTTCTCACTCCAAAACAATTCGCAAAATAATTAACACAAAACTATTCACGTTACCGCATTTCTAGAAGGCGGTTACAGTACCAATTCAAACAAAAGATAACGCCTGAACCAATCAGGGAAGCTTATATTACTATTGCTGTCTCTCTCTATACTCCCTTAGACGTTTCCATCAAGATTGAAGTAACAAATAACCTTAGATACTATACCTTATACTATACCTAGGCCTTAGCCTAGGAGGGAAAATTTCGCATATTAATGAATTCATTCATTCATTCATTCATTCATTCATTCATTCATTGATTCATTCATTCAAGAGTTTTGTCTGGCACATACGGTTTAGGGATTGTTAGCCAAAGTCTTTTAGAATGAAGAGGAGGTCCCAAATATTGAACCTGGTTTCCTCCGGATTCTCGGTCTTCTTCAAGTTCACGGTTTTCCCAGGTCCTCGCTTCCTCTGCCATTCATGCCACAAACTGCTCCATTACCATCTCTCGTTTCATCCATTTTGCCTTCAATTAATATCACCCCCTTTTTCATGCATTTATTCCACGCTTTGGGATGACCACCCTTCCTAGATACTATGATCCAGTTGCTCCATCAGGCATCAAATTTAGCTACCTAATTAAAAGTTCTCCAAAAGAGAACTGTAATCATTGAAAGATACGAACATAATCAAACAAAAATATAGATCACATTTGACAGAATCAAAGTTTTCGAAAACAAATTGACTAAAGTTTCATTTGGAAAAGATTATTTTCTTAAAACCTTCGCTTTGCATCTTTGGGAGACACTGAACTAAAAAAAAGCCAACACTTTCAGATAGAGAGGTGCTTTAGCACACATATTCACAGACAGTTACCTTATTATGAAAATGCTATTGTGAATTAAGAAATATCGAATCGAAATTTTGGTTGAAACACAATACTTCTACTTGCTGTAAGCAGACTGTAGAGAAATTAACAAAACAAAGTTTTAACTTGCTGAAAATTCTGTGTAACACAAAAGAAGCCCATCCTTTTTATGTATAATACGATTAAGAACAATTTTTTCTTAAAGAGGCAAAGAGTAATTAATAATTCTGTTATAATTAATATATTTACTAAATATATTTGAAAATATTGACGAAGGGTGTACAGGGTTTAGACCTAGTCATTTGAATAAATTAGCAGTTATGGCAAACAATATACATTCTACATAAAGTAAGTCACAGGGATGTTTGTGTCATGAATGCATTGCAATATGGAGTGGTTAAATAAAGCTGCCAGCTAACTGAGAAACGTGCAGGACTTTTCGGGAGGGTGGGTCTATAAATTGCAACAATGCTGCCCGTTGTCAGGACAGCGCCACTGTGACGGTATGTCACCGGTGTGACCGTGTGACGCAGCTGGGGGCGACAGATTCTGGTCGCGGAGTCGCCGACCTATTTATGGGGCTATTCAATACGTTTTCACGCTAGACATGGTTACCTACTGCACGACAGTGTCTTCTACTGCTGTAATTTACTCCAACGTTACAACTGACCGAAAACCTAGGCACGGACTAATATTTCTCTCTCTTTCTCTGTGGCTGCAGGGTTCCAAACTTGCCCACAAAAACTTTCATGTCAAAAGAAAGTTTACGCTGCAGGGATCGTGCAGAGCACAGGAAGACAGTGATTTAGGGGTAACATTATGTGAATTTTCCAGAACCTGAAGGACATAAATGAACCTTTGAATTGTTTACGTACCCCTTACTGTATAAAAAGTGTTGCACTTTGTGCATTTGCGCGAAGAACAACAGACTGAAATATGTCTGTGGTACAACTTCAGATATATGCAGGAATAAAATATGCCCCAGGCTATGAAAAGTCCTCTTTATGATCAAGATTTCTTAATTTTTAAACAAATATATGTGTTATATTCTTTACAGTTATAAAATAAGCTTACTACGAGTAATTAAAGACATTTTAAGATTCTTTATATTTAATACAGTTATTCCATGAATTTAGTTTTTATTTAAATGCCTATTTTATTTGAATATCGTTTACCGCTTGGCAGAAATACAAATGAACATTTGCACAAAGCAGCATTTTAATCATTATATTAAGCGTAAAGTTTAAATTTTTAGGGAACTTTATTTAAACATTACAAAAATGTATATAATAGTATCATTTTGTTTTAAAAGAGGTTTCCTTCCATAAAGGCATACATTGAGATATATAGGAGTGAGCTCCCAATCCCACTTGTCCAGAACTTGGGAACATTTTAGATTCTGAGAAAAATTGACAAAATATAAATCAACGTATAAAATAAAAAAGGAGATTTCTGTCCCAAATAGAAGAAATTTCGGTATATAATGAATAAATTACAATAACGTGAATGTGATCACTGATCACTACTGTGCTGATAAATAGGTATAAGTACAATCCTCTTGATGTCCATAGGCATATCCGGTATGGATTGTTTCACCTCTGCTAAGTTATCCATTTATTTTCAGTAACGTAATGACAGAATTTTTGTTCTAAAATGTAGAGGACTATCTGGAAAATACTTACAATGTATTTCATGAAAACATTTTTTTATTTCATGATTGTATAGGTACTAAACATTTGAAAACCTTGCGCACATTTATCGTTAGTACTCCCCTATGTCCATTTTGATTTTCTTTACACAAATATAAGACTATTATGAAATGTGACATAGACCAACTTCAGAATCAAAATTCTATCTTTGCTGTACTGTGTTTGTATTATTCTTATCCCATGTCCTGCAACTGTTTACACGTGAAGCCGTCAGCCTCGTGTGTGGCATCTTTGACACCGTCTGAAATATCGGTCTTTGTTGAACCTACTGTCAGCACCTCCAATGGTGAACCATGAGATCCTTCCTCAGAGAGTTCTGGATCGGTGTGAGAAAGGACAGCAGGTGTTAAGTCACCTAGTTAGTTTTCTGGAGGATAATATTGCTTTTTATGAAGTGAGTTACGGATTGGTAACTCAATCATAAAGGTAGTTAAGGTAGTTTTCATTAAGGTAGTCTCATATGTTTATGAGAACTCCTAGTGGTTTACCGGGAGAAACACGAGTCAGTTGGAGAGTTTAGTGTCATGTTGGCACGTTGGCCATTGTAGCTCAAATGGTTAGAGCGGCTGGACGGAGGCCGGGAGATCCGTGCTTCGGGTCCCGCCTATGGCATTGAATTTTTCAGTCTGGCTCTACCCTTTCATAGTGCGTCCTACACACGGCTAGTGTGAAAGAAAAATTAATTTTCATTAGTTTCATTGTCATTTTAAAGCACTACTTGCCATGTAAACTATACTGAAATAAGAATGCAGCGGGCGATGAACATGGATAGATTAAACGAGGATGGGAAGAGGAAGGGAAAAGGGATAAAGATAATTATGGAAATTAGACGAAGATTTAGAACAAAGGAGAGACATACAAATAGATACACAGTTAATACAATAACGCAAGGAGAGCTGCGGATTCGTGAAGTTTATTGAATGTATTACAGAACTGTGACCTTTACATACCTATCTATAGTTAATAAAAATAAGTGGTGCTCTTTAAGAAGGAAATTTCTAAACGGATGGCCCCTAAAATTAAGTTTTAATCTATTCGCGGACATTCACTTCCTGACACGGAGAATTCTAGCGTCTATCCAAATCTTTTCTTGCGTTCAGGTACACGCTTCTTAAATTACTACAAAGTAAATATTTTGGTGTGAGCTTTTGCCATTATTAATAATGCTATCTTATGTTAACTTTACGCAACCCTCTACCACCATAATTTTATTTTATTTGAGATCCTAAAGGAATGACGTTACGGGGACGGCCGGTGAGGCATTGTATTGACGGTGCTATTTTTGTTGCTTTAGCCACATTTTTCTGCCGCAGAACTCAAACGTAAGAGCAAACTCAAGAACTCTTTGTTTCACAAACACATACGAGCACACACATGCACACACACAGACACACAGACACAGACGCAGACACACAGAGACACACACAGACACAGACACAGACACAGAGAGACACACACAAGACGCAATTCTTCAATGCAAAATGAATAATCTGAATTTTTAAAAATGGGTTTAATCAAATTACCTGCAGTACGATGGTGACATAGCATTAAAGGAAGGTTTAGCGCGAAAAGTATTCTTACCATTGTCTTTTGCTAGGTAGCAGGATCGCGGTTCTCTTAAGTTCGGTGCTTTACTGCACTCTAACGGATGAAGCCTAAGTTATGCGCCAGAAAAACCTTGGCACCACCTTCTTCCATAAGGAGCCGTGTACAAGCAGACATCCTAGCCTTTAACACAGGCGCTTATGAGCGTAGATGGTGCCGTTGTGGAATCGGCGCAAAGCCACGGAAAACAACCAAGACAGAGCGCTTGCGTTTAACGCGCCTATTCACACGAGAGAGCAGATACTCAGAAACCATCCTTTTTTTTCACCTTAATCCCTATACTCTTTTTCTTTCGTTTTCACACAGCGGAACTACCTCAGAAGCCGCCCCTGTGACGTTCATTAACGTCAATTTTTATTGCGAGTAGTCCAAGTGTTGAAACCCTCCATTTTATTCGCTGTAGGCAGAGAGTTGCAAGTTTGAAACTGTTCCATGCCTCAACCTTGTTTGCATCGTAACGCAATAACGAAATTATTTTCATTGGCAAGCAGATTTCGCATAGCACAATGGTTTTGACGACTAGGAAGTTTAATATGAAGTTGTAGTGAGACAAAGATTAGCGCCTATTGGAGTTGTGTAGCGTGAAGGGCTATTGGATGTGGTTAGTTACGAGGAGATGCTCAACTGGAAATGTAAATAAAGGTAATCTAAATGGCATTAAATTTCTTAGAAAAGCCTATAGTCGATTAATGCTACTCCCTAGTGTGATAATTTGTGCTGCTAGAGAAGAGAAGTTTGCTGTATTAAACAGCCCCTAGCTTAAGCTCAGTGAAGCATGCACATTTAGAAGGTTACGAAATGTATATCGTGCTTATATATAAATAATATTAATGTGTTGTAATTCCGTGTCATACCTAGAGAGCGAGAGGGCATGGTCGCGAATAGGTACATTTGGAAATGCCTTGATTGATACTCCAATGGTCAACCTGTCTATGTTTTTTGTTTATTTTAATGACTTAAACCAATTATTGCTGGTTTCCTGAAAGAAAAAACATCACGGCACTGCTAATATCCCACGTTACAAGGGACACTACTTTTTTTCTTCAAAATATTCTCCTCTATGATCAATAAACTTTAGCATCCGTTTGAACCATTTGTCAAATCATTTATTCCAATGTTCTTGAGACACCTCCAAAACATGGTTTTTGAAGGCATAAACGGTTTATTCTGCCTACGAAAATCGTTGTCTACGCAATTTATTCAAGCTGTTCGGGAACAAAAGAAGTCATTGGGTGCCAAATCAGGACTGTATGGCGGATGATCCACCAATCAGAATTTTTGAACCTTCAAATACTCTGTTGTTAGATGAGATGTGTGCGCGCTCGCATTGTCTTGATAAAGAAAGATCCTACGGTTCTTGTTGCTTTTCCTTACTTCAGCAAAGACTTCCGGCAAATAAATGGTCCTGTACCATTCAGCATTGATCATTTTACGTACCTCTAAAGCCACTGTTACCACATGCACAGTTTTACTGGAAAAGTAGGCGACCATTTGCTTTGAAGTGCTTCGAGTGCGAGCAACTTTTGTTGTATTTGGTTCATCTTCAAACAACCATACAGTCGACTGCTGTTTGCGTTGCGGCTCATACGCGTAAATTCATGATTGGTCACCTTTTACAATCTTATATACGCATTTGAGGCACCGCCATTTTATTTCTTGAGAATTTATGTACACCAATCGACACGAGTATCTTTATGAGATTGCATCAAATTATGCGGAATCCAACGAGAGCAAACCTTTTTCACGGCTAAATAATAATGCAATATTTTATATAAGTATGCTGGTGGAAATAATGCCTAGGGTAGCCTCAATCTCAAAGTATGTCGCATGACAATATTACGTTATTAGTTTTTGCACAGCATCAATGTTTTTTGGCACAACAACTGATTTTGAACGACTTTCACGAAATTTATCATAGAGCGAACGGCGGCCAAGATACAAGCGCTTCATTGTGGGAAAGTATGGAGCTTCGTCGCCAAATGTAGCAGTTACTTGATCGATGCACTCTTTTCTTGATAATTCAATTGGAAGGTCGTGACAAATCATTGCACGAACATTTTCACGAGTTAATTCCATGTTTTTCTTGAGACACAATTTTCAACTTAATGTAAACAAAAAAGACACACTATTGATAAAATGTCTGAAGTAGATTGTGGTCAATAATGTCAAACTTTCCATTGGAAACATCAGATGGCATCTACAAGATTTAGGATTCCCAAGGCTCAACATACAAATGCTGCTCTTTGTATTGTTCGTTTACTTACATTTTAGCCAGTTGCCATCTAGCAGATAGGGATCAGGTGGGTGTGAGAGAAAGCGTTTATTTAGTCTGAATCAAGTTAGGTGTGAAGGCGCGTGAGAATGACTCACGAAATCACTGTTGTCGGTAATATTTTTAGTTCTCTAACAACTGTTTTAGGATTTTGTACTGTTTGTTAAACACAATTACAAGCATATAATAAGAATCTGTACCTTATATTCCCGCGTCCTGAACTCTGTAACAATGGTAAACAGAAAATATACTACTCTTAAATTTGTGTGTAATAAAAATACTGAACTTACCGTACGCCTTTCAAAAAATAAACGAGAACTGATTCACTATATAAAGCATCTATACAGTGGAAAAAACATTTGTAGATTACAAACTACCCTAGAAATATGGGCATGTTGTTATTCGACTTCTCTCTTATCACTCCTGTCTAACTGCTCTTGCTATATGGGCTGAATCAAAGCGAAAGGTGTCGTCGAAAAACGCTCTCCCAGAAAAAAAAAAAAAAAACAAATGCACTACGGGCCGTGATAGAAACTGCTGTATCATGTTGATGCAATGAAGCATTGTCCAAACTATATAGGAAATACGCGGAAACAGGAAGACGAATATTGTGTGATTTAGAAGAAAGATACGATTACCCTGCCACTCCCTTTCTAATTTTGGTAGATTCTGAGGACTCATCATCCGACTCCTGGGGAAGCCTTTGCAACACTGTGTACGCGCGAAGAGCGGCACCAGTTAAGCATGATGTGTAAGTACCCCTCAAGCCAGCAAAGTATTGCTTTACAACCCACTCCAACCCACTAGCTAAATTGTCACTGTTTTTGTTGTGATTTACGTCCTCCAACGTTAAGTCATATCGGACGGTGAATGAATTGGGTGAAATGTTGCTCAAATGAGTCCAGGGTCCATGGAGCTTAAGTTACCCAACATTCATCTTGAAGGATAAGGGAAACCCCGGACTGTTATCCCCGGAAAGATAAGGGAAAACTCCGTACCCTTATAAGGAACTGTCCGAAGTTACCTTATCCAGGTAACTCATCCTGACCGAGATTCGAACTCCGCACCTCTTGTACGTGAGGCAGATATGCCATCATCTACGCTACTGAGGCCGCTAAATTGTCAGTGAACGGACAGTACATCACCATTTCACTTGGCGCAACTTGGGAATCACATTGAGAAGGCAGACAATGGTGAGGCGAGAGAGTAAATTCTTCGGAGCCTTGGACCAAAATTTTTACATACTCATTGCACTATATTTATTCATTCTTAGTCTTCTTTGAGTGTAGCGTTTGTGGAACACATGTGGGTATTGTTTCTTGTTCGATTTGTTTTTTTCTGGGGGGGGGGGATTTCTCTTTTATATCAGCTTGTTTTCTTTTCAACAAAAAGTTTAAGTGCGATATGTCCATAGTAAATGGCGCCTATTCCTATATGTGAAGGACCTAAATTAACTCACATAGGGATTGAAACGTTTGGGGCATAAGTTATACGAGCGTCTTTTAGGTGTGTTAACTGGGTCCAATATTTAAGATGTATAGCAATCCGGGTATATTATTCCTGAGCTCTTGATGTAAAATACTAGTAACTCAAGACACTGGAAGAAGTAAAGTGTTAAGTGTTAGGAGTCAGGTGGCGTAGAACTTAACAGATCTTTCCCGCTCATTCCATTTCGTCAGTACCTTGTCCGCGTTCTAGGAAATCTACTGTGTTTGCACTACGCGGTATCTCATATTGGACCTGAAATATTAGCATAATATAAGAAAAATACTGTTATATCGGAACTATTGACCAGGAAATGAATTAAATGTACATGTAAATGAAGGAGTTAGGTAAGTAATTGCAATAAACACTTACCAGATATTAAAACCAATATACAATGCAATAAATACAAGAAATGCATAAATTTTATTAGTTCCTTCCATAGCTTAGTGGGTAGTGGTTCCCGAGCATGAAATATTCCCAGGTTGGATCCCACCCATGGGCATGGGCGTTCATCCAGCGTTCATTTCACTGGAAATCTAGTATAAAATAGGATATTACAAAAGATATTTTGTTGAGGGTGTGAGGGGCCTTAAGCACTCTCCAACCCTCTCATCTACCACCATCACCGCCGCCAATTAGCTAAAGTGTGTGGCAAAGAAAACCAGTAGCTGAGAACGTTTCTGGAAGTCAGGTAAAGCATACATTACTACGGTCGTAATATAACGGTCCGAAAATTAGAAAAAAGCGAAACTTTAGCATTGAGAGGTCAGTATAAAAATTCTCTTTTAAATACCGATTAGCAATTTTAGGATTGGATCACGTATGAAGGAACATCTATTAGGGTAGGTATGTTAACGTGGGACTTCAATTAATTAAAGAACGTGCATTTCTAAAACTGGTCTTCTCTTTCGAGTTATACATTTGAACTTGTTTCCACTATGGGTAGCAGTGATGCTTGGATTAGATGAATTTATCATTCATCAGCAGCATTTCAGAGGGTCAACCGCCTTTTTCGGTCAAAGTAAGATTGGATGCTGAGAACCATACCGTTGAAAAGTCTGGACATGCCCGTTAGCAGACATGATAACCTAAGGAGATTAGCAAGTTCCTTCAAAAGGTAACCATTACCATTTATTAAATTTATAAAATAAATTAACAGGTGTTGTTTATCCCCACATGACATGACCTGAAAGAAAGTCACACAATGCACCACTGGGGCAGCTGGAAGCAAATACATCGGAGAACGAAAGTCGAATTGCACTCAAAAATGCCACTCAAATATCGTTTTGTTATCACACACCATCTTAATGACTTGATTCCTACAAGTTATATATGCCACATTTCAAACAGTATTAACTTCTAGCATGATACAATTTATTTTTCTATATAATTTAACGTATACCTGCCCCAGGCAAAATATTAACAAATCTTGGAAAATAAAATAAAAAAGAAACTATAAACACAAAGCTTTTAAACATAATTGAAACAAATTTCAACGAGGAATTGTAAAATTCTTTCTGCGAGTGAACAATATAAAATAACTGGTATATAGACGTTTCAAATAATATCCCTATATTAGTAATTGATAGAGTAAGTAATCCGAAGTGCAGCACAATCTTAAACACTAATGTGCTGAATTTAATGTAATTCAACCCGCTGGTTTCCAGCGAAAAGTTGCTGATACTCAGCACTCAACTAAATTTGCATGCATAATATACACATAGTTCTATTGTTATGTACACATAATTACTTATTCTCGTATTTTATTGAACTGTGTTTACTTCACGTTCCTTAGTATTCATTAATTTTGTGGGAACTGATCTATTCCTTTGATGACAGATTGGAGGTCGGTCGGTTGTTCGGTCGGAAGGACTTACAGATATAGGACAATTCCGCCACTTCTTGATACTTGATATTGATACTGCCTTTCAACACTATACCTTAACACTGATTAATACCTAATAAAAAGTTATAAAACTCATGGGTTGTTGATTGATTATTCTTTTATAATAATTAGCTATATGTGTATATGGAGATGTAATCAACTTTGTGGCGGTTATTTCATATTTTTCAAATATTTAAGAATTTGTTATAAATCGTTTTGGAAAAGGTGATTTATATAAAATGAAATGTGAAATAGGGTAGGCCACAGAATGATACAACTTACGTAACAGTGTTGTGACGTGGACCAATAGTTTAAAAGTTTGTCAGATGCTCTAGAAACATCGTGCACAGGGAAACCAGAATATTCATTTAGTTTGGCGTCATTCTGCAAAATATCATCGTCGGAGTGGGACGTGTTTTTTGGTGTCTATCTGCAAGTCTGCAGAAACTTAAAGTGCAACGATACAATAATTATTTTATAAAAGGACAGAATCTACGAAATTCAACATTGTAATGGAATATATTAATGGTTTTGCGGAATAAATTCCAAGATATTTCAAGGAATGAATTGTTATTTACAACCATAACATCGTAAAATTATTCTCACTTTGATACTACGGCCAGAGATAAGACTCATTGCTTCAGAGCACCGAGGCTTACACCTACAAGAATTCTACCAGATCGTCACCAAAGGTGAGAATAATTAATCATCCATCCCTTTTGCACAAATTTACCGCTGCCACTTTGAGCATTCTGACGAGAGGTCTGAAAATGATGAGAATAAACAGACAGTGACAACGAGCTCATTTCAATGGAGATTCTACAAACTTCACTCGGTTTATGAGTAACATTCCTTTTTTACATTTGTTGCATTATATGACTGATCACCAGGCGAAAAGTCTTCCCCCCCCCTCCCACAGTTAACACACTCCTCAGCTCATATTAGCACTGGGTATCTTCAAAATAATTCAACCTTTTTCACTCATGTTTTATTCAATATCACTGTTGTATTGCTAAAAAAATATTTTTGGGAATTAGTTGTGCGTGTATGTACTAATCTCTGTTCCATATAACCTTGCCCCGCTGACATGTATCACTCCGCGTGCAACTACCTTCCCCCTCACCCTAACTGGCTAATGCTTTCGTGCCATAGGCCATAGGCAGTGCCTTCCCGTCACATTTAAACCTGCAGTGAACGTCATAATAATTGCCAGGAAGATAGATAAGATCATACAAATAAGGATATGAAAGCTTGCAAAAATACAAGTTTATAATGAAACTGAGCAAGTTGAAACTGAATGAATGAGTAATGAAACTGAAACGAGTTTCAGTCTTAAAAGACGTGTCACACAATACTTGTCTGTGTTCTTCATTTATCCAAGTCTCGTCAAGGTAGTATATTTTGCGACTTGTATCTCCGTACAGTGTGATTATCCTGAAATAACGTCTTCGCCACACAGCAATATCGCCCCTGGAGTGGTAAGTTTTCATGTTGTCTCAATTTCACGTCGCAATGTTCCTACGGACCTAACACTCACACCTGTAAGTTCAGAGCACAGCTGTTCGACTTCTCTCACTGACAAATATGGATTCTTCTGTGTGAGTGCATTAAACGCATGCACCACTATTCTTTTTTCGTCGCTTTGTAAAGACTTTCCCTTGCGATGCTTCAGCGAAAACCTGGCGATAGACTCTGCCACTATACATATAATAAATACACACGCAATAAACGATCAGTAAAATAATTTAGCTCTCGCACTCGTTACAACACACCTTCGAATGGCGATATATGACTAATCCAGTTCATAAAAACAAATATGTCATCACTACCGCTAAAGCACGTGCTGTCATGCCATGTGCTTGAGAGCAAAAGAACCTCCTCGTTACTTCGTTTAAGAATTAACATGTTTTCCAGATAAATCAACTCTGTTGCGTAATATATTTAATTCAAACATTTGCGGAAACATAAATTTGACAATTCTCTTCCAACATATAAATATATATCACCATGTTAAATAACGAACTAATTTTTACAGCACAACGGTCTATACTACAATAGCAGCCAGTGAGAGGTGATAAGGACACGTGACCGTTAAGATATACGGGTCAAGCTTATGTGAAACAAAGATTAGTTAAGAAACGTTCGCAACTAACAGTTGATTAACGTAAACACATTTCGGATGAGAGGACAGAACAAATATTTTCATGTATTGTATTCTTACACGTTATGCATTGTGATTTGCTTCTACTGGCACAGATTTCAGTCTACGGAGTAAAACTGTAGTAGTTGAGAGGAGTCATCAAAGCAGGCTATTGTAGAAACGTAAATATGTGTGCTAATTCAATCAGCTGTATTCACAACTCAGTTAACGCGACATGTAATTCTTTAGCCCATTGCATTACATGCAATGGAAAATTATACAGAAATATTGGTAAAGCGATCCCACTCCACATCCATAATAATATACTATTTCTTCAGTCAATGGTTTTTGAAAAAGTAAGAATGATTGGAATTAGAATACGCAATGCTCAATGCTGTGTTTCGCACTGATTACTTTTAGATGTATTCCAGATGACACTTTATAAATTTAAAAGGCTCTGCAAGAAAATGGAATAAATGCATTTTAATCTTCTGCCTCCTACAGTTATATTTGAAAGTTGTTCTAATCATCAATTTGTCCAAAAGGCACTTCGGATACAATTACAGGGTTTGGCTCCTTCAAACGTTGCTGTAGTCATAAATATTCATTTATTCATATAGCATTTTCAGCATTACTTAATTTGTCTTTTACAGGAAATGTTTAATGAGAACTGATTTTCATTTATGAAATAAATTTTACAAAACTCACTGTTTTATTCTTCACTTTACCTATCTACCGATCCGAGCGATATGTCTTTGCGGTATTTGTGAGATTCGAATTCGGGACACCCCGACTTCGATTCCCACGGACATCCATTTGACCTTGAGTTCTTCGCGATTTACACGGCCAGTAGGCAAATGTGAGGTCTTTGCTGATATACTACTTTACCTTCTATGGCGCTTCCTTCATTTATTTCAGGTTTCGTGGCATATGACGGCGTCGGACAAATGACGCAGTTGTTTGGTCAAGGGAAATTACTGGACAGTAGATGCTGAAAGGTTGGTTCAGCGAACTCTCTCGGCAGCTCAAGAAGAGGAACTAGTCTTTGAGTCTGAAATTGTAGGTACTTCAGTGCCTCTGTTAGTCTGTCAGCCTGTGCCATCCCATCCTTTGCTGTGTGACAATTATATTATGTATAACCATATCATGTAGACAAGTGTGTAAAAAAATTAAGGAGTAGCTTCCTGGTACTCCAAATCCAGATGGAGAATTCGTTTGATGTCTGGTGAATATCTTTAGGGAAATTGAATTGCTAAACACTAAATGAAGAAGTAATGTTCTAATAGAAAAAAAGGAGTTAATTGCTAAACCAAACGCCCTTCAAAGAAGTGTCTAGGATGTGATATACAATAAATGTCTGTTTCAAAACCCTCTGTCCATACAGCTGCTAAACATTTGAAGTTCAAGCCTTACAAGGGGACATAAGAGATTCTGACATCATAACGACCACAACGTCAGAAATTCTTCAGTACAGATCGACATTAAGCATAACGGTGTCTAATAATGTTACTGAAAAGTAAATAATACGGGAGTCTTTCGTAGAACGGAAAAGCCTCCAATATAATACATAACTTACGATGCACTTCCGGACACAATGTATATATGAAATATATGTACCACTACAGGAGCTTATCTATAGTGCCACTCTGTGTCATTTATGTCCAACCAAGCTTCGGTGTCAAACTACTATATGTATCCTTCCGAAGTAAACTACATTAATTAGTAATGCCAGACTTATATTATTTAACTGGTTTTTAAATTTGTTAAAGCTCATTCCTTATACCAATTGATTATTGACTCTAATTGGTTCTCGACAATTGTAGAGCAGAACACACAGAAGCTACGCGTGATGTCACGTAATGCAACTCATTCAGATGTGCAAAATGGGAGCCGTACCCTAAATCTGGGATGATGGTCGTAAACTTAGATTATTCAGAATAAACCTTTAATCGCAGATGATGATCATGGAGAAAAAATAGCTGTGACTGTTATATGGACTAACAGTGAATAATATATCACGCACTCCAAGTTTAAGAGCGTACCTAACAAAAAAGCAGAATAGTATGAGTTTGTCTATTTCTTAACTCCCTAAAATACGTCTTTTACAATTCTAAATTAACCTAAACTTAGGCGGGGCATTTGTTCCTTTACAGCCAAACTCTGGGATTCTAAACGGAACAAATCAGCAAAAGCTTGGCTTGCACTCACGATGGAGCTAAGAAAAGTAAATGTGATCATAAATATCAGCACAATTGAAATAATTCCATAATTTTCATATTCCATATTTCTAGCCAAGTTACATTCCATGAGTCTAAGCCGGCCCGTATAAAAAACTATAAAAACACGAGTCAGTTGGAGAATTTAAAGTCATGTTGGCATGTTGGCCATAGTAGCTCAAATGGTTAGAGCGGCTGGACGGAAACCAGAAGATCCGTGGTTCAAATCCCGGCTATGACATTGAATTTTTCAGTCTGGCTCTACCCTTTCATAGTGCGTCCTACACACGGCTAGTGTGAAAGAACAATTAATTTCCATTAATAATAATAATAATAATAATAATAATAATAATAATAATAATAATAATAATAATAATAATAATAATAATAATAATAATAATAATAATAATAATAATAATAATAATAATAATAATAATAATAATAATAATAATAATAATAATAATAATAATAATAATAATAATAATAATAATAATAATAATAATAATAATAATAATAATAATAATAATAATAATAATAATAATATATTCAATACCGTATAAATACTATAATCTTCGCGAAAGTTAAAGGCATATGGAGGCGGGCCGTATTGCAGACTCCAGCCAATTCTAAGCTTGCCTCGCCTAGCACGAATCTCGTAGGCCTGAACTGAGAACATTATATTAATTAATTACGCTAATTAATGTCTTAAAAATAACAAATGACAACCTTATAACAATAAATAATTTTCTTTCCGGTCATGGCCTTACAAAAATTCTGTCTCTACGATACTTATAACACGAGCGATGCACGTTTTATCTTTTACATGATTATAGTTAAATGTTACGGATAAATATTTGAATATAATGGATGCTATATTTATAACAAGAAATAATTTTACTTTCTGATCATGACCGTACAAAAATCCTGTCTGTACAATACGATACACTTTTTTATCTTCACATGGTTATGGTTACACTAAACATCCACCCATTCAGCACAGATAAGCCTGAAAGGCAACACCATTCTCTCCTCATAACATTTATCTCAAGCATAAATATTCTGCCCGCCTCGGTAGCGTAGATGGTAGCATGTCTGCCTCACTTTCAAGAGGTGCCGAGTTCGAATCTCGGTCAGGGTGAGTTACCTGAATAAGGTTTTCCCGGGGTTTTCCCCTATCCTTCAAGACGAATGTCGGGTAACTGACTTAACGTTGGAGGACGTAAATTACACAAAAAAGCATAAATAAATAATGCACCTACTATTAAAACAGAAGTCAGGCACTTTGAAACAGAGTTAATTTACAGTTCGTTTTCAGTGTAGAGGTGTTGTTTTAAAGTAAATGGCATGTCCCACGAAGCTGTTTCGATCAACAAACGTGAAGTGATTCATTCTCAGGGCAGATAAATTATATTTAATATGAACGAGCTCTTACAAATGTCATTCACTCCAGGATAGGCAACTGCAGATTTTTCAAAATCCCAGCAATTAACTCTGTAACCTTGTGGTGTAAGATAGTGTACACACAGTGTAACGAATTTGTACTGAAGCAGCTTACTCCTTAGAAAAAGGAAGCGTACTTGTATTTCAATCTCCGGCAAAGATCCATAAAGTTGGAAAGCGAGTTATTTGGATTGGAAACCGTGCTTGCTGTTCGTGTGTGACGTGTGTCAAGGTAAAATCTTAATGTTTCAGGAATATTTAATGTGTTGTTTAATTGCGGGAAGAATAGCCAAAACCTTTGCTGGTGGGTAAACCTGTCCTTATGTACACGGAACCTCTACAGGTGCACGTTGGCAATTGTGCTCCGATTGAGCATTGGCCAGCTTTCATATGACTTTAGCTTTTGTCAGCGGTATCAACAGTACTTGAAAACCTCCACGTTTGTTAAGTTAAAGTATTGATAGGTATTAACAAACTGGAAATGTGAAGGTTTACTTCTGAAGTATTAATGAGGCATTTCATCGCCTCCAAAGTGGGATCATACCGGACAGTGAATGAAATGAGATAAATGTTGCTCAAATGAATCCAGGGTCCATAGAAATAAAAGCTATCAGAATTTGTACTTCAAGATAAGGAAATACCTCGGAGAAAACCTTTCCTAGCTAACACCCTGACCGAGATTCGAATTCAGGAGCTCTTGAACGTAAGGCAGACACACTACACTCCAGTCGTCCTAAGAAACACACTGTTCCCGTGAGCAATTCCGCGAATTAAACCTATAAAGCAAAACCTACTGGTAAGCTACTCTTGTGCATACAACTTTTTTGAATGTAATGTGGCGTAACACATGGGCGAAAGTGTTACTGTCGTCTGTCACGCTTGTACACGTGGGCGCGGAGTAATACAAAAAGTCTGTTTCTTAAAACAGATGCAACACATTAGATATTCCTATGCTATAAATGCTGGCATAGATGGTGGTGTCATCTTTAATGCAAGCCGAGAGGATGTTATGGTCATTTTACATATTGATATGTTAACATTGTTTTCATTATTCCAAGATTAGCATAAAAAGGGTAGTGATATGCATTTTCTTTAGATAAAGCTTACGGTAATGGGCGCAGAACTTCAAAGCTTGGTATATTGCATATCGCAATTCTTAGACCATACCATTTTTACGAGTCGTCACAGAAATGTCTATGAAACAAGGAGCCTGTGAGCAAACTTGTGCATATGTAAGAACAACTCGTAGAGCTCAATTTGAGGAGAACCTGTTACGACATTTGAGTACCCGAAGGACTGAAAAGATTATGGCTTTTTTCATAAAGCATAGTTTTATCCTTTTTAATTAACGTCCTCCAACATAGGTCATATTGAACGATAAATGAAATGGGCCCAGGGTTCATAGAGCTTAATTGCGCGACACTCAACTTTCAGAATAAGGAAAAATCCGAATAAATTTTATCCAATAACTCACCCTGACCGAGAAAAACGCGGGACCCCTTGAATGCACAGCAGACAGACACCCCCACAGATACCCCCACACTTAAAGGGGGCATAAACCTTAAAACTTCAGAGTTCTACACAAAAAATATTTGTACCCATTTCATGTCAAAAGATCCAGACACTTGTTCCATCTTATTATACTAGGTGGAGTTCTGTCAATGGTTTTGCAGAAGTGTGTTGAAGAAGCTGCTTTCATAAGTACCGTTTCATTTTCTGAAAGAAAAAGAAAAAAAAAAAACTTTCACCACCGACTGCAATTTCAGTGCATGTTTGGGCTGATCACTTTTGGGGTCTTATCTATGTCAGCTTGAACAAGTGTAAAAACTTACAATTTCCTTGAACTTATTGTAATACTAGAGCAACGAGAGCAAATGTTCCTAGTAGGAGCAGATTTTCTCCTATTTGCCTATTTTATTACTTTGTTCACAAACGTAGGCTTTTAAGTTATAAGCACCTTTCCTACAATTATTAGCCTAACTTCCTAGTTTTATAGTGCCTATAGATGCCTGTTTCATATGTTTGTGCCTATTCGGCTTATTAGTGCCTAAAACTGCTTTTTATAGCCAATTTCTTCTGCTTGTCATTTGTGACAACAGCTTTTGCATTTGTAAGACTTGAAGCTTTCACGGCGAGCATTACTAATCAAGGCTTCACGGGTGATCAGCCGTGTCAAATTAATAAATGTCGAGCTTTCGGCCATTGTAAACTCGACGTTTATTAATTTGACACGATTGATCACTCGTGAAGCCTTGATTAGCTTTTGCATTTGTTGGTTTCAACGTGAAGTTTTCCGGGAAGAAAAATTTCTTACTGCTGCACATTGGACATACAAAAAGGGTTTAGCCAGGTAGGTATGTGCCTTATAACGTGTCACAATGCGCTAATGAAATCATGGGAAAAACTTTGAATTTGCTCAAAGACGAGTAGCAAAATCTAGCTAAATGATATTTCCATGGAATGACAAATGACGACTCTTTATGTGGGGAATGGAAAGCCTATTCTGTAAGCATTGTTTTAAGTGCACACATGGATCAGTTTCCTACGCAAATATGACAAAAGAGAGGAGCAACAGAAGTGTACTTCTTAAACAGTAAATAGATTGTGCTCTATCGTTCAGCACAGATGGGAAAGTATTTTTGGTCAGCCTTGTGTGAAACAGGTGAGTTTAATCATTCATGTTTGTAATAATACTATATTATCTTATGGAAACGTTGAGTCAGACTGAAAAATTCAATGCCATAGCCGGGATTTGAACCACGGATCTTCTGGTTTCCGTCCAGCCGCACTACCATTGTGCTACTATGGCCAACGTGCCGATATGACATTAAATTCTCCAACTGACTCATATTTTCCCGGTAAACCACTTAGGAGTTCTCATAAACACATGAGACAACTACCTTAATGGCGACTTACTACATGTAAGTACTTTAAGGCCCGGGCTTTATAGTTTACCACTATTAGGTTAATTAATGGAAATTAATTATTCTTTCACACTGGCCGTGTGTAGGCTAAATTGTGGAAACGTTGAGTCAGACTGAAAAATTCAATGCCATAGCCGGGATTTGAACCACGGATCTTCTGGTTTCCGTCCAGCCGCACTACCATTGTGCTACTATGGCCAACGTGCCGATATGACATTAAATTCTCCAACTGACTCATATTTTCCCGGTAAACCACTTAGGAGTTCTCATAAACACATGAGACAACTACCTTAATGGCGACTTACTACATGTAAGTACTTTAAGGCCCGGGCTTTATAGTTTACCACTATTAGGTTAATTAATGGAAATTAATTATTCTTTCACACTGGCCGTGTGTAGGCTAAATTGTGGAAACGTTGAGTCAGACTGAAAAATTCAATGCCATAGCCGGGATTTGAACCACGGATCTTCTGGTTTCCGTCCAGCCGCACTACCATTGTGCTACTATGGCCAACGTGCCGATATGACATTAAATTCTCCAACTGACTCATATTTTCCCGGTAAACCACTTAGGAGTTCTCATAAACACATGAGACAACTACCTTAATGGCGACTTACTACATGTAAGTACTTTAAGGCCCGGGCTTTATAGTTTACCACTATTAGGTTAATTAATGGAAATTAATTATTCTTTCACACTGGCCGTGTGTAGGCTAAATTGTGGAAACGTTGAGTCAGACTGAAAAATTCAATGCCATAGCCGGGATTTGAACCACGGATCTTCTGGTTTCCGTCCAGCCGCACTACCATTGTGCTACTATGGCCAACGTGCCGATATGACATTAAATTCTCCAACTGACTCATATTTTCCCGGTAAACCACTTAGGAGTTCTCATAAACACATGAGACAACTACCTTAATGGCGACTTACTACATGTAAGTACTTTAAGGCCCGGGCTTTATAGTTTACCACTATTAGGTTAATTAATGGAAATTAATTATTCTTTCACACTGGCCGTGTGTAGGCTAAATTGTGGAAACGTTGAGTCAGACTGAAAAATTCAATGCCATAGCCGGGATTTGAACCACGGATCTTCTGGTTTCCGTCCAGCCGCACTACCATTGTGCTACTATGGCCAACGTGCCGATATGACATTAAATTCTCCAACTGACTCATATTTTCCCGGTAAACCACTTAGGAGTTCTCATAAACACATGAGACAACTACCTTAATGGCGACTTACTACATGTAAGTACTTTAAGGCCCGGGCTTTATAGTTTACCACTATTAGGTTAATTAATGGAAATTAATTATTCTTTCACACTGGCCGTGTGTAGGCTAAATTGTGGAAACGTTGAGTCAGACTGAAAAATTCAATGCCATAGCCGGGATTTGAACCACGGATCTTCTGGTTTCCGTCCAGCCGCACTACCATTGTGCTACTATGGCCAACGTGCCGATATGACATTAAATTCTCCAACTGACTCATATTTTCCCGGTAAACCACTTAGGAGTTCTCATAAACACATGAGACAACTACCTTAATGGCGACTTACTACATGTAAGTACTTTAAGGCCCGGGCTTTATAGTTTACCACTATTAGGTTAATTAATGGAAATTAATTATTCTTTCACACTGGCCGTGTGTAGGCTAAATTGTGGAAACGTTGAGTCAGACTGAAAAATTCAATGCCATAGCCGGGATTTGAACCACGGATCTTCTGGTTTCCGTCCAGCCGCACTACCATTGTGCTACTATGGCCAACGTGCCGATATGACATTAAATTCTCCAACTGACTCATATTTTCCCGGTAAACCACTTAGGAGTTCTCATAAACACATGAGACAACTACCTTAATGGCGACTTACTACATGTAAGTACTTTAAGGCCCGGGCTTTATAGTTTACCACTATTAGGTTAATTAATGGAAATTAATTATTCTTTCACACTGGCCGTGTGTAGGCTAAATTGTGGAAACGTTGAGTCAGACTGAAAAATTCAATGCCATAGCCGGGATTTGAACCACGGATCTTCTGGTTTCCGTCCAGCCGCACTACCATTGTGCTACTATGGCCAACGTGCCGATATGACATTAAATTCTCCAACTGACTCATATTTTCCCGGTAAACCACTTAGGAGTTCTCATAAACACATGAGACAACTACCTTAATGGCGACTTACTACATGTAAGTACTTTAAGGCCCGGGCTTTATAGTTTACCACTATTAGGTTAATTAATGGAAATTAATTATTCTTTCACACTGGCCGTGTGTAGGCTAAATTGTGGAAACGTTGAGTCAGACTGAAAAATTCAATGCCATAGCCGGGATTTGAACCACGGATCTTCTGGTTTCCGTCCAGCCGCACTACCATTGTGCTACTATGGCCAACGTGCCGATATGACATTAAATTCTCCAACTGACTCATATTTTCCCGGTAAACCACTTAGGAGTTCTCATAAACACATGAGACAACTACCTTAATGGCGACTTACTACATGTAAGTACTTTAAGGCCCGGGCTTTATAGTTTACCACTATTAGGTTAATTAATGGAAATTAATTATTCTTTCACACTGGCCGTGTGTAGGCTAAATTGTGGAAACGTTGAGTCAGACTGAAAAATTCAATGCCATAGCCGGGATTTGAACCACGGATCTTCTGGTTTCCGTCCAGCCGCACTACCATTGTGCTACTATGGCCAACGTGCCGATATGACATTAAATTCTCCAACTGACTCATATTTTCCCGGTAAACCACTTAGGAGTTCTCATAAACACATGAGACAACTACCTTAATGGCGACTTACTACATGTAAGTACTTTAAGGCCCGGGCTTTATAGTTTACCACTATTAGGTTAATTAATGGAAATTAATTATTCTTTCACACTGGCCGTGTGTAGGCTAAATTGTGGAAACGTTGAGTCAGACTGAAAAATTCAATGCCATAGCCGGGATTTGAACCACGGATCTTCTGGTTTCCGTCCAGCCGCACTACCATTGTGCTACTATGGCCAACGTGCCGATATGACATTAAATTCTCCAACTGACTCATATTTTCCCGGTAAACCACTTAGGAGTTCTCATAAACACATGAGACAACTACCTTAATGGCGACTTACTACATGTAAGTACTTTAAGGCCCGGGCTTTATAGTTTACCACTATTAGGTTAATTAATGGAAATTAATTATTCTTTCACACTGGCCGTGTGTAGGCTAAATTGTGGAAACGTTGAGTCAGACTGAAAAATTCAATGCCATAGCCGGGATTTGAACCACGGATCTTCTGGTTTCCGTCCAGCCGCACTACCATTGTGCTACTATGGCCAACGTGCCGATATGACATTAAATTCTCCAACTGACTCATATTTTCCCGGTAAACCACTTAGGAGTTCTCATAAACACATGAGACAACTACCTTAATGGCGACTTACTACATGTAAGTACTTTAAGGCCCGGGCTTTATAGTTTACCACTATTAGGTTAATTAATGGAAATTAATTATTCTTTCACACTGGCCGTGTGTAGGCTAAATTGTGGAAACGTTGAGTCAGACTGAAAAATTCAATGCCATAGCCGGGATTTGAACCACGGATCTTCTGGTTTCCGTCCAGCCGCACTACCATTGTGCTACTATGGCCAACGTGCCGATATGACATTAAATTCTCCAACTGACTCATATTTTCCCGGTAAACCACTTAGGAGTTCTCATAAACACATGAGACAACTACCTTAATGGCGACTTACTACATGTAAGTACTTTAAGGCCCGGGCTTTATAGTTTACCACTATTAGGTTAATTAATGGAAATTAATTATTCTTTCACACTGGCCGTGTGTAGGCTAAATTGTGGAAACGTTGAGTCAGACTGAAAAATTCAATGCCATAGCCGGGATTTGAACCACGGATCTTCTGGTTTCCGTCCAGCCGCACTACCATTGTGCTACTATGGCCAACGTGCCGATATGACATTAAATTCTCCAACTGACTCATATTTTCCCGGTAAACCACTTAGGAGTTCTCATAAACACATGAGACAACTACCTTAATGGCGACTTACTACATGTAAGTACTTTAAGGCCCGGGCTTTATAGTTTACCACTATTAGGTTAATTAATGGAAATTAATTATTCTTTCACACTGGCCGTGTGTAGGCTAAATTGTGGAAACGTTGAGTCAGACTGAAAAATTCAATGCCATAGCCGGGATTTGAACCACGGATCTTCTGGTTTCCGTCCAGCCGCACTACCATTGTGCTACTATGGCCAACGTGCCGATATGACATTAAATTCTCCAACTGACTCATATTTTCCCGGTAAACCACTTAGGAGTTCTCATAAACACATGAGACAACTACCTTAATGGCGACTTACTACATGTAAGTACTTTAAGGCCCGGGCTTTATAGTTTACCACTATTAGGTTAATTAATGGAAATTAATTATTCTTTCACACTGGCCGTGTGTAGGCTAAATTGTGGAAACGTTGAGTCAGACTGAAAAATTCAATGCCATAGCCGGGATTTGAACCACGGATCTTCTGGTTTCCGTCCAGCCGCACTACCATTGTGCTACTATGGCCAACGTGCCGATATGACATTAAATTCTCCAACTGACTCATATTTTCCCGGTAAACCACTTAGGAGTTCTCATAAACACATGAGACAACTACCTTAATGGCGACTTACTACATGTAAGTACTTTAAGGCCCGGGCTTTATAGTTTACCACTATTAGGTTAATTAATGGAAATTAATTATTCTTTCACACTGGCCGTGTGTAGGCTAAATTGTGGAAACGTTGAGTCAGACTGAAAAATTCAATGCCATAGCCGGGATTTGAACCACGGATCTTCTGGTTTCCGTCCAGCCGCACTACCATTGTGCTACTATGGCCAACGTGCCGATATGACATTAAATTCTCCAACTGACTCATATTTTCCCGGTAAACCACTTAGGAGTTCTCATAAACACATGAGACAACTACCTTAATGGCGACTTACTACATGTAAGTACTTTAAGGCCCGGGCTTTATAGTTTACCACTATTAGGTTAATTAATGGAAATTAATTATTCTTTCACACTGGCCGTGTGTAGGCTAAATTGTGGAAACGTTGAGTCAGACTGAAAAATTCAATGCCATAGCCGGGATTTGAACCACGGATCTTCTGGTTTCCGTCCAGCCGCACTACCATTGTGCTACTATGGCCAACGTGCCGATATGACATTAAATTCTCCAACTGACTCATATTTTCCCGGTAAACCACTTAGGAGTTCTCATAAACACATGAGACAACTACCTTAATGGCGACTTACTACATGTAAGTACTTTAAGGCCCGGGCTTTATAGTTTACCACTATTAGGTTAATTAATGGAAATTAATTATTCTTTCACACTGGCCGTGTGTAGGCTAAATTGTGGAAACGTTGAGTCAGACTGAAAAATTCAATGCCATAGCCGGGATTTGAACCACGGATCTTCTGGTTTCCGTCCAGCCGCACTACCATTGTGCTACTATGGCCAACGTGCCGATATGACATTAAATTCTCCAACTGACTCATATTTTCCCGGTAAACCACTTAGGAGTTCTCATAAACACATGAGACAACTACCTTAATGGCGACTTACTACATGTAAGTACTTTAAGGCCCGGGCTTTATAGTTTACCACTATTAGGTTAATTAATGGAAATTAATTATTCTTTCACACTGGCCGTGTGTAGGCTAAATTGTGGAAACGTTGAGTCAGACTGAAAAATTCAATGCCATAGCCGGGATTTGAACCACGGATCTTCTGGTTTCCGTCCAGCCGCACTACCATTGTGCTACTATGGCCAACGTGCCGATATGACATTAAATTCTCCAACTGACTCATATTTTCCCGGTAAACCACTTAGGAGTTCTCATAAACACATGAGACAACTACCTTAATGGCGACTTACTACATGTAAGTACTTTAAGGCCCGGGCTTTATAGTTTACCACTATTAGGTTAATTAATGGAAATTAATTATTCTTTCACACTGGCCGTGTGTAGGCTAAATTGTGGAAACGTTGAGTCAGACTGAAAAATTCAATGCCATAGCCGGGATTTGAACCACGGATCTTCTGGTTTCCGTCCAGCCGCACTACCATTGTGCTACTATGGCCAACGTGCCGATATGACATTAAATTCTCCAACTGACTCATATTTTCCCGGTAAACCACTTAGGAGTTCTCATAAACACATGAGACAACTACCTTAATGGCGACTTACTACATGTAAGTACTTTAAGGCCCGGGCTTTATAGTTTACCACTATTAGGTTAATTAATGGAAATTAATTATTCTTTCACACTGGCCGTGTGTAGGCTAAATTGTGGAAACGTTGAGTCAGACTGAAAAATTCAATGCCATAGCCGGGATTTGAACCACGGATCTTCTGGTTTCCGTCCAGCCGCACTACCATTGTGCTACTATGGCCAACGTGCCGATATGACATTAAATTCTCCAACTGACTCATATTTTCCCGGTAAACCACTTAGGAGTTCTCATAAACACATGAGACAACTACCTTAATGGCGACTTACTACATGTAAGTACTTTAAGGCCCGGGCTTTATAGTTTACCACTATTAGGTTAATTAATGGAAATTAATTATTCTTTCACACTGGCCGTGTGTAGGCTAAATTGTGGAAACGTTGAGTCAGACTGAAAAATTCAATGCCATAGCCGGGATTTGAACCACGGATCTTCTGGTTTCCGTCCAGCCGCACTACCATTGTGCTACTATGGCCAACGTGCCGATATGACATTAAATTCTCCAACTGACTCATATTTTCCCGGTAAACCACTTAGGAGTTCTCATAAACACATGAGACAACTACCTTAATGGCGACTTACTACATGTAAGTACTTTAAGGCCCGGGCTTTATAGTTTACCACTATTAGGTTAATTAATGGAAATTAATTATTCTTTCACACTGGCCGTGTGTAGGCTAAATTGTGGAAACGTTGAGTCAGACTGAAAAATTCAATGCCATAGCCGGGATTTGAACCACGGATCTTCTGGTTTCCGTCCAGCCGCACTACCATTGTGCTACTATGGCCAACGTGCCGATATGACATTAAATTCTCCAACTGACTCATATTTTCCCGGTAAACCACTTAGGAGTTCTCATAAACACATGAGACAACTACCTTAATGGCGACTTACTACATGTAAGTACTTTAAGGCCCGGGCTTTATAGTTTACCACTATTAGGTTAATTAATGGAAATTAATTATTCTTTCACACTGGCCGTGTGTAGGCTAAATTGTGGAAACGTTGAGTCAGACTGAAAAATTCAATGCCATAGCCGGGATTTGAACCACGGATCTTCTGGTTTCCGTCCAGCCGCACTACCATTGTGCTACTATGGCCAACGTGCCGATATGACATTAAATTCTCCAACTGACTCATATTTTCCCGGTAAACCACTTAGGAGTTCTCATAAACACATGAGACAACTACCTTAATGGCGACTTACTACATGTAAGTACTTTAAGGCCCGGGCTTTATAGTTTACCACTATTAGGTTAATTAATGGAAATTAATTATTCTTTCACACTGGCCGTGTGTAGGCTAAATTGTGGAAACGTTGAGTCAGACTGAAAAATTCAATGCCATAGCCGGGATTTGAACCACGGATCTTCTGGTTTCCGTCCAGCCGCACTACCATTGTGCTACTATGGCCAACGTGCCGATATGACATTAAATTCTCCAACTGACTCATATTTTCCCGGTAAACCACTTAGGAGTTCTCATAAACACATGAGACAACTACCTTAATGGCGACTTACTACATGTAAGTACTTTAAGGCCCGGGCTTTATAGTTTACCACTATTAGGTTAATTAATGGAAATTAATTATTCTTTCACACTGGCCGTGTGTAGGCTAAATTGTGGAAACGTTGAGTCAGACTGAAAAATTCAATGCCATAGCCGGGATTTGAACCACGGATCTTCTGGTTTCCGTCCAGCCGCACTACCATTGTGCTACTATGGCCAACGTGCGGATATGACATTAAATTCTCCAACTGACTCATGTCTTACATGTACTTACATGTACTACATGTACTTACATGTAGTAAGTCGCCATTAAGGTAGTTGTCTCATGTGTTTATGAGAACTCCTAAGTGGTTTACCGGGAAAATATGAGTCAGTTGGAGAATTTAATGTCATATCGGCACGTTGGCCATAGTAGCACAATGGTAGTGCGGCTGGACGGAAACCAGAAGATCCGTGGTTCAAATCCCGGCTATGGCATTGAATTTTTCAGTCTGACTCAACGTTTCCACAATTTAGCCTACACACGGCCAGTGTGAAAGAATAATTAATTTCCATTAATTAACCTAATAGTGGTAAACTATAAAGCCCGGGCCTTAAAGTACTTACATGTAGTAAGTCGCCATTAAGGTAGTTGTCTCATGTGTTTATGAGAACTCCTAAGTGGTTTACCGGGAAAATATGACTCAGTTGGAGAATTTAATGTCATATCGGCACGTTGGCCATAGTAGCACAATGGTAGTGCGGCTGGACGGAAACCAGAAGATCCGTGGTTCAAATCCCGGCTATGGCATTGAATTTTTCAGTCTGACTCAACGTTTCCACAATTTAGCCTACACACGGCCAGTGTGAAAGAATAATTAATTTCCATTAATTAACCTAATAGTGGTAAACTATAAAGCCCGGGCCTTAAAGTACTTACATGTAGTAAGTCGCCATTAAGGTAGTTGTCTCATGTGTTTATGAGAACTCCTAAGTGGTTTACCGGGAAAATATGAGTCAGTTGGAGAATTTAATGTCATATCGGCACGTTGGCCATAGTAGCACAATGGTAGTGCGGCTGGACGGAAACCGGAAGATCCGTGGTTCAAATCCCGGCTATGGCATTGAATTTTTCAGTCTGACTCAACGTTTCCACAATTTAGCCTACACACGGCCAGTGTGAAAGAATAATTAATTTCCATTAATTAACCTAATAGTGGTAAACTATAAAGCCCGGGCCTTAAAGTACTTACATGTAGTAAGTCGCCATTAAGGTAGTTGTCTCATGTGTTTATGAGAACTCCTAAGTGGTTTACCGGGAAAATATGAGTCAGTTGGAGAATTTAATGTCATATCGGCACGTTGGCCATAGTAGCACAATGGTAGTGCGGCTGGACGGAAACCAGAAGATCCGTGGTTCAAATCCCGGCTATGGCATTGAATTTTTCAGTCTGACTCAACGTTTCCACAATTTAGCCTACACACGGCCAGTGTGAAAGAATAATTAATTTCCATTAATTAACCTAATAGTGGTAAACTATAAAGCCCGGGCCTTAAAGTACTTACATGTAGTAAGTCGCCATTAAGGTAGTTGTCTCATGTGTTTATGAGAACTCCTAAGTGGTTTACCGGGAAAATATGAGTCAGTTGGAGAATTTAATGTCATATCGGCACGTTGGCCATAGTAGCACAATGGTAGTGCGGCTGGACGGAAACCAGAAGATCCGTGGTTCAAATCCCGGCTATGGCATTGAATTTTTCAGTCTGACTCAACGTTTCCACAATTTAGCCTACACACGGCCAGTGTGAAAGAATAATTAATTTCCATTAATTAACCTAATAGTGGTAAACTATAAAGCCCGGGCCTTAAAGTACTTACATGTAGTAAGTCGCCATTAAGGTAGTTGTCTCATGTGTTTATGAGAACTCCTAAGTGGTTTACCGGGAAAATATGAGTCAGTTGGAGAATTTAATGTCATATCGGCACGTTGGCCATAGTAGCACAATGGTAGTGCGGCTGGACGGAAACCAGAAGATCCGTGGTTCAAATCCCGGCTATGGCATTGAATTTTTCAGTCTGACTCAACGTTTCCACAATTTAGCCTACACACGGCCAGTGTGAAAGAATAATTAATTTCCATTAATTAACCTAATAGTGGTAAACTATAAAGCCCGGGCCTTAAAGTACTTACATGTAGTAAGTCGCCATTAAGGTAGTTGTCTCATGTGTTTATGAGAACTCCTAAGTGGTTTACCGGGAAAATATGAGTCAGTTGGAGAATTTAATGTCATATCGGCACGTTGGCCATAGTAGCACAATGGTAGTGCGGCTGGACGGAAACCAGAAGATCCGTGGTTCAAATCCCGGCTATGGCATTGAATTTTTCAGTCTGACTCAACGTTTCCACAATTTAGCCTACACACGGCCAGTGTGAAAGAATAATTAATTTCCATTAATTAACCTAATAGTGGTAAACTATAAAGCCCGGGCCTTAAAGTACTTACATGTAGTAAGTCGCCATTAAGGAAGTTGTCTCATGTGTTTATGAGAACTCCTAAGTGGTTTACCGGGAAAATATGAGTCAGTTGGAGAATTTAATGTCATATCGGCACGTTGGCC
This sequence comes from Mantis religiosa, assembly GCA_030765055.1. Taxonomy (NCBI): domain Eukaryota; kingdom Metazoa; phylum Arthropoda; class Insecta; order Mantodea; family Mantidae; genus Mantis; species Mantis religiosa. The sequence goes on along the minus strand of JAUKNK010000034.1, from coordinate 588,260 downwards.
ATAGTAGCACAATGGTAGTGCGGCTGGACGGAAACCAGAAGATCCGTGGTTCAAATCCCGGCTATGGCATTGAATTTTTCAGTCTGACTCAACGTTTCCACAATTTAGCCTACACACGGCCAGTGTGAAAGAATAATTAATTTCCATTAATTAACCTAATAGTGGTAAACTATAAAGCCCGGGCCTTAAAGTACTTACATGTAGTAAGTCGCCATTAAGGTAGTTGTCTCATGTGTTTATGAGAACTCCTAAGTGGTTTACCGGGAAAATATGAGTCAGTTGGAGAATTTAATGTCATATCGGCACGTTGGCCATAGTAGCACAATGGTAGTGCGGCTGGACGGAAACCAGAAGATCCGTGGTTCAAATCCCGGCTATGGCATTGAATTTTTCAGTCTGACTCAACGTTTCCACAATTTAGCCTACACACGGCCAGTGTGAAAGAATAATTAATTTCCATTAATTAACCTAATAGTGGTAAACTATAAAGCCCGGGCCTTAAAGTACTTACATGTAGTAAGTCGCCATTAAGGTAGTTGTCTCATGTGTTTATGAGAACTCCTAAGTGGTTTACCGGGAAAATATGAGTCAGTTGGAGAATTTAATGTCATATCGGCACGTTGGCCATAGTAGCACAATGGTAGTGCGGCTGGACGGAAACCAGAAGATCCGTGGTTCAAATCCCGGCTATGGCATTGAATTTTTCAGTCTGACTCAACGTTTCCACAATTTAGCCTACACACGGCCAGTGTGAAAGAATAATTAATTTCCATTAATTAACCTAATAGTGGTAAACTATAAAGCCCGGGCCTTAAAGTACTTACATGTAGTAAGTCGCCATTAAGGTAGTTGTCTCATGTGTTTATGAGAACTCCTAAGTGGTTTACCGGGAAAATATGAGTCAGTTGGAGAATTTAATGTCATATCGGCACGTTGGCCATAGTAGCACAATGGTAGTGCGGCTGGACGGAAACCAGAAGATCCGTGGTTCAAATCCCGGCTATGGCATTGAATTTTTCAGTCTGACTCAACGTTTCCACAATTTAGCCTACACACGGCCAGTGTGAAAGAATAATTAATTTCCATTAATTAACCTAATAGTGGTAAACTATAAAGCCCGGGCCTTAAAGTACTTACATGTAGTAAGTCGCCATTAAGGTAGTTGTCTCATGTGTTTATGAGAACTCCTAAGTGGTTTACCGGGAAAATATGAGTCAGTTGGAGAATTTAATGTCATATCGGCACGTTGGCCATAGTAGCACAATGGTAGTGCGGCTGGACGGAAACCAGAAGATCCGTGGTTCAAATCCCGGCTATGGCATTGAATTTTTCAGTCTGACTCAACGTTTCCACAATTTAGCCTACACACGGCCAGTGTGAAAGAATAATTAATTTCCATTAATTAACCTAATAGTGGTAAACTATAAAGCCCGGGCCTTAAAGTACTTACATGTAGTAAGTCGCCATTAAGGTAGTTGTCTCATGTGTTTATGAGAACTCCTAAGTGGTTTACCGGGAAAATATGAGTCAGTTGGAGAATTTAATGTCATATCGGCACGTTGGCCATAGTAGCACAATGGTAGTGCGGCTGGACGGAAACCAGAAGATCCGTGGTTCAAATCCCGGCTATGGCATTGAATTTTTCAGTCTGACTCAACGTTTCCACAATTTAGCCTACACACGGCCAGTGTGAAAGAATAATTAATTTCCATTAATTAACCTAATAGTGGTAAACTATAAAGCCCGGGCCTTAAAGTACTTACATGTAGTAAGTCGCCATTAAGGTAGTTGTCTCATGTGTTTATGAGAACTCCTAAGTGGTTTACCGGGAAAATATGAGTCAGTTGGAGAATTTAATGTCATATCGGCACGTTGGCCATAGTAGCACAATGGTAGTGCGGCTGGACGGAAACCAGAAGATCCGTGGTTCAAATCCCGGCTATGGCATTGAATTTTTTCAGTCTGACTCAACGTTTCCACAATTTAGCCTACACACGGCCAGTGTGAAAGAATAATTAATTTCCATTAATTAACCTAATAGTGGTAAACTATAAAGCCCGGGCCTTAAAGTACTTACATGTAGTAAGTCGCCATTAAGGTAGTTGTCTCATGTGTTTATGAGAACTCCTAAGTGGTTTACCGGGAAAATATGAGTCAGTTGGAGAATTTAATGTCATATCGGCACGTTGGCCATAGTAGCACAATGGTAGTGCGGCTGGACGGAAACCAGAAGATCCGTGGTTCAAATCCCGGCTATGGCATTGAATTTTTCAGTCTGACTCAACGTTTCCACAATTTAGCCTGCACACGGCCAGTGTGAAAGAATAATTAATTTCCATTAATTAACCTAATAGTGGTAAACTATAAAGCCCGGGCCTTAAAGTACTTACATGTAGTAAGTCGCCATTAAGGTAGTTGTCTCATGTGTTTATGAGAACTCCTAAGTGGTTTACCGGGAAAATATGAGTCAGTTGGAGAATTTAATGTCATATCGGCACGTTGGCCATAGTAGCACAATGGTAGTGCGGCTGGACGGAAACCAGAAGATCCGTGGTTCAAATCCCGGCTATGGCATTGAATTTTTCAGTCTGACTCAACGTTTCCACAATTTAGCCTACACACGGCCAGTGTGAAAGAATAATTAATTTCCATTAATTAACCTAATAGTGGTAAACTATAAAGCCCGGGCCTTAAAGTACTTACATGTAGTAAGTCGCCATTAAGGTAGTTGTCTCATGTGTTTATGAGAACTCCTAAGTGGTTTACCGGGAAAATATGAGTCAGTTGGAGAATTTAATGTCATATCGGCACGTTGGCCATAGTAGCACAATGGTAGTGCGGCTGGACGGAAACCAGAAGATCCGTGGTTCAAATCCCGGCTATGGCATTGAATTTTTCAGTCTGACTCAACGTTTCCACAATTTAGCCTACACACGGCCAGTGTGAAAGAATAATTAATTTCCATTAATTAACCTAATAGTGGTAAACTATAAAGCCCGGGCCTTAAAGTACTTACATGTAGTAAGTCGCCATTAAGGTAGTTGTCTCATGTGTTTATGAGAACTCCTAAGTGGTTTACCGGGAAAATATGAGTCAGTTGGAGAATTTAATGTCATATCGGCACGTTGGCCATAGTAGCACAATGGTAGTGCGGCTGGACGGAAACCAGAAGATCCGTGGTTCAAATCCCGGCTATGGCATTGAATTTTTCAGTCTGACTCAACGTTTCCACAATTTAGCCTGCACACGGCCAGTGTGAAAGAATAATTAATTTCCATTAATTAACCTAATAGTGGTAAACTATAAAGCCCGGGCCTTAAAGTACTTACATGTAGTAAGTCGCCATTAAGGTAGTTGTCTCATGTGTTTATGAGAACTCCTAAGTGGTTTACCGGGAAAATATGAGTCAGTTGGAGAATTTAATGTCATATCGGCACGTTGGCCATAGTAGCACAATGGTAGTGCGGCTGGACGGAAACCAGAAGATCCGTGGTTCAAATCCCGGCTATGGCATTGAATTTTTCAGTCTGACTCAACGTTTCCACAATTTAGCCTACACACGGCCAGTGTGAAAGAATAATTAATTTCCATTAATTAACCTAATAGTGGTAAACTATAAAGCCCGGGCCTTAAAGTACTTACATGTAGTAAGTCGCCATTAAGGTAGTTGTCTCATGTGTTTATGAGAACTCCTAAGTGGTTTACCGGGAAAATATGAGTCAGTTGGAGAATTTAATGTCATATCGGCACGTTGGCCATAGTAGCACAATGGTAGTGCGGCTGGACGGAAACCAGAAGATCCGTGGTTCAAATCCCGGCTATGGCATTGAATTTTTCAGTCTGACTCAACGTTTCCACAATTTAGCCTACACACGGCCAGTGTGAAAGAATAATTAATTTCCATTAATTAACCTAATAGTGGTAAACTATAAAGCCCGGGCCTTAAAGTACTTACATGTAGTAAGTCGCCATTAAGGTAGTTGTCTCATGTGTTTATGAGAACTCCTAAGTGGTTTACCGGGAAAATATGAGTCAGTTGGAGAATTTAATGTCATATCGGCACGTTGGCCATAGTAGCACAATGGTAGTGCGGCTGGACGGAAACCAGAAGATCCGTGGTTCAAATCCCGGCTATGGCATTGAATTTTTCAGTCTGACTCAACGTTTCCACAATTTAGCCTACACACGGCCAGTGTGAAAGAATAATTAATTTCCATTAATTAACCTAATAGTGGTAAACTATAAAGCCCGGGCCTTAAAGTACTTACATGTAGTAAGTCGCCATTAAGGTAGTTGTCTCATGTGTTTATGAGAACTCCTAAGTGGTTTACCGGGAAAATATGAGTCAGTTGGAGAATTTAATGTCATATCGGCACGTTGGCCATAGTAGCACAATGGTAGTGCGGCTGGACGGAAACCAGAAGATCCGTGGTTCAAATCCCGGCTATGGCATTGAATTTTTCAGTCTGACTCAACGTTTCCACAATTTAGCCTACACACGGCCAGTGTGAAAGAATAATTAATTTCCATTAATTAACCTAATAGTGGTAAACTATAAAGCCCGGGCCTTAAAGTACTTACATGTAGTAAGTCGCCATTAAGGTAGTTGTCTCATGTGTTTATGAGAACTCCTAAGTGGTTTACCGGGAAAATATGAGTCAGTTGGAGAATTTAATGTCATATCGGCACGTTGGCCATAGTAGCACAATGGTAGTGCGGCTGGACGGAAACCAGAAGATCCGTGGTTCAAATCCCGGCTATGGCATTGAATTTTTCAGTCTGACTCAACGTTTCCACAATTTAGCCTACACACGGCCAGTGTGAAAGAATAATTAATTTCCATTAATTAACCTAATAGTGGTAAACTATAAAGCCCGGGCCTTAAAGTACTTACATGTAGTAAGTCGCCATTAAGGTAGTTGTCTCATGTGTTTATGAGAACTCCTAAGTGGTTTACCGGGAAAATATGAGTCAGTTGGAGAATTTAATGTCATATCGGCACGTTGGCCATAGTAGCACAATGGTAGTGCGGCTGGACGGAAACCAGAAGATCCGTGGTTCAAATCCCGGCTATGGCATTGAATTTTTCAGTCTGACTCAACGTTTCCACAATTTAGCCTACACACGGCCAGTGTGAAAGAATAATTAATTTCCATTAATTAACCTAATAGTGGTAAACTATAAAGCCCGGGCCTTAAAGTACTTACATGTAGTAAGTCGCCATTAAGGTAGTTGTCTCATGTGTTTATGAGAACTCCTAAGTGGTTTACCGGGAAAATATGAGTCAGTTGGAGAATTTAATGTCATATCGGCACGTTGGCCATAGTAGCACAATGGTAGTGCGGCTGGACGGAAACCAGAAGATCCGTGGTTCAAATCCCGGCTATGGCATTGAATTTTTCAGTCTGACTCAACGTTTCCACAATTTAGCCTACACACGGCCAGTGTGAAAGAATAATTAATTACTATATTATCTTAGTTTCAAAAACCTTGTAAAAATCAACCCCTGTAGCAACGTTATACCGAACACAAACAAGTATGTTGAGGAGAGCTGAAAGAAGAGAAACTGGATGTTTTCAGTCTTCCAAAGTAAAGCACAAATTTACCTAATGTGAAAACTTTCATCACATGATACGACTTTACACTGAGATTTAGCTTAAAACATGTCTGAATCTTAAAAACCCGTGCAGTGCATAATATCTTGATTAGAATATTATTTATTTTAAACTTATACTTTTGTAAACTCAGTGTACTGGATTTCACAAGTTTGTTACGAGTATTATCTTTCGGCAGTTTCAGTGCAGTATCATGATATTTTTGTGCTGGTGTAAAGGTTTATCTCTTGAGCTAATACTTGGATGGCGGAGATTATTAATTAGATTATTGATGTTGCCAATTTTTAACAATCAGATCAGATCACAATCAGTACCGCTGGTAAGCAGGAATTTACTCCCGTAAGATTTCTTTTACATGTCTGTAAAATTACTGACTCGAAGCTCTTGTTTTTCCCAATTTCTGGAACTCTGTTCAGGTTACAACTTAAACTTCTAAGGCCAGCGCATAATTAGCTACGCTACACAGACTAAGATTATATATATTGTGATTATCTCATGCTTAAGTTTTTGTACATGTATCTCAAGAAACCTTGAAATCGATTGCCGGGAGACTTCCAGTGTTGTTTCCAACAATGAAAATAAAACTGCAGACCAATAAATCCTAATGATTTGTATAACATTTTACAGAAATGTCTTCATATAAGTAGGTACAAGAATTATTTTCATGATGACGTAATTGCTGTAATTCTGTGTGAATGAACGGAAAACGCTTACTAAAAAGCTGTGCTTTATTATTTGTTCTTAGTCGACATTTAGGATTTTTATTACAAGAACTAGGATTTTGTAGCTTTAGTTTTTAATTAATATTTGTTCTGTGCTTTATATACTTCTGACACATCGGCCCATTATTTTAAGTGATATTAAGATTTTCCGTGACGAGCTTTTGAATTTCTTACCTTTCCAACAATCGTTTCTATTAAGGAGACATATCTGTACAAATTGGCCCAAAACGGACAACAAAACCAAATTTATTGCTTTTCTGTCTTGAATTAATATAGACGTACTTCAATAATGTAAAGATTCTTTTTCTAGTGGCACTACAGAAAACATCACATGACTAACGCTACACCTGTATCATAGCTTTTATTGCGTAATTTTAACCTCAGATTTCTCAAATTCTATATTTTGCTACATTTTCCTAACTTCAGAATGTTCCACAGGATGCAGTTTCCTATTAATCTGTATGAAATTCTAAACATTCCTGTAAGGGCAACTACATATTAAGGGCACCCATTTACATTTGTTGTGTTTTTGTTATTTGTGTTGAAGAGTATTATAATGTTTACTTCTTACTGAAAGCGCTTAGGAAAATAAAAATTGTTAAATAGTTATGATTACTTTTTTCCCTTCGTTGATATGGTGAAGACATATTTCACATATGTACAGGTCATTTATAGGTTAAAATGGGGACAGAAACTTATACCACAAGCATTCATTTTTAATATTACAATATGTGAGACATTTTGAAAGTCGCCTGAAATTTAGAGATAAATTGTAAATATATATTGTAACTATAAAGCTGATACTTGGTATTATTCTATTCTTGATCGATCACAAAAATAAATGGAACAAATCTAACAAATGCTTCAGATATTTCAGTTTTCACCCTTAGCTCACCCCACAAAAACTGGTTTTTGTTTTTTGACAAATTTAATTACTTCACACTTCACACCTTTCTGCACATTATGGTTCTTACTTAGTGAAGTGAATTTATATGTAGTGTCACCCGAACGTCGGAACTCCCGATAGAACCGGTCGGCAGTAGGGCCAGACGGGAAGCATTCAGCCTACGCCTACCCATTTGTCTTGTGTCACTAACTGAAGGGATGATTAGGAGAGCGGCACGAGCCCTGTACCGTCTCTTTCCCCTCCCTCCAGAGTCTGGAAACCTCGGGATAATTGTGTGCGCCGCGAACCTTCCAGAAAGGACGATCTTCCCTATATAAGGCCTGCAGTTGGCAAGTCAGTTCAGTTCTTGGCAAGCAGCCGTAGGATCGCCGTGTTAGTGTACGGACTGGAAGACTGTGTGCATGTATCAAAGGAGTTGTACGTAATTGTGAGTTAGAGTGGACCTGTGACAGACGAACTGACGAATTGTAAATGTGTGCATTACGTAATTCTGTGTAATCGGCAAGTGTTCCAACTGTAATTCGGTGTAAATAAAGAAAATTTTGAGTTTGTGTAATTGGACTTTTAATTTCACGAACCCACAAAGTCACAGTATTTTAATTATACGACGATATCTGTTATTTATGAACTGTGGAATTAATGTAGAACTATTTCGCCTAGGGAACCGCAAAATAGTATTCGTTTAACGAATTTGTTGCAGCATATGTTGCGATGATTGTCATTTTGTTATCTGTATCGTCGTTATTAATACAAGTTTGCTGTTCAATGGTTTGATATTTGCACATCAGAAATATAAAGCTTCTTTTACCAGAAGCTATTTTTTTAACTTTTGCGCCATTTTCTCAGAAACTGCCGGAGATAAAAACATAAAACATTCACACATTGTCAGTAAAGTTGTGGATCTACGAAAAAAGAGTGTTTTTCTTTATGAGAAGAACGTTAAGGCTGATTTTGTATTAAAAATCAAGGTAAAAACAATTATTGATATCAAAATTATAAATCATTTCGAACTGTAAATAAGAGCATAATAATTTGTACTATTAGCTATAGTGCATTTTAAGAGACATTTTACTACAATTGTGTATTTCTAAGTGTTTACATAGCAAATTTTTAGTGCCTGTTTATGTACCTATTTTGCTGATTTTAGTGCCTTTTTTCCTGCCTATTTCACACATTTTTAGTGCCTATAAATCCGCTCCCTAGATCTTAGTCATGGAATATTGTGCTAGCATGGATGCATCCGCTCACTTCTCCACGTGTGTCGTAAACCTTCTCCATTGAGGTTTAGCAGTAAAATGGTCGTCCATTTCATTGACCATGCTGCGTGATTTTACAAAAATAGATTTCACTCTCGTAAGATCGTTCTAATGTCTAATAGCAAAGAAAGTAATTAGCTACGACAGTATTACGAATATACCAGAAATCTTAAACCAAGTGTCAGATTGTGTCACTGCAATGCTTACACTGAGGGTAGTGACCATTTTAAAAAGTTCCTGGAATGTGCACATTTATTTTAATTGTAGTGTTGCGAGTATTATTACCTTCAAGTGCATTCAATAAATAAATGTTTATAATTAAAATGTAGTGGATTAGGTTAGTTAATGTCATTATGAACAATTTCTGAACATGTATTTCTGTATGAAAGTTGTGCGTAATTGTCTCTCTTTCATCACTGACAGTTTGGAACATAAGTCACAGGATCACTTAAGTATTACCTATGAGTTGCATGATCAAGAAGCCATAAATCAAAGAATGATCATTTGGGCAGCATGTAACTACAGCAGTTATCAAGATGTTCATGTATATTTTGGTTAATAAAGCTCTGAGTTTCTAAACTAAGGCCATCCATGTGCCTTGTGCTTGAAAGTTTGTTATTCCCACCTTATACCGATGCGGCTTCTATCGTGATTCATTCTCTGGCGTTCAATGAGGTACTCATTATGAGAATTTTGGCAAGCGCTGATAGACACTGGACGGAAACCAGAAGATCCGTGGTTCAAATCCCGGCTATGGCATTAAATTTTCAGTCTGACTCTACGTTTCCACTATGATATATGTCTGTTATTCCTATTACTGAGCTCTATAATACCTTTAATATGCCCTTAACTTCTATCTCGTGTATCCTATTCAGACCTAATTTTTAGAAACATAATAACTATGACAATAGTGAACTCAAAGAGCAGTCGTAATTCGGTAGTAGTAGCCTGGAAAGACGAGATTTCCTTTGCTATATGTACAGCCTTGAAAAAACAAAGTTTGATCGCTACAGACCAAAGCTGGGAATAAATTAAGGGAAAGAGAGCAAAAAAATAAAAAATAAAAAACGCACACAACCCTAGTAGCCACTACGGTTCATAAAAACAAAAGAAACACGGCGCGACCGTCGTAATGCATGCGGTTTTACAACAAGTGAATGTTCTCCACTGGCAGCCTGGCAAGAGAAGTAGAATTCCTATAGTATCTGGCCCAACGGAGATATAAACTCCAGTGCAGTAAAAGTGACCCATAATGGAACACAGCTATTTAAGAAAGGGTAGAGCCAGACTGAAAAATGCAATACCATAGCCAGGATTTGAACCACGGATCTTCGCGGATCACCCACGGATCATCTTTATTCAAATCCCGGCTATAGCATTGAATTTTTCAGTCTGGCTCTACAGTATCATAGTGTGTCCTACACACGGCTAGTGTGAAAGAACATTAATTTCTATAGGTATTTAAGTTTCCTGCCAGCGTCGCCTCTAATCTTCCTCGTACATAGTATAGCCGCATGACTGACAGGTTATATAAGGCCTTCAAGAGATTACCGAAGTGTAGCACTACAAGCTATTTGACAACAACCACTGAGCGTAACATTTTGTTCCGTTGTCCCCAGTGTTGGACACGATGCAACCTTTGACAAAGAGAGAGAGCAGACTCTGGAAGTGTATGTCGCCGTGTGAAATTTTTATGCTGCTGCCACAAACCGGAGGTGGGCGCGTGGGCAGGAGACAAAGAGAATCTCCAGAGCGTTCGGTCCATTTTTGTTGCCGCGAAATTTCTCGGAAGGTCCGCGGCTTTCTAGAAACAACGGCCGGGAGGTATAAATACCGACGAGGTGTCGACAGTTGACGATTGACTTGTACCGTAGTGATTTCATTCGTTTTCGTGTAGCCAAACATCGAGTCAGCCTTGAAGACAGCTAGCTGATTCTGCAAGCCGGATTTCCGAATCTAAGTAACTCACGCGGCCACAATATTTTTCAAAGTCCATATCATGTTCACAGCCGGCTTACAATTTTGTTACGGAATGCGCCTCTTTAAGTTCGTCCTACTCTATCCTCTCATAGTTATAATAATGACAATGTTCACACATTGTGTGTTGTTTCATATGTTTCGTGCATATGCACATAGGGAATCCTTCCTTTTTATCACACTGTAATGTGCGCCAAAAGTTGAGTCTCATAATCGAGTCTCAGTTACTAAATGTGCACTGATAGCAGCTGAACGGTTATAGAAAAGTTTATAAGGGCTAGTTCGAGTCCCAGATATCATTTGGATTCTTTTTTTACTGTAGAAATACTAAATGTGCATTACGCATATTGTAACTTCCAATAATTGCTAAGGTTTATTTGATTTTATGGCACTTTTGCTTACACATAAAAGCTGAAGCACTCTACTCTCTCTTAAAAATAACTGAAATAATATAGATAATAAAGTTATTGTATAAATAAATAGTTAACATAGTTAATAACTGTTTCATTCCTATATACAAAATCAAATAAAACATAAATTGACCTAGTATCATATGTATAAACCCCTATTGTGCGGGGTATGAATGACACCAAATACCTAGTGAAATTTTCACAAGAGGATACTTCGCATTATATGCCACAACAACTTTTATAACAGATGAATGAGACCGAGTGTTTAACAACCAGTATTAAGGCATTTTTATAATAACATTGGATTTCTTTTGAAATCGACATTCGCCCGCCTCGGTAGCGTAGAAGGTAGCATGTCTGCCTGACGTTCAAGAGGTCCCGAGATAAAACCTTGGTCAGGGTTAGTTTGGATAAGGTCTTTTCTGGGATTATCCCTTATCCTCAAAGACGAATGTCGGGTAACTCCAAGCTCTATGGACCCTGTGCTCATTTGAGTACCATTTCACCCACTCAATTCATCGTCCGATATAACTTAACGTTGGAGGATGTAAATTACACAAACACATTAATGTTGTTTGCGTTTCTATTAATCAATGTGTTTAAAATATTAGAAGTATTATTTATTCTCTGAAGAAAAAAATATTGCTATAGTAGCATTACTATTAAAGTGCCCATAATAAAACGAAATATGTACATCAACAACTCGAACTCAGTTTAATCTACCTACGGGAAACATGCGATTTAACGCTCGGCAACCATGCATAAGGCCAAGCCGCAAAGCATCTCCCTGTCTATTGCATAGCTTTGAAATGAAGCCAGAGTAGTATTAAAGCCTATATTGGAAAAAGTAATTGTACCTTCACACTAGCCGTATGTGGGCCAAAGTATGGAAAGGTGAGTCGGACTGAAAACTACAATGCTATAGCTAGGATTCAAATGATTGAACTTGTCAGTCTGACTCAGCCTTCAGCGAATGCTTCCGATGTTTTCCGAATCGAACTTAGTTTCTGGCTATCTTTTTTTTCTCTAAGGCTGTATCTCAGCAGATATTAATAGATTCGTAAGCTAGATGTCAGTGGCCACCACTGAGCAGACTTGACGGTGGAAAGGAAATCTTAAATATGTTCAAAATTCAAGTTCGTTACATAATATTTTGAAGTTAGCCATAGAAAGAGAAGATAGCTTAAAATTTATACACATGCTTGAGTTAGTGTATGTTTGAGGAAACAAAAAATAAACACAAGTTATGGAATATTTTCCACGAAATGACATAATAATGCTTCAAACAAATGAAAGAGTGGGTTTCATCGCAAACAGTTCTCTTGGATGGTGTAGTTGTTTAAACAACAGACACCGCAATGGTGCTATAGGATTATAGCAAAGTATGATGACTTTTTTCACCTTGAGAATTAGCAGCTTCTTCCACAAACTCTATCCAATTTTTGAAAATTATGAGAACTTGAATAAAGATAGTGATGAAATTTAGAGCAAGAATGACATCCATCAGAACCAATTTAAATAAACATCCAGTAGTATAGTACAGTGAAACAAACTTCTGTGAATTTTAGCTCAAAAGTAAATTTCAATAAAAATACAGAAATAAAGACGGTTAAACATTTGTTCTTTTAATATGGTTATACGCGAGCCTAAGATATTTTTATAATACTCTACGGTTAGTCAGTTTCAAAGCCCCTAAATGAATTATAATCGGACCAGTGTCACTGAAGTATACTTCAGTTTTAACGTTTCACTACTTCTTTCTTTCTACGTTGCTTTTCTTGGTAGCTGGAAGACCTAGATGATCACTGGAGATGCCCCGAGAGGATGATGGCTAACCTTATGGTATCCATTGCAAAACCATTTCTTTGGAACAAGCATCCGCGGAATCTGCTGGCATCGCTTCACGCTATGAAACGAAGTCGCAGAGGTGAAACATGAAAAGAAAACTTAATGATTTGAAAATGGGTAAAAGGGTATTGTATTAGAAGAAACCATCCCAGATTCACCTGGTGAACAGAAAAAAGCGCAAAAACACAAGGTGTTGATTAGTTGTGGCTAATGGGGAATTCAACCTGAGACCTTCCCATTTTGTGGCTTACCGTTGCAGCGGAGCCATTTCGCTTGTTTGGAAACCATTAAAATTTTATATTTTCAGTTTTAAGTTCTAAGTACTCGTTAGTCCTTGAGATAAAACAACCAGTAACATATTTATCATCCTTAGTATTTATTACCAGTTTTAGTAGTGTCGGCTTCATACCAGAACTATAGGTACTTAAATGTGTCTAGAAAAGCAGGTTATTTAAGTACCTAAGTTTGGTTAGAATTAAGTGCACAACTTTCAGCAAAGAAAGTCAGTCCTTGTTTAAGTGTAGCAACATAGGAGTTAAATAAACGTTCCTAATTACTTGTGTAAACAGATACATCTTTAAAAGATACCTTTCAAACACATTTGTTCTTAGGCAAAAACTTTGTTCTGAGTGCCTTAGTTGGCTGGGGCTGTGTTTTCAAACCCAAAACTCATCGGTCAATGTAACATTTTGTAAGTATATGCTTAAAATGGATAGCCCCATGTCAGTTAGTACTATATTTAGCAAAATTGATCATTTCAAAAACATAGTAATAATACCTAAACTCTTATGGAACCAAGTAGTTATTGAATTGACAAGTACTTCTAAACAGCGCCCTCTTCCAGACATAAATTCGATGATAGTAATAAACTCTCAATTTAAACTTTGTTTGCAAGTGCATTTAGAGCAAACCGTACTGTAGTCTTTTCTCTATAAGGTCGAAGTCTAATCTTATTAAACTGCTAATCTTATACTTTTGAATCAGCCGTTCTCTGGCACTCTAAATGGAGTGTCACATTCGATGACATCCCAGAGATGACGTCCATATTAGTTAGGAAATGAAATCTGTAGTGTTTAACGCCCGCTTTTACTACACACGGCACCGCAGGCGGTGACACTGAAGATACATGAGATGAAGATGGAGCACCAGTGGAATAAGCTGGCGGGGGAACCGGAGGTCCCGGAGAAAACCCACCCCAGCGCCATGTTGTCCACCACAAATCTCACTTTCGGTCACCTGGGATCGAACCCGGCCGCCTTCGAGAGAGCCAAGCGGTCTAACCTTGAGCCACGGCGCGGCCTCATATTAATTAGGGAGTCATCGTTGTGGTGCATTAATTTTCAGTAACTTGAGCAACAAATATTTATGATTAGAGTCAGTAAGTATAAGCTTTCATATTCTGAACTAAGCGCGCCATTATAATGGAACAGTATTTTTACGTATCAGCAGTGAATGAATGATTGAATTTATTTGCCTTCATTTGGTTGCACAAATATTTACACATATTAACTACTCTATTTGGAGAACTACTGGACTCCGATTATTGCAACACCGTAGTTGTACATGGTCACCCATCCCCATCTCCAATTTCAACTTGTGAAGGCGTATTCCAAATTATCAGCATTATTTTTGGACGCTTTTTAACTGTTGTGGTACTCAGCGTGCCATTCTTAATGCATTCCCTTATTTTGCTCCTACTGTTCCCTTTAATTTCAATTTCATTTGTTTCGCCATATTTATTCACTTTCCTTCTACCATTGCTTTTGTAATCATTTGTATTCTTATTCCTAATTTTTATCATACACTTGACTGCCCGTCTCGGTAGCGTAGATGGTAGCGTGTCTGCTTCACGTTCAAGAAGTCCCGAGTTCGAATCTCGGTCAGGGTGAGTTACCTGGATAAGGTTTTTTCCGGGGTTTTCCCTTATCCTTAAAGACGAAAGTCGGTAACTCTAAGCTCTATGAACCCGGGGCTCATTTGAGCATCATTTCACCCATTTTATTCATCGTTCGATATGACTTGACATTGGAGGAAGTAAATTACACAAAAAGGAAAAAATTACACTTGGCTGAACTTTTCTATTTTATTTTTTCACCATAACTTCACTTTGTGTTTACATTTCCTCAGGTTCTTCATTCAACATTACACTCAACCGTTTGTTTAAGCCTAATTTCCTTATTATTTATCACATAACATTTTGGACTCACTTCTTTACTAAATTCTACATGTTTCACTAATTTATTTATACTTTTAAGTGCCCCCTTACAATTTTTATTTTCATTCTCTTTCATTTTCCTTCAAGCTCACAGAATACAATTAATCGCTTCATTACTGCTCTTTTATTATCACTCATTATTTCTTTCCCTTTCATTACATCTTGTTTGCCTTATCGCACGGTATATTATTTCGGATTTATTTTTAGTCATTTTGGTACCCTATGTAACTTAATACAGTTCCCTCTTCTGTCTGCCTCCGATATTTTTCATTTCTCCATATCATAGTTTTATTATTTGCTCATTTTATCTCCTTTTCTTCCATCAGCTCACCCGGTGTCTCATCTGCCCAGTCGAACTAAACACACATCTTCACTTCCATATCTATCGTATTTCCAATTGCTTAGGTCATCACTACTGTAATCTAGCTTGTTAACAACGTGACACACACTGCATCGTATCAGAATGGTAATGTTCTTTACCTCAGTCAACTCTCGGCATTTCCTTCATTTCCCACCTCTCCTCTTCTGTCTCCTTCTACTTCACTAAATCCTTTTAACGTAGCTTTCTTCGTCGCTTTACCCGACTGTTTTCTTTCCCGTCCCTTATTTCGCATTTTATCCTTTATGCTAGTTCCACCTTTGCTAATTTATCAGCCAATGTGTCAATGTAATATCCTGAGTTTCTTTATTCGTTAACAACTTTAGCTTCCTCTACTCAATGCTAAAAAGTTCTCCTCTCCTTTTTCTCTCTTCTTGCCAACTTTCCGTTTATCTGTAATTTAGGTGTGTGTGTGTGTGTGTGTGTGTGTGTGTGTGTGTGTGTGTGTGTGTGTGTATGTATGTATGTGTGTGTGTGTGTGTGTGTGTGTGTGTGTGTGTGTGTGTGTGTGTGTGTGTGTGTGTGTGTGTGTGTGTGTCATGTCCCTTGTCGATGTGACTGTTCTGCGATTTATTAATCTTTTGCCCGCCTCGGTAGCGTAGATGGTAGTATGTGTGCCTCACATTCAAGAGTTCCGAGTTCGAATCTCGGTCAGGGTGAGTTACCTGGATAAGGTTTTTACCGAAGTTTTCCCTTATCCTAAAAGACGAATGTCGGGTAACTCTAAGCCCCATGGACCCCGGACGCATTGAGTATCATTTCACCTATTCCATTTATCGTCCGATATGACTAAATGTTGGAAGACGTAAATCACAAAAATTCTTTAGATTCTTCGCCCGTTTTACTGCCTCAAATTCCATCCCCTACTTCCTCACTCACTCTCACATAAAGTATCAGGTGGTCACTCGTGCTGGGTATTCCCCATCTAACACGACTTTCTGCTCCTTAACAGATATCTTCCCATGTGCTCATTTGTGGATCCTGGTGGGCTAGTCCTTCATATGAGTAGGCTAAGCAGAAGAGAGCAATTTGGTTTTCTACTTGTGATTTTCGATAATTTTCTTTTACGATTTCGCTTCACAAATTGGAAAGCGTTACGTACGTCATATATTTTTACCTCCACTCCAAGTATTCCTGCATTCTCTGCATTTTCCAAAATCAACAGGTTTTCCCTTCTTTTCTTCTAAATTCTCTAATCTATTTTATTTTCCAGACGTTCCTCATAATTTCCCCAAATTTGTTGCTTATTTAATCTTCTTCATTATGTTATTCTAATCTCACGCTTTACATTGCCACATTTTCTTGTTCCTTTATCACAGCGCCTTATTTTTGTCTTTAGTTGCTAAGAAACAATAAAGCGCTACAGATTACATTATGATGTTGATGATAATGATAATGATAACGATGACGATGACTTTATTATTATTATTATTATTATTATTATTATTATTATTATTATTATTATTATTATTATTATTATTATTATTATTATTATTATTATTATTATTATTATTATTATTATTATTATTATTATTATTATTATTATTATTATTATTATTATTATTATTATTATTATTATTATTATTATTATTATTATTATTATTATTATTATTATTATTATTATTATTATTATTATTATTATTATTATTATTATTATTATTATTATTATTATTATTATTATTATTATTATTATTATTATTATTATTATTATTATTATTATTATTATTATTATTATTATTATTATTATTATTATTATTATTATTATTATTATTATTATTATTATTATTATTATTATTATTATTATTATTATTATTATTATTATTATTATTATTATTATTATTATTATTATTATTATTATTATTATTATTATTATTATTATTATTATTATTATTATTATTATTGTTGTTGTTGTTATTTTGTAATTTACGTCCTCCAACGTTAAGTCATATCGGACGATGAATGGAATGGGTGAAATGATGCTCAAATGAGCCCGGGATCCATAGGGCTTAGAGCTACCCGACATTCGTTCTTCAGGATAAGGGAAAACCTCGGAAAAAACCTTATCCAGGTAACTCACCCTGACCGAGATTCGAACTCTGGACCTCTTGAACGTGAGGCAGACATGCTACCACCACATTACCGAGGCGGGTATCATGATATTGTATGTGTTTACTACTCAAAGTATTTGAACCAACTAATACACCAAGGAATGTTATCCTCTCTGCGGAAATTATTCGATTCAATACATTTAAAACTCATTTTCATGTTTATTTCAGAAAAAATGCATAACAATTATTATTTACGGTAATACTATTAATATCATTATTTTACTAATATTTACGGAAATCACATTTGAATTTATTTAAAATGACCCCACCTCTTTCATTTCATATGGAGTTCAAGTTTTACATTGATTCATGTTCGGCTTCACCAGCCTTCTGCAGATGCTGGAAGGGAAGCCACCAACTTCAGTACCACAGCCGGCTTATCAACACCATTAGCAGCCCTTCGAGATACCTCCTGAGCAATGGCACGTCCTTGAGAAATGCCCTGCGCTCAACGAGAAGCGATGAACACACCCATTCTAATTCCGTTATCTTTCTTTAACTTTCCTTAGCCTAGAACTGTGCCTTCAACCTCTTCACCCTACTGGGCGGTAGCGATGTATCGTTCACTTGAATTTCAGCATGCTTTGCGGGACCTCGGTAACTCCTCACTATATTTCCCTTCAGTGTCTTATGCCATTTTTACTAGAGTAAGCCCTAGAGGCGAAGCTCACTTTCCCGGCAATGCCCTCCAAACCGGCAACAGTCTAAAACTGGGTCTATTCTTCATTTAAAAAAAAAAAAAGTCATAGGGGGAGCTGATAAGATTACAAGGAAGCTAGCGTTAGATAAATATGGAGAGGGGTTACTGTCTATAATACTGGATATCTGCTTCTGCTCTCTTAATATAAATTTTATTCATAATTGCCTTATGCAGTACTGCGTAATCCATTCTATACGTGCAGGATTCAATATACGAGTGTTTTGTTAAAATTGATGAGTAGCCTGTAATTTATATATAGTACTTGTGGATAAAATGTAAGTGTTCTAAGTACAATGTAAGTGTTCATGTTGGTAAAATAGTCAATATGAACATGAGAAGTTTTTGATGTTTTATAGTCGTATATTATTTTTATCAGCTTCCCTATTCATGTCTACCAGTTTTTGTGCTAGTCGAACAACCAATATAGTGAAATGTATAAGGATTGCTTCTATAAGTTTTGAGTGGTATATAATTCAAAATAAGGATTATATGTTTGTGGAAGCTGTAGCATTACTTACTCATTAACTCCTGTTGCATAGTTACAATACAAATTTATATAAACGGATATATAATATGCTAGTGCAGCTTCTTGGAGCAGTAATGCAAACGATAATTTTCACTAAATCATACAAAGTTTCACCAGCGTAGATAAGGTAAAACAAGTTTTTTTGTATATTAAGGTTGAATATAGGGATTAAATCTGAAGATAGTCAGTTGCTGAAAGTCAAGGTACCCTATTATCAAAATCATATTAAATCATCACTGCATAAATCTTCAGTGAAATAAGCGAATCCTTTTAAAATAATCCAATTTAAAATATTTTAAACCCTATATTTATGTTTTAGGGGTCGATGTGAATACAGTTATAAAATAGAGTAGTAAAGAGAGGCTGCTACCCATATTCAATATAATGGTATTCAAATTAGGGAACCAAATGTGAAAAACAAAAGCGTGTCACTCAACGCTTAAATTGTTGAAAACATTATATTATCTGGCAGAAGTAGAGCTTTTCAATAGTGAGAGATGATCAACATCGGAAAGTACTTTTGGAGATTACTAGAGGGTCACTTGTTCGCCCTTTAGAAGTGAGACGAAGCACCCCGCGTCTCTGCAGCAAATCTACCTGTGGCATATGGTCTCCTGTCGTTCACACTGTTTATTCCTTTCTCCTCGGTGCCACAACACATCTGTACAGGCCACAGTGCAAGATGAGTCCCCTACCATTTTTTTTCTTTACCCAATTTCCTTTTAGTACTCTGAACCTTTTATTATGTATGCATGTGTACATGATCTCCATTTCGGTTATTCTAAACCAATAATCTAACCACAATAAGCTTTCTCAAGTAATAAGTCATTTACAGTCCAGTAAATATTATATTATTGTTTAAAACAGTATTTAAAACCTCACAATAACTAATTCTTTTGATTCGTTCTATGCAACAATGGATTCTATACAGAATAATTTCCCTTGTGCTAAAAAGTGAGCCAAATTTATAAATTAAACCATAACAGAGAGAAATAATGTTCTCCGATATGGGGGAAATAGTTTTTAAAAAGAAATATGCGCCCAGATTAGCGCTGGCACACTTGCAAATTAAAACTTGTGTTTCACAGTCGAAATATGCAGCTTTAATGGGAAATTCGGGAGTGATGCGATGCTTCAGCAATAGATTTCACATTGGATTTCTTTTGGTTTTTTTATACGAGAATGTCGCACTCTGCATTATCGAGTTTTGCAGCGTAACGAGAACAAATGAGAAGCGACGGCCGAGGGAGAGCAATTAACCAGCTTGATCCCGCCGTGCAATTCACCAGCTGGCTTTTATAACAAATGGTGGAGGATATTTCACAACTGATAAAAGTAAGAGGGGGCACAAACTCCCTCCCTCAAGCCCTCTTTATGCAAAAGGCGTTCTTACTGCGTCAGAAAAAGATGTAATAAAACTTGCCAAAGTCAAATAAGGCGAGTTCTAAACTGAAGTATGGAAATTAAATTCATTTAACTTTCAACCTCGCTCTCCCCCATTTCCTCTCTTCCTATTTTTTTTTCTTTTTTAATCTCTACTGGACTGTTCTTTTAGAATCTCTTTACCTCATATTCTTGATTCATCAAAGCCAACCGATTCCTTCAAAGCACGTACATTTACTTAGAAAAATCTGACCTGAATGAGAAATTGCATGCTTTTGTGCTGCATAATGCCGTAAAGATATAAATTATACAATCAAAGAGGGGAAAAGTAATAAAACTATTTCAATTCATAGTTAAATAACGAAGCAAGGTTTTCTTCTCAAACATTCAGAAACCAATACCGGGCTTTGAATCTCCTTGATTGTGGTTTTACCAACGGATTATGGATTCTTAAGTTTCAGCATTATCAAGAAGCTATCTTGATTGATAACATGACTCGAGGTGCACGGCGTATGCCTCTGCCTTTTAGGCGATTTTTACGCTTATTTAAGGAACCGTTCATCTTGAACTATTTTATCTCATGTCAGAAATGAAAAAGGTTCTATATGGAAATGTATGAACAATTTAGGAGATACAAAAGTAAATTTCAAGCAGTTTAAGCCCAGAGTTGTACGGTCAGTCTAAGCATCCACAAGAGAAGAATACATGAGGAAGGTACGAGCGAGCTGCGTGTGACATCCAGGAAGTAACATGCTATCCCTATATTGGGCAGTGACGTTATGTTGTTCAACTTTTTTTTATGAATAATGAATAATTCGCACGAGTTCGTTTATCACTTAATCTTTACTTTGCATTTTAAGAAATAGGTTTTTACAGAATCTCAAAGCAAGTGGTCTGTTTATTATTATTCCTACAACAGAAGTTTGAAACTCAAAATAGCTCATACGTCATATAAAATTTAAGAAACGAACACAACGTGACTTAGGAATTAAATCTTACGAGTGCTTGAACACTGTATACAGCAGTGTCGCTGCATGCTGCAACATGTTTTATCTAAATGTTCCATCAAATATTGTGGAATGCCTCCTCAAATTGCGTACAACAGATTTCAGTACTGATTTAGAAAACTGCGATGTGTTTTGAACAGCCAATGAGTAGTGAAGGGGTGGATTTTGTACGTGTGGCCTAGAAAGCTCATGTGTGACTTTAGAAATTAGAAAGTTAGATATGAATTAATTTTGTAGTCTTATCTTAGACTTAATTAACAAAAAACGACGGAAATGAACAAAACGCTTACAAAGAATTCCACAACAATGAATTCCTTCAACTTTAAGCATACAGGACCATGATCAACTGGATCACTTAGAAAACCACAGGAGATGAGAGAAAAAAAAACAGGCCTCGATCTAAACTGATAAACAAAGACAAAGACCATTTGATCTTATTATGCGCAAAGTAATGATATTGAAGGGTAGAACAAAAGCCAAAAATGTCAATACAAAGACTTGCTGCACACTCAACATGTTTGATACTCCACCTCCTCTATAATGCTCTTATTTGGACTTTTGAAAACTTCATGTTCTACGAAAATTAGGAAACCACCACGGAGCAGACAAATTTAAAGATTATAAACTGGTGAGAGGAATCGTTGAGAACGAACTCTCTCTCTGCATCATTTCGAAATGGGTGGATTCACTGTACAATGAAAGATGCTATCATGATATGGCAACATATTGATGAATAAGATATGTAAAAAAGAAGAACAACATTCTTGTGAACACAATATTAGAACGCGCTTTTCAGACATCACTTAAAACGCATTTAGATACAAAATGGAGGAAAAGCTGTTCATTTTAGTACCTACAGTCAATAAACAGCAATACATGATTAAATACAGAAGTATTAAATTTAAATATATTTAATTACACACACAGGCAGGCCCACCTCGGTAGCTTAGATGGTATAGTGTTTGCCTCACGTTCAGAAGGTCCCGAGTTCGAATTTCGGTCATGTGAGTTACCGCGATAAGGTTTTATCCGGGGTTTTTCCTCATCCTAAGAGAAGAATGTCAGGCAATTCTAAGTTCTATAGACCTTGGGCTCATTTGCGCTTCATTTCGGCCATTCCATTCAGCGTACGATATAACTTAACGTTGGAGAACGTGAACTGAAAAGAAAACACACACTCGCACACACGCACACGCACACGCACGCGCACACACACTCACACTCGCACTCGCACTCTCACACACTCGCACATACACGTTCTTTTAGTGAAGCGCAGACGTTTTAGAAACAAAATATTTTTAGCACGTTGATATAGGATATTCATATTATTTCTCAAACTGAAAAAAAAAGTTATCTGAACTTCGAAAAAGACATAAATTGACAGTTGCCAGGATTTTAGCAGAATCGCGGAGGTGTCAGAATTAGTCACGCAGTACCTTATATCGCAGAATAAGACTTAGTTTTAAGCACACTCAAATAAACTTCTAACCGTGCCTGATTTACCCGCGATCTTGTGGTACAGTAGGGAAACACACGCTAGAACAAATGATACGCTAGACGGAAAGAAAGGGGAGAAAAAAAGGAGTCCGAGAACGAAACAAATAACTGGCATTAGAGGCTGACGAGCATTGGCCAGCAAATTTAGTAACAAATATAGAATTTTCACTTCACGAAATCAGGAATTTACTCCTATTTTGCTAAACTTCGTGATAATACAAAAAGAAGTAAATCATAATATTTAGTCTGCCAAAAAAGAAGAATTCGCCTAATAAAAATTTCCTCAGGAAATAAAATTAGCTGAATGGGTTGAAATAATTCTGAGAAAGTAAAAACAACTTTCTTTCTGTGTGATTTATGTCCTTTAACTTGTTTAGGTCAAATCGTACGATGAATGGAATGGGTGAAATGATGCTCAAGTGGACCCAGGGTCCACGGAGCTTAAAGTTACCCGACATTGATCTTTTAGGATAAGGGAAAACCCCGGAAAAACGTTATCCAGGTAACTCACCCTGTCCGAGATTCGAACTCGGGACGTCTTGAACATGATGCAGACATGTTACCATCTACAATACCGAGGAAAGCAAGCTTTGAAGTTTAGAGCGAACGGCTTTGTGCTCGGTAGTTTGCCACTCATCAGAGTGCCAGTCTTTTGGTCAATTTGAAGTCATCTTCCTTTGTTGCTAGATTCCTTCCACGCACCAAGCGAGGTTGAGGTAATACTATAAAGCAGCCGTAACTTGGACTTCCACTTTCAATGTATAAGCATTATGGTCTTTATGTTTGCTACTGCTGAAAAAGGAATTGAATGCTTCTTATATGTGCACATAAGCCAATCTTAAAGTTACAAATCTCTTCAAATGAAGTATTATTAAAATCGCCAATCTAGTAAACCGTATTGCTGATGTTTCTTTTTAAAGCACATATTAAACATGTCTTCTTCTTTATTCATTTTGCTGCTAGAAATTTTAAAATTTCTATTAGTACAATAATAAGAGGAAGTATTAAGTTTAGAAGCCATTGAATCTGAAAAATAAAATGAAAGAAAGAAATAGTAAAAGCCCATATGCATGCTTGTGTGTGAATGTGTGTACAACAATTAAAAATGAGAAGTTAAGCTAAGTATGACTAAGTATAAATTTCAGCATATTCAGCACCTTGTAACCATGCGACAGAAAGATTTAGAAGAAAATCTTCCTATTTTAAACCCCCGTTTACGTGAAAAATGATTAAACATTTTCTATCAGCGTAGCAAATGTTTAACATATCTTCATAAGATGAAATGCACATCTTGAATTTTCAGCGCTCCTATAAAGTTCTCTTCATTCTAAATGAGGGCGTATAAACAATAAGGACATGGGATAAATTCTTATGTCACAAAAATATAGATCTCGCTAGCATAAAAAATTTCTGTTAAATAAAATATTTATGCAGTTTATGAAATATTTTACATGTTAGAATATTAGAATATTTATACTTTTCCCAAATGAGAAATCATTTCTGTTAAATAAATTTTTAGGCAGTTTATGAAATATTTTTACATGTTAGAATATTACAATATTTATACTTTTCCCAAATGAGAAATCATTATTACGACTAATCATGCAAAGAGACGGGAATTTCAGAGGTATCATATAGCGACCAACTCTTTACGAATATGACTGTCTCTTAGTCTACCATATTCCTGTATTCCACATTGTGACCTCAAACAAATATTAAATATTTTGTTTTTATTAACGTCATCCAACGTAAGCCATATGGAATGATGAATGAAATGGATGAAATAATGCTCAAATGTAGCCAGGATACATTGAGCTTGTAGTTACACAAAATTCATCTTTCAGGTTAAGGGAAAACCTCAATAAAATCCTTATCCAGATAATTCAAACTGATTGAGATTCGACCTCGGGACTTCTACAATGTAAGGGTGCTTCTGGACTGCAGAGGCGGGTGGAAAAATTTAATGATACAATTCTTACAAATGTGTGCCTCAATTAACAAGGATATAGAATATCGATATTTGTAGGAATAGTTTGCTGAAAATAATTAGAGGACATAGAACATATAAACCTTTTATGTGTTACTTAAAAAATTTCCTTTTCAATTGTTCACATATGATAAACTCTTAAAGAAAATAATTATTGTTTTCTAATTTAACGGTTTTGTTTTGTTATACCTGGGATATTAGGCAGAAATTCGAGGACAGCCATAAACGATTAAAAATGTAATGAAATGCGTAAAATACTTTCAAAATTACACTAAATATTTTTCTACTG
The DNA here is from genome assembly GCA_030765055.1 of Mantis religiosa. NCBI lineage: Eukaryota > Metazoa > Arthropoda > Insecta > Mantodea > Mantidae > Mantis > Mantis religiosa. Next base: position 563,434 of record JAUKNK010000034.1, on the reverse strand, counting down.
CAATTTTCAATCAAAATATGCAACTGCTAATCTTCAGAAGAAGATTAAGTTATCAAGCGCATTCATTGGATATAAAATGCAACATCTGTATGTGGCTAAAGTTTATATGTGTAGGTTTTCCACAAGGACCATTATGTACGTTGTTACTCGTAAAATAAAGAGATTATTTCAACCACTCCCATATAAATCTGCTGAATATTTGTTCATTACTTTTCAAAATATTAATTTTAATGCACAAAGTTAACCTTTTAAACTTTCGAGAAGGACTACTGAAGTTAGCTTAAATTCAACTGTGAAAGGAACTTTATTTCCTGAAACGCAGGAGTGGCAGAGTTATTAATGTGATTCTTAAGAGTGAAGAGGGCTTCAAAGGTATTTACCAAATATGCTACATACGGATTTCTTTTTTGAATGTTTTAAACAAATAGTGTAATCAAAATTGTTAAGATTTATTTTTTAGGAAATAAAATATTCTTAATGACTTCAGTTTGGGGTGGAGGGATTTTCTTTTGGAAATCTCAAGTTTCTTAACCAACGTTTTGCTTTTGGTTTACGCTTCTATCAGATAGGCACCCAAACTCTACTAACCATTTTCTAAAAATACTTTTATTGGATGTGGATATTTCTAAAACTGTGTTTATAGTGAAATTTGGTATCACAATTCTGGGTGGAGTGTCCCACCTTCTCTTTATACTCTATATAAAGTAATATGCTTTTGTATGAATTGTTTGTGGATAAAGTCACGTGAATATAAATACATGATATTTTGTCGGAGTGCCCAGGTGGTGAAAGGAGCTATCAGGATTTTGCGCGGTCGTCCATGACGTTGTCACAAACCTGCAGAGAGAGGTTTCAGAGAATTGCAGTAGTGAAAGTGTTTGCCTTTTTTTTCCAGTACAGTGTGCAGCACATCCAATCCGCTTCCGTCCTGGACGCCAAGTTTACCGGCTGTTTGGTCCCAGGCTGGATTACAGGACGACGTCATGCACCGGCGCGTTTCAAGTCGACGCGTTGCCTGAGAAACGCTTTTTGCTATTCTTTCGCACACACCCATACAAACCTCGCCCCTCGCCATATATTTCCTGGTAGTTCGCCGTCACCAACCGTTAATGTGTACTTGTCATGTTACATAGCAATGGGAATAAATAAAACTCCTGTTTTAAACCTCTTGGAAGTTGCAATATTGTGTAGGTTGCCTTTTGTGTTCACCAGGACATATGTTATACTCTTAGCAGATATAGGGTGAAGTGGAAAATATAAACTAAATATTTTGGCTTATCAAAATAACAAAGGGAAACACATTGGTATATATAACTTGCAATGAATCCTTTTAGATGCTTAGAAGGAGCTTGAAAAATTGAATAACATAGCCAGGATTTGAATGCTGGAGCTCCTGGTTTCCGTCCTGTTGCTCCTAACCAGCTACTTAGGTAAGGAACTATCATCCGGTTCAAATCTAGATTTTGTAATTGAATTTTCCAGTCCTACTCTACCTATCCAAACCTTGTCTTATACATGGGAAGTGTGGAAGAATAATTAATTTGAATGAATCCTTTTGTTTAGGAGATTTAACAACAATTTTTCATCAAACTATTCAACGAAGAAGAGTTCATGTTGCAAAATAGAGTTAAGCTAGTTACGTCATTCATAAATATTGTACATTAAGTAAATTAGTAAAGTTATGCAGGATAATTTTTACGTCCTTACAAATATAGCATTTTTATTGTTTTTAACGAGGAAAATTTCCCATGATAACGTGAGGGATTCGCATTCTAGAAGTTCCTTGTTCGATTCTTGGTTGTCGCACCTTCTGACCACGAGTCTTCCTGGTTTTCATGGTAGGTATAAGTAGGGAAAATCTGTGATAGTTTTTCTACCACGGATTTCTTGTCTATTTCCTTTACCCATGATTTCGTTCAGCGTCATGTCTCAGGATTCAAGGACCAGACGTAGGCGTTCAGCGCGTTAAGGCTGGGCGGCTGAGGTTCTCTTTGTGAAGGTTTCTCCTTTGCATCATTGGACTGCTCAGCACCCGCTGTTTGTGTGCTCATTGGGTGGGTTTGGCGCGTATGTGCAGGTTTGGGTAGCATTCAATTTCGAATAATTAAGGACCCCGTGAACGATAGCTCAGGTGGTCTGCCAGAAATGGTTGTACTTCGGATCGGTCTCTCTCTCTCTCCCTCTCTCTCTCTCTCCCTCTCTCTGCTTGTTCCCTACCAAGGGTCGCGTTTTAAGGACAAAGAGATACATTGCCTTACTTACAGTTCTCTACTCATCATTTTATCTACGTGTACATTTTCTGTGGAAACGGAACTCTGTTCAAAATATTTGATATCATCATATCATTAGAAATACCGCTTTGAGGTCAGTTCAATAAAGACAAATTCATTAAACAAAAATCCAAAAATGAAAAAATAAGAGTATATTGTGTTGTGCCAATGTTCCGGCAATTGTGATTTCTATACCTTCCCGCTTCGGACGGCATTTCCGGGGGAGTTGGTACGGTTTCCCTCCGCTTCTGAGCACTTGAAATTCCCCGGTCTTCCTTTCTAGGAGGACTGCTTCCCCTATAGAAGGTAGTTATGTGCGCTGACTTCGGCGTGGTTAGATCCTGCGTGAGTGTCTCCTTAACGCCTTCGAGTTTGCATGCAAATTGTGCCCATTTAGGTTTAGCTATTCCATATTCGTAATTTGTATAGTTTTTATTATATTTATTATATTCATTTGGATAAAAAGAACTAAGTTGAAACTGTCTAAAGTTGCAATTGCGTAGCTGGAGAAGTGATGGGGAAAATATTTGAAGATTACCTTGTTTGACGATCTTGTAGTTAGGTTCCTGATTTTCCTCGGCTGCTCTGGTGCACAACATATTATCTACGGACGTGGTCACAGAATATAAGAAAATAATATTTCGACTGAAGGATGACAAAATGATTATTTTCTTGCATTTTTTTAAATCTTGCGAAACATTTCTATTCTCTGATACAAATTAAATAATATTAATGTTGTCCTTTTTCAAACAATGTTTGATGTATCAGTTAATAATCCTTCTATTGCACTCACGCTAGACGTGCTTTTAAATCCACAATCAAAATTGATTCTGCATCTGGGAGAGATACCAGAATACGTCTTTCTTCTCCGAAAGTAACTTGCAGAAGGACGCTTTGCCAATTAAATTTCCTGCTCCTCCCGTTGACGTTGCTATCCCAACCAAATAACTCATCTTCTACTGGTCCACTGCACCATATTACGTAATCTCACTTTTACAACCACCAATATAAAAAATGTTACTTTATGTCACATTAAAATTGCATCATCTGGATTTCATACCTTCATTTCTTACTCACTTGAAATTTTCCCTGTCTATTCTTAAACCATTAAACATATTTAAACAATTTTACAACTTTCGGGGCCTCAATCAAAACAAGTGTTACAAAGTCTCAGGGCCAGAAGTTATTTAACCTGCCCCCCCCCTCTTTCAAGCCCCACTTTATAATGTGTATGCTATTTAATGGGGATGTTCTGTATTCCTGATTTGAATTCTGAGACTGTTGTTTTATGTAAATATTTCATGCAAATTTATAAATTTATTTATTAGAGAATGCGATGCTCACGCACCACCTTTGTTTCCCTGTGTTGGGGCTTTAGGATATACTCTGTTAGATAATACAATTATTTCTGTTAAATTTTAGGTGATTTTTATAAGGGTTAGGGAGGGTTAGGGTTAGGAAGTAGGGCCAGAAGTTTTTCAGCTGGTGGTAGTTAAATGTAGGGACACGCATCAGACGGCTGTAGAAAGGTCGGCGTCACAGTATGTATCTGAGTAGTGTGTTTGGGAACAACATATTTCATAAACGATAATCGGTTAAATATTAAGATCAGTATTAAAGTTCAGCACATTTAAGGATGTGACATGGAAATTGTCAAAATAAATCTCACACTTTGCAACGCTTTAGGCGTAAAATTATGTTTAAAATGATTTTTCAGATGTTGTTCTAACGGTTTAGATTAAAATACCATTTATGTATGTCAGTAATTTTCATATCAGATTGAAATTTAATAGCCTCTGACGAATTCCTAAATCTCGATGACGTTGACATAACTGCTAACACATAAACAGAGACAAACATATTTGTAAAAAAATCTGATATTCTTAAATCACGCAGTTTGTCAAATAGAATGTTTTGCAAATATAAGCTTTACTTCAGATCCTTTTTGTTTTTCGTCTCAATTTCCAAATACTTTTATCAAATAATTAGGTGTCACTCACTTTTACGCACTTTACACGCAAAGAGAAGCAAATGTAAATGCCATCGCAAGGGCCAGTTTTATAAAATATGCTTATCGCTTAAGCTACAACATTTCTTATTCTGATAGAAATATTTTCTGTTAACATAAAGTAAATAGAAGAATAGGCGTTTTAATGAGTAATTGTAAAAGAATAGTTGGAGAAGGTTAATCGTTTAGATATATACTGATTATTTTATTATCTAATCACCTAAAACGGAGGATTGTTTCCTACGCCCTGAAGAGTTTACAATAGCTGTGTTAATACAGAGGTTATGGCTTCGTGACAAACGAGTTGAATGACCAATCTAGAACTGTTTATCATACAAACAAGTGCACATCAGTTCTCAAGTTGCCAGCGGTTATGTTTACTTAATAGCGAATTTGCTACATAAGATTCACTAAAGTAAAACACTCGTTTAGGTATACTGCATTAGGAGATAAAAAATATGCACTCATTTAGTGCGTATCGTGTTTAGGCATTCAGTGCACTATTATTTTTCGGTTGTTTAGTTTCTTATCTTATGAAGACAACTACGAGTACTCCAAGGTGCATCGAGTCCCTTCTGAATGAGTTTTATCTACTTTTATTTCATCTACTACGAACATAAGTATAGGAAGCATTATAGGTATTCTACCCAAAAATTAGATACAGAGTTATCACGGAAAGTAGACTATTTGAAATTCCCTGAGCCCAAAAATAAAATGAATTTTTAGGAAATATTCACTGTGTGTATGCAACAGTCAGTCTCTTAACAGCTTTCACTCTAAAACATCACACTTGAACTTCAGCATCCTCTATGGATGAAGCAACAACATTTTCAATAAACTCTTCCTTCGTGAACTATCCTTAATATCTTAAAAAGTTTGACATTTTTTATTTTCACAAAGTAACTAATGATTTTGGTTAAATTGCTACAGGTAATTTTAAGATATTTGCACGTCAAACGAAACATATATATATATCAATGTTTTTGCGAACAGTCTAAGTCCTCTTCCTCAACTGTTAAATATAAGAGGCAGAAAAAATCGTACTATACAAAAAGTGTAGATCTCGTTAAAGAACACAGTTTATATTCAAACGACATGTTTCGCTGAGATACTTCTCAGACAATCCTATTATCGGTTAGAATTTTCAAGAAGTTCCCCAAATAGAAAGTCGTTATTCCTTTTTCCTGTATAGCCTGCCTCGGTAGCGTAGATGGTGGCGTGTCTGCCTCACGTTCACGAGGTCCCTATTTCGAATCTCGGTTAGGGTGAGTTACCTGGATAAGGCTTTTTCCGCGGTTTTCCTTTATCCTGAAATACCAATGTCGGGTATCCGCAAGCTTCATGTACCCCGGGCTCATTTGAGCATCATTTCAACCATTTCATTCACCGTCCCATATGACATAACGTTGGAGGACGTAAATTGAAAAAAAAAAAAAAAAAACTTTTCCTGTTTATTAATTTGGCTTGTTCGGAGAACTGAATTTTAGGGCTATCACAGAGTCATTATCCCTTAAAAGAGTTCACTATCACTTCAAGCCTAGTGTAATTCATTATTACCATTTTATACGCAAGGTAATGTGTAATAACACAACTTCTAGAAATGGTTATCTCGACTAACGTGAAAGGATAAGTAAATCGGTGGAAGATATCAGGTAGGGCCATCATCACATTTTATGATACTTTAGATCTGGATACCATTTCTTTTACGGTTACTTCCACAGAAAGTTTTCCGTCCTGAAAATCAAAGTCGTCATTCAGCTGAAGAGCCGGATGAATGAACCTAAGAGCAAAGTCTCATAATAAGGGGAAAACAATCAACATAGAGCAAAACAGCTTTCAAATTTCATTATAGGTAAATCCATATGAGGCATCTGCACGTTTTGGTACACTCTGCTGTACATCGTAGCAGTGAAGACCCATAAGACAAAGCATTCCATTCATATAAAAACGGAAACAAACACATGCACATTGAACGGGCACTGTATTGTGACAAAATCGCAAAGTTGAACTTAAACTGCTATATTTGTCGCTAAATTGTTAGCTTAATGGTAACGTACGATGAACCTCGTCTTTACATAAATGCCCTCTTCGACATGTCCCTTTAATGATTCTTTGTCTCTTTAGCATCCACCATTTGGCTCCTAATGATATTTCTAACCTAACACAGGTTCACCTCTTGCACGGAGCTACACGCCGATTCCGAACATGACTCCGATGTTCGCACGTGCCGGCAACACCACGGCTTGGAATGTACCACACATCTATGTACTGCTCACTAACCGACAGATTTGTAAACTACTTTTCATAGAGCCGCAACTACAACTGACGCTTGAAGCTCAAAATATACACAAACTCTAAAACTATCCCTGCTTGAGTTTGATTTATGAGTCACTATGTTTACACTCAAACTTCACTTACTTGTTGTTGTGTAATTGAAACGTTTTCAAGATCATTCGATCTCATCCTCAGCTGTTTGGTGACTAAATGAACCTTCATCTTCTTCCACTACTACGGAGCTCCGATCACTCTGCATAATATTTATCCCTGCTTCATTGCTGCAAACCTCGCATTGGCTTTGTATACCTGACGTGCGCGGGAGATGCTTCTGGAACTGGAAACCTATCGAATTACAATCTCGAAATGCTTTTGCATACTAATAATACGACTCGACTCCTATCGGTTATTCTTGAAGGCCTGTTAATTTCTCACAGCAGGCTTGCTTATTCCTTCATGAAGTCAATAAGCAGCTGCTCTTAAGCACGTCTTAATTTCTCACGTAGACTGGGGAGACCGCCGCAACTGTATTATTCTCTGGTACTTCATCGAAGTGCTACAGAAATTTAAAATTTGAAAATAACTCTTTAGTGCACCCTTAGCTTGGATTCAAGTAACGCCTCGATAATATGTACACCTATAGGTGTTACGCACTTAGTCCTAGATAAATCCATTGTGCTATTACTCCCTAGTGAAATATAATGAAGCGAAAGAACCTCAGGAGGATATACGCTGCAGGAAGAATAGCTCAGAGACACACGGAGGTCTTTATAACAGTTCCAGGCTAGAAGAGACGTCCCATTGCTGGAGTTCCTGGACAGCGCGAGTTTCATGTCCACGAGGAGTATACATCCTTTTTCCTTTTTTCAGTAAAAATGCGCGTCAACTGACCATACATCATAATGCCATACACCAAAACATTTAGAAATACACCCGAAAGTTGAGAGGCAAATTGAATTAAAGAATATTTACGGAAATATATATTGTCCTATCAACAACAGAAAATCACGGTCGGATTGAGCGGCCGACGGGAATCGGATCCGGGCGCACATGAGAGCAAATAGCGTGTTATTGCTAGGTGTTATGGTCAACCAAAAAACATAAAATTAGTTTAAAATGAGTTTTGGAAATATTTTTTGCATTACCTTCAAAATACGGTATAATTTTTACCAAGATAAACGTGTTTCGTTTTTGATTAAACAGCGTAGCTCTCTGTTTTCAAAATTAGGAAGTTCACTCATTAAAACAAGAAAGCGAGGTACACAGCAAAAATAACAATGATAAGCCAGGATTATTGCAATGTGAGATACACCAGGTAAATGAGAGTATTATTCGACTGTAGTTGAATTGGAAAGCTCATTTTATGCACGGATGACAAAATTTCATTGCGGCTGCGTTAATACTGACCAAACATGTGCGACCTACATAGAAAATGTGGTTCATAATAAGCATGGAAGCAATTTTATCTAGGGATAAAGTAACAGATATTCATGTGAACGTTTTTATCTCTAGTTATTCAACTATTTATCCAGCCAACTACGTATAATGCCAACTCAATTCAGTTCCGAATATTCAATCCAGTAAGAAGAAATATCCCGAAATTGTTAAGTCGAAAAACTTGTCACGAACTGTCTTTTAAAATGTCTACTTTTTTACGAGTAAGATTGTATCTACCTTTAATAGTTCATCACTAATACTAGTACTTAACAATGATGATGATTTTACAAGCTATGCCACATTTTAAGAAATAAGTGAAATGAAAATACGAAATTTACGAAAATATCTTAAACCTTGGTATTTTAATAAAAAAAGTTAGATGTATTTTCGGTTCAAACAAAGTTATTTGGACATTTCCAGCTAAACCGTAACTTATGGGAGTTTTTCCTCAAAATCTTCCTATTACATCCTTGAAAAATTACTGGACTTAAATACGATGATTGGTTTTTTATTGGAACTTTCATTATTGAGTTTTATACACATAAACAGAACTTTTTCAGACTATAATGTTTCGAAAATTCTAATTTTCTCAGGACTTTTTCTGAAAATTTTGATTAAATTACCATATATATTCATAATTAATTAATTGTATATTCTGCATTTTCTGGGAAGAAGCTTTGGAGTCGTCTTCATAATGAATTGATATTGTCTAATTGATAAACTGTAATAAACAAAAATGCACATCTCAAAGCACACAATTAGTGTGAAAGAATTTTTGTGAAGTTAGCCATTTGATACTTTCTCAAATGGGAAGTCGTTGTTCATTTCCTCTCCTGTAAATGCAAACGAAAAGAATTTAAAAATGATTTCATAATGACCATCTTCTTAAAAATCGCTTAAGCTTACTGTGTTCCGCTCTTTTCATTCTATCTGCAATAAAACCGCATCTACGTAAGAGTATCTTGATTAAACTGAGGTAAGTAGAAGAAACTTCATTTTAAGTGGAGTGAGTAGAGCAAGCCATGTAAGCGCAACATGTAAAATTCTTTCAATGGTTTTCACGGAATTTAGCCATACTTCTTCTCTATCCAGGTTTTCAAGGGTAGGTAACATATAAATGTTGGTAGAAGAATGGATAAACGTTACATAAATGTTTACGTCATTTGCACGGCAATAATTCTAGTTATTAAGAGGAAGTACTTTCTTGTTGGTTAGTATCTCCAATTACATGTGCTACACCATGAGTCATGCGTTACAATTTCGTTCGCTAGTGCGGGAGTGTTTGCTGGATAAAGCAAAGTCCTCGTTGATGACAAACGTCGATGTCACTCTACAAACTGATAAAAACATAGAGCAATCAGTCATCATGTTGAAGTGCACAAGTTTTCATTACTTGTCTACAAGTTACCATACCACAGAAAATATAAATTTAAGGTAACCCATCTGTGAAAGTTGGCCAAAAATCATGAGAAACTGCAACTTTCCTTTTCGGACTTCAAACATTTTGTGAGCTGTTTTTAAGCAGTGAAGGTTGTTTTGCCCAGCGCTACTGTTAGAATTGTTACCGGACAATTTAAATGCCTCTGAGCACGAGCATTATCTGTCACTGCTTCCAAATGTATGCCTAGGCACGTGTTACACTTACAAATATGATTTGATAATTGGGGTTTGAATTTTGTGCCTAGAAGTGAACCATCGAAATGTTGCAGTGCGTTGGCTAACCTGGGAATATCAAAGAATATCGGTGTATGTTTATTCAGCGGTTTTCATGGAAGCTTGTCTGTGTGTATACATTTTATTCTTACAGAAATTTACTTCGGTTCGCTGTTGTTAGCCGTTTATGAGCACTTAACGGTATCTCAGTGTATTATAGGAAGTTATACAATAGCTTTATATCAATTGATTCGTTTCTCTTAGGACATATACACTTAGGTGCTAGAAGATGGAGAACGACACATTCAGTGACAGAAAGAGTTTGTGGAGGTTGAACAACTTCACAAACTGGTCAATTTTAGATTGCTTCGGAGCAGGTTTATGCAGCAGCTCCTGAGTTCTAAAATTCAAGTTGCTGCATCTGGCAGAAAATTATCTCTGTTTTTAATGAGGAACAAAAGAATATCGAGAGTGAAGGAGAAAATGAAGTCTCTTTAGATTATGTACTAGTTCATCTTAGTTTCTGTGAGCATGCATATAAAGGGACAATGTAACTGGTGGAAACGGCTTGAAAGCAGAGTTATCACAGTGCATGAATTTTGCTAGCTAGCTAACAGTTACCTGTAGAAATTCTGGTAATATATGCAATGACAGATAAACCAGCACAATAGTAGCTTGTATAAATTAAAAACAAGCTCAATTTTAAATTAACATAGGATGGTTGAGATATTTATTTCTCTTGGAATATGCCATGCAAGACTTGAATATTTTTTCATGTCAGTAAGTATACCAATAATAAGTGCTCCTTCTTACTATGCTCAATTTACAGAAAGAGTAAATCAAAATGAAGTTAAATGTAACAATTTTTGAAAGATTCTGTGTCAGCAACAATGATCCAGTTACAAATGAGCATGATGTGACTGATGTTACTGACTTACATGGTGAAACTTGACAGAAAAGAGGGATTTCTTCTTACATGGAAATGGCATTGTCGTAGATGTGGTAACTGGTCTTTTCATTGATGTTGTACTCTGGCGAAGTACTCTGGCGTGTGTTCACCACAGTAAGTGAATCCCAGAAGAGGTGAGTGCAAAAGCTGATATGAAATCTATGTGCAAAGTAAGGATAATTGAAAAAAACTAAAATACACAAATATTGTGTTAGGTGGTGCTGCCGAAACACGCAAGTACGTACAGGACGTGGTTATATATGGTGCGACCAGAAGATAAAGGAAGATGAATGCCTAAATCATGTTGCCAAAAAGCTAGGTACATAACAGAACAAGTGACATTACTGTTGAGAGGGAAAAGGATTGGCAGCTTGAAAAATGTCCCAATTGTGAAATTAACAATTTGTTATCGAAATGCCATAAAAACCACATACCTAATGTGCAGCAAAAGAAGTCAGCCAAATGTACCACACTACCATTGTATGTCAGCAGACCAGCATTCTAAGCACCATAAGTGTCCTGATGAATTGCAGGTCAAAATATCACAAATATACTGTAACAAATATATTATTTCAACTCAATTTTATCGTTTTCGACGTTGTTTTTTTAGCATTTTTAAGAACTGAAAATGTTCCACGGGATACAATTTTATTTCAGTCTTTACCAAATTTCATACACGGGAATAATATGAGTAGTGCAACGGATAAGGGACGCAGCAACAATTAACATAGTTCTGGAAACCAAATAAGTACGAATTTATATAACGCAATAATACAATTCAGCCTCGAATGAGTTTATAAAATATAACGTTGATTTTAAAGGAAATGCATAATAAGCAGCATAAATATTACATTTGCCTTATTTATCTGCAATAGACAGTAGACAGAATAGACAGAAATAATGCAAAAGTTACACTTACGAATGTTTTCCACAATCATCTTTTTTATATAGAGAACTCTGAGAATGTTATTCAACTCCAGACTTCAAAACACTTCCGACATCAAAAGAGTGTTTGCTAGCGTTCATCGTCTTTAACCAAACGTGCGGTTTTATAGTGCAGGAGCAGCTCGCGTGGGTTTCTGCAGTTGGAATTCAGCCATACCTTTTCTCGAAATTAAATCACACTTAAAGCAATACACCTGCGAAGGAAATCAGTTCCCTTCCAACAGGCACGCCCCTTCCCTGAGTGATCGAGGGTAGATTTCAACTGGTGAGCATTTTCCCCTTCCATCAATCGACTGCTGAATTAAAACACTGAATCTTCCAGCGCCTTTCCTCAATTTGGGAAATTACATTCCTAATACAAACAGATCCATGCTTCATGTACAAGTTTCGGTTTGTTCGCGAAGCCCAGGTGATGAGATTTTTCGAATGTGTTTAACTTAATCAATTTAAGTGTTTGTGCAACAGGTAGGAGTGAGAGTCCTGGTGATCTATCTCTCGATTACCGTCAAATAACGCTTAATGTGTTGAAGTTTCTGGTTGGATGGAGTGCATTACGTCTAGGTATAAACTGAGATTATATTACGCAAATTGTTGATGGGAAAGAACACTATTAGCGTTGAGAAAAGTAATATTTGTTTACTGAAAGTCAGTTGAAAATGTTTAGAGATAAATGGGTTCGCATTTCAGCAAGGCAACAAATGAGTACATGTGTAGCTTGCATTCACTGTAGTGGCCTAAACTAGTGTCAATGATTAAGTTTATGTTTATCAACTATGCTATGGCCTACACCGTCAATTTCTGCCTTGAGTTCGAGCTGTAAAACCTATAACTTGTTCACTGTGCATTTTAAAGCAAACGTTTATTGGCCATGTGTGAATTACTTTAATTTGTTTCATATATTTCAGTCAGAACTACCAGAATCATTTTGGAGAGTAAAAAAGGTCAAAGCGTTTTTTTCAAGTGAAGCTATGTCTGATAGAAACCATGACAGATAGAAAATGTGGTGTTACCCCCATGTTTCATTGCTCACTGCCATCTCTCTTTTCTCCCCAAAACAATGGAGCCTCATATTCGTACCGAAATTTTCTAGTAGAATCCAAGACCTTCTCTGCCAAAAAATGCGGAAGACAACTGAAAGGGTGATCGTTTGCTAACCTCTAATTAAGTACTTTTATAACTGTGTTGTCAATGTATGTTTCTAGCACTGAAGATGTTTTTTCATGTCTACTTCTGAGAAATTTTGGAAATAATGACAAGGACGAAATAGACTTTGGTAGCACATTACTTACAAATTCTTTGTTATTTCACGTGCATTTATTCGCAAAGCTTCTGAAATTGTGAGATGAACAGTGTGATCATATACATAAAAGTTACAAAAATGAAAGGGCTTATTTTTTTAAGAAGCCTAAGCAATTATCAAGAAAGAAGCCAGGTGAAAGAACGCGGTGCTTTCAACAACAGGAGTGCTTCACAATCTGTGTTTCATGAAATACATTTACTCTGCAATATGGGCCATAAAACTTCCATCACGTTGGAAACTCATTCATACAAGTTTTGACCAATATTTACGAAGTTCGGCTCTGGGAAGTCGGATATGAAAAACGATAAGCCGCGCGCTCCTTTAACGTAAATGCGGTTAGTGCTACCGACATTTTAGAGCTCACAAACGTCCTAGAATATTGCTCTTGCAAAGGGTCTTTGGAGATTCTCGCGGATGAATAAATGAGATAGCAGGTTTGTTTCTGGTGCACTGTTTTTTCATCGAGCTGATGCAAGGGATTAGACATGTTTTGGGTTCAATTTCCGAGTATCTGAACCATCCAAAAGAATAGGGTTGGCCGCATTTTGTTACGTCACTATAGCGAAATGAAGAAAGTGAAGAAGAATATCAAGAAAATGAAATGGCAGTAAACATTGATACTAATTCACAACAATAAACTTATGTTTAACATCTGAACCAAAGTCACAATATTGTGAAGTATTCGCTCTAAAGAAGCATTTGATACACTTAAATGTTTATTCTAATTTCTATAACAGAGTAGTATTTTCTAATTTGTCATTATACGACGGAAATCTAATTTGCCATTACACTTAATATAAATGTTCAAGAGAATAATTAAAATATGGCATCACCTTAGATCGATTCAATAAAGTTTCAGAAGTTGAAAATACTCGCATATAGCTGTTTAATACTTCATAACTTGAAGCTTAATATGAGTGAACAGTAGCTTAAATGTATAAAACTTAATACTGAATACATGTGGCGTGAAAGTAATTCAGGAAACTAGTTGTATTCCAAATATGGCTCTTTAAATCATAATAATTTGCACGAAAAATAATCAAACCCATCTAAAAAGCTCAAATGAATTTAGTGTTTTTACAACGATATAACAAAACTGTAAAATAGTGCATTTCTTTCAAGTTTAGCAGTGTACTGTGTCTCACGATACTTCCACCCTGACGTAAGCGTCTGGGCGGGAAAACAGAGAGATAGCGGTAGAGACAGGCTTCGCTAAGGAGTTCAGAGAAGGGATTGGGTGTTATCTGCGCGAATTAGTTTCGGGGTGAAGAAAAAATATAATTTAGTAAGTATCCGACACATAACACGTAGATATGTTGTGGCTCATGAAGTTTGAATGGAATATTTACAACAGACCTATACTTAAGTATACACTATAAAACTATTATTTATTGCATTCATATGACCTTCTCTACTCTATTTTCACAATCGTTTATTCCTCTATCTACTTAATGTTAATTTGCACTTGCAAAAATTATCTTGCTATCTTCCCTTGTAGTTATGGAAATATAGCTTTAAGTGAGGGTCAAATACTTTAAAACTGGTTGTTTTGTGATTGCTCTTTAAAATTTCGTTCTCTTTCATTACCAAGTGTAAAAGGAAAGAATGACACTAGTTCTCATTTAAAAAGTGCAATTATTGTGCAATTATAAAATAACAAGGAATACTTCCGAAATCATTCACTCCACGAAATAATATATATGACATAAATTGTGTGCTTTAATGAGAACTACACTTTATTGTGTAGTACGATTCTGTCTGTCTCTTATGGCAAAAGTCAAATACGCATGAAGACGACTTCTGAGTACATTCTCTGAAAATTTAAGAAGTAAATATCATTTGTCCCAAAAATATCTTAAACATATCGATTTTAATATGAGTCGTTGACCTATTTTTGGCAAACTGAAAATTTTCACAACTTTTATATGTACAAGGAGCTGTGATGGGGGATTTGCATGAAAATCTTCGAGCCTCATCTTTGGAGGATGCTGAACTTAGTTAACAAGTTTGGTATTTAGACGTATTATTTCGTTTTTCAGTTATGCAGTTCACAAATAGACACACACAAACGCACTTTACATACAGACTTTCAATTAATAATACTTTTTTGGGATTCAGGAGACCTCAAAGATGCATTGCTACTGAAACTCGATATCAAGCTTTTGGGTGGAATGCAATATTTTCCCTGTTTATTTAAGTCCATAATAGAAAAGTAAACCTACATGTAGCTTATACAGAAGATAGGCGAAATTATATTATGACACTATTAAGTTATTCGTGTTCAACAAAATGCAGTCTAACGTCTGCTTCTAAAGGGAAACTTGCAAACTTACATATACCAGAATCTCTCGGAACGACCGGTAGGATCGAGGTGATTGCTCATTAAGATGTAATTACTTATTGTACAGAGTCGCTTCTCATAATCTGATAATTAAGACTGTATTTTCAGTACGTCTCGCATGCCTCATAAGCTCATAGCGTTAGAAGAATATTATTAAAAAGGAGTAAGCTTTTCATCGTGGAACAGAGTAGTGCTTCCGATGTAATAAAAGAGAACCAAGGTAACCTTCAGACACTGGAGAGAGGCAAATGATCAAGCACTGTTTCGCGATGCTCTCGATTTATTGTAATTAATTTAACGGTGCAGACAACGCTAGTACACTTGTAGTGTCTAGGACGTGGCAAGTGGAATCAACTTGTTTACAACAGGATTGAAACAGGCTAGAAAAGATTATAATAAACAGTTGCAGTAGATCATAGTCTCAAAGTAAATGCCCACTAGTAAGTACTTTTATCATATCTAATTGCATATCCATACCCACTGTCGTTTATTTTGACATTAGCTGATAACACGGCGTTACCGTGGTTTGCCGATTCAGCCCTACAACTGTTGGACTGAGTTCGCATTTGCTCCTTAGCCTCAAGTTTCTTTGGACACACATGTATAATTTATTATGAACTTAAGCAAAGAGTCAACAACATCTCTTAGAATACGCTACAAAACATAAAATAAAATAAAAATAACCAATAACCTAAATACCCCCCCTCTCAAAAAAAAACACCGCTATTCAAATCCACCGTTGAAAAGCAACTAATTCCTTTGGAGGAATGTGCATCACGTGAATACGAATTACGCCATTTTGAGAAAAGAAGCGGAGTATACAATTTTTATATGCAGAAACACAAAGTATATCCAACCCAGAATTAGTTATCATTCACTCAACAGTCACTGTGTAACAAACAAAACATTTATTGTTGTATCATGTGTTAGTTTTATTAGCTTCCTAATGAGATCCTAGATACTTTAAAATGTTAAAATTGAGGCTAAGCTATCTAACCTGTGTCAATTTCTAACACGAAGAAAAAGTTATTGTGGGTAGTGGATAGGTAGAGTCAGATTGAAAAAGTCAATGTCATAGCTGGTTTTGAACCACGGATCTCCCGGTCTCCTCTGGTTGCTCTTAACCATTAAGCTACTATGGCTAACATGCCAGCATGCCAATAAATTCTCCAACTCAGTCGTATTTTCCCGGGGGCTCACATAGGGGCTCTCATACACAATGAGATACAAACCTTTTGTGGCGACTTAGTATGTTTAAGTACGTAAGTACCTACTTTAGATGTTGTGATATAAATACCTAGTTATTGATGGTAGGAGTAGAGGTTTCCTTTCCGATAACACAGAACATCACCAACCCGTTCATATAACGTAGTGACCTAAAATGGACCAAATTTCGATAGTACAAAAGCTTGTCATGTCGTTCACATATGTGCAAACACAGTAACTTATGTGTGGTAGCCTGCGGTTCAGCAGATAAAGGCATAGAACAGAATATGAGAGTCTTCTGAAGCGCAGGTCTGCTTCACATTCAGGAGGTCCCAATTTCAAATTTCCGTCAAGATGACTTATCTGGATAAGGCTTTTTTTATTTTTTTTAACTTTTTTTAAGGATTTGCCCTTATCCTGCAAGATAAATGTGAGTAAATTCTAAAATATATGAATCCTGGGCTCATTTCAGCACCTATCACCCATTTCATTTATCGTCCGATATGACCTAACCGGATAAAGGACTTTAAATATAAAAGTTGAGGTTATAATACCTTATCGAAATTTTTATCGGGTTCCATGCAGAAACGTATACAAAATGACTGATATTATTAATTACCTGGTGAACCAGTGCTTTGACGGTTTATTCTTATAGCATTTAGTCTTATACTGACTTGCCCAATAGCCTTACGATTATTTGAAGACGTTTAAAGATATTACGCAAAATACTTAAAGAGTTAAGGAAAACTCTCTACATACCAATAGTTTTCAATGACATTAGCTATGTACCTATTCATGTGTATCTAATTAGTTAAGTACTACCACTACTAAATTATGAGACTCACGTTCTTTTTATTCGAATTATATAAATGTTACCAAATTTCAATTACTGGTGCACTCAATACTACGATGTGCATTCAAGTTATAACACCTATTTTTTGGAGGACTGGGACCAGATAAGAGCTTTTGTTTTTTTTAAATACACGCCGACTTTTTGTGAATTCGTGGCAGAGATGGCAGCACTGTACAGTGCATAGGACTCTAGTGGCAGCGACGAGAGTTAGGACTGTTTTGATACTTAAAATGGTGACGCTTTCATTCCAAGAACAGGTGTAATCATTCATTTCCTCCATTTTCGTCATGTGTACCATGGATGAGTCTAATGTGCGTTCATTGGTGCGACAGTTCAATGAAGTTTAGAACATCGTGTGACAACAAACCACGACAGTCACCTTGCACCAGCCGGTCTGACGACATGATCCAGCGAGTGGAGAACGTTGTTTTGGAGGACCGCCAATTAAGCGTTGCCGACATCGCTTCCAAAATTGGCATTTCCGTGGGATCTGCGCACACAATCCTGCATGAAGGTCGGAAAATGAGAAAAGTGTTCTGCCTTCATTGAACTGTATGAACGCACATTAGACATATCCATGATACCATCACCACATGCCTCACTCAACTGGCGAAGCATTTCAATAGGTGTTACACGCTGTTCTTGAAATGAAAACGTCGACATTTTCGGAATCACAGTTATAACTATCGTCGCTGTCACTAGAATTATATACACTGTAAAGTGCTGCCAACTACGTCACACATTCACAAAGGGCCCACGTGTATTAAAAAGACCAAAAGTTCCTATCTGATTCCAGTCCTAAAACAATTAGGATGTGTTATAATTTGGACGCACCTCGTATGATTGGTTACTTTTTAGTAGTTGTTCGTTAAAATGTTTTTAATATACAAGGTACACTTAACCCAAGACTCATGCATTCCATATCACTCATGTGCCTAACATAATACTTCAGGAAAGTTTTTCAATTTTTTTCTTTCTAAAATATTTATAAATATATTCCTGCCTGTATGCACTTCAGTTATAACCTAACAGTCATGTACTGTCACTTCTGATACAGGAAAACACGCACAGAACCTAAAATTGCTGTTATGTTTCTTCTAACCTGCAATGGTAACTTAGAGAATATACGCCATCATAACTTAGTGTTCATGCATTTCATCTATAAATATAATCTTTTTTTGTAAAATAATCTTTAAACGTTCATTCAAACTTCATAAGCTGTTCACAAATATTTAAAATATGTCTAAAACTGCTGCGTAAATGTCCTGTAGCTTAGGCTACCTAAAGTCTATTAAAAAGTTGCATATAATTCTTTTTACGTCCAATATCTAATGTTACTCACACTTCATAGAACCAGTTAAAATACGGTATCATTGTGTATATATTACACTCATTTCTGTATAAAACAATGTTTTCAAAATTAGTTAAAACACATTTAAAGTCATTTAACCCTTTTTCACAACCTGTGTTTTTTGCTGATCCCTTGTCGCTATTTGCAGATAAAGGCCCACAGGAAAAAATAATAGCAGTATAAGTAAGCTACCAAAACTTTTTTCTCATAAAACTAAGACACACGAAATTTAAAATAAAAATAAAGGTGCTCACTAACAGAGGGGAGATAGATAAATATTATATTAAGAAATGCTTTTCCTCTGTTGTGACGAACACCTAAGTGAAAACCTAAGTATTCTTATGTTGGTTTTATTCCAGCTGCTCTATTTATCCTTAAAATTTATGAACTAAACTTAGCAGGCTTTTAAGCAAATCTGAAACTACAAAATGGTTACTATAAAATAGAATTTACTTTCGGATTCTAAGTTAGACTTATGTTTGCATTGTGTTAAAGATTACCAGTGCCAAGTTTGGTTGAAGTCTTTTCAATGGATTAACAAACAAATATAAGAACAAGCATATAAGTACTGATGTGCACTGACTTTAATATGGATAGAGATGCATTCTAAAACCTGTTTTACAGAAGTTAATCGGGAGAAAGTTTGTAGAATGTATTTCATGATACATTTTGCTGTAGATATACGCCAAACATGGGAAACCGCAGTGATAAATGTTTAAAGGACGAGTAGTTTCGTTAAGCTGACCTTCTATTTCCATGTACGTCGCGGGAAACAACTAAATAGCATTAGCACTTTTAAAATTTACTTAAGTTGTAAAAAATTGAAATCAATAATAACGGATATTTAAAAAATTGCCGAAATAGGAACAAAGTTATCTGAAATAAACTGAATGTATTAAAGAAAGCTGCATAATTTGTTTTATGTCTTTGTCTTACACTTATCGTTTATCACTTAGAAAACTATGCAATGAATATTTTTCTAAAAATAATTTTATTGGTGTTTGACCTACTAAATACTTATTTTCTTTAAATTTAGTGCTGAATATTGTGATGCACTTTACAACCTTTCCTTTGGATGAATCTAATCGCAGAGTCGTCTTGCAGTGACCGCTAAGTATATACCAGCTTACTCAGCTGCTCCTATTTATTCTTATCTATGTAACCCGCAGTTTATAGTCTAATGCGAAAACATTGACCCTTTAAGCACAAAAGCTGTTATTGCAGCTCTGGCCTCTTAATCAGTATTACCGCAACGAGCTTAATGCCGTGAATAAGGACCAAGAAGCTGCGAAAACCTTAAATAAACGTCGATTTTTCATGCATAGATATAGGACTAGCAAGGTGATAACGTGTGCTTTTCCAAAGAGCGACATAGAATACGTGACAGCTGGACGACTGGTTTACTTAACTGCTGAATTACGTATGCACCAGCAACGGCTAGGTTCGAAACGGCACATCATCATCATCATCATCATCATCATCATCATCATCATCATCATCATCATCATCATCATCATCATCATCATCATCATCATCATCATCATCATCATCATCATCATCATTTATTCTCCAAGTTTTTATTGTTGTAGCTACTAATTTATATACTGTCGCTATTCGATCTCTTGTGAGCCAAAGACACAAGAATGACAATCCGATGATCTATAGGGATTAGCTCAACATTTAAGTTGCGCGCCGAGCTCACCCCTCTCTTCAAGTAGCAGAAGCTCTTGCTTTTCAGAGGGAAACCACGGGCTATCTTTATCTTTAACTAAGGATCATTTTAAACTTTGTGGCCCTTATAATCTGTAGCGTGTCTGTTGATGTAATCCATGTTACGCAATTGGCTTTCATTTTTAGGAGCCTGTCTACGACACTGAATCTAATAGCTTTTGTTTCATGCTTAAATCTTATGTTTGCCTTTGCATTCGTGAAATGTTTGAAACTTGGTTGAATGGATCAAGGACAAAATCGACCACAATAAAATGTCTACTACGAACTATAAGTTCATAACTATCTGTCAGTAAAAACACGGCTATTGTTGTATTTTGTAAACACCTATAATGTTATAAAAATGTTATTTCTATCATAATATCAGATTATAGGTCCCTATAGGTAAAGAAAAAGGTAATAACATTTCTCAACTAAGCACGAATAATTTGAAACAGTCTTGAATGTCATAGTGAAGAGGTAACCCGTATAGTATCATTTAGTCAACGCTACCTTCGGAGAGCAGGTTTCTATATGAATAAGTAATCACGGCGGACCTCAGAACCCCACCTCGAACCTTTACACACATTTTGCAGCTTTATACAGTGTTTTAAGTAGTTTTAACACAGTAAAAGCTAAATACTCTATTACATTTACTGTATGATCTAAAAGCTGCATCAATTTGTGAAAGAAGCGAAAACAATCTACCTAATTCTTAGCATTTTTGACATGGCTATATAACGAAAACATGTGTTGGTTGAATATTTAATTGCAATTGGTCCCACTGTGTAGATCTATCATTTTGTGTTCCACTGCTATTGTCAACTGATGCATGTGATAGGTTGCTCCTTCAGGGGCGTGCTTAAAGCTGTGTGCAAATGTATTCTAATGAATAAGAGTTTGTAAGCTCGTCTAAAATTACTACTGCATTCTCTGTGTCTGGATGTGATGTTCTCTGAATCAACGTACATAGTGATTGCATTCTGTCCCATAAAACACTTATGCACTGAGTTGCATACCCGCCCACTATAAATTGTTCTGCAAATCATTCATTCGAAGGCATTCAAGAAGGGCGTAAGTCACATATGTCGCTTAGCACGTTGCATAAATTCAAAAATAAATACGGGCGGGTGACTTACCTGGTATAAATTGAGAGCTTTTTATACGCTACAGACTGCCGATAATCAATCACTTTTATAAACCATCACATTTTATAAGCCAAAAAAGGGCAAAAGAAATAAGAATGAGAAAGGAAACATGAAATATATATATATGAATTTTAGAAATGCAAGCACTTTGATCACAAAATCATTCTCCCTAAATGAAAGTTTCTGCATGACGCCTCCAAATTGAAATCTTTACGTTTTCATTTGAAACACCACTACTACACACCTCGTGATTTGCTAAATTATAGCGAGTCGGTTCACTTGCTAATTTTCGAAACTTTTCTGACTTCAACCTTAGTATTCTTGACCACTGATGAACTGAAATACTAACACCTTAGTTACTCGGAGTTAGAAATAATTGCTCATCCTCAATAGAGAACTTCCCTGTAATTCTAACTTCTTATATAATGCAATGATTTTAAGAAATAAAATCATTCATATCAAACATATTTTCTGGAAATTAATTGTTCTTTCATACTAGCCGTGTGTAGGACGCACTATGAAAGGGTAGAGTCAGACTGAAAAAAAAAAACATTTTTTGTTTTTTTATCTATATGGTCGCTCATGACCTAGTTTTCATGCGACCTAAAATAAATATATGAGGAATATTTGTTTATCTGCTTGTCATTCCTTTACAATAATGATTATTTGATCAGTGACCTATTTCAGCATTATAGTAGAGCTGTACCCCTCTCTGTTACATAATAAGTTAATTAGTGTATCTTCTTGGCGGAACTGAAAATATTCTTGCATTATACGAAGTCGACAAAGTATAAACTTGAAATGCGATATACACAAACTACTTTAAGCAACTTGTAGGTGATAATTTGAAAGTAAATATGTCAGATGATAACTGTATAATATACTATCTGGATATGGGTTTCTGTTTCCATGATATCATAGTGATGTTGTTAGTGGATGAACGTAAGCGGGTGAGTTGTACTTATCGACTTGGGCCAAATGCATTTGCTTCTATGTTCTCCAATCTCCGCCCACAAAATGAAATGTGAACTGCATCCTGCAATGCACTCGCGGAAGAAATGTAGGCAACCCGACGTTATGATGTATGGCTCACTGATACCACACCCAGACCATTCGCTTTTATTTAGATAGCCATCGAGTAAACCGTAAGCAGAGCAGTGCTCATCCATTTTACAAAAATGAGTCACTGCTTAACAAACAGCTTTGTCATATTGCCTTTTTGACGTTAGTGTTTCTTGATCCAGTTTCCGTTCGTACTGTCAGGAAGCGATTTCACTTTGCGGTTCATTGCTACTAACCTAACCTCTCTAAGTGTTTTACCAATTTTACTGCAAATACGTGCATGAGATAAATTATATACTGTAACTTTTGATGCATTTGTTATTCCAGACGTGAAATATAATTCCATTTGTTTCATCTGATTTTTCCAATTTTATTTGCTAATATTTATTTGCTATTTAATTCCTGCATCAGTTCCGATGAGTTTCAACTTATTGATATCTTAAGATCAGTAACGAATCATGTATACCTGATTACTAGTTCTCCACTAAAGTTAAATGTTGGTGACGTAGATACTGGAATCACCATGTGCAGCAGTTGTTGCTGGATACATTGTTAATTTTATTTTCCTATAAGGAGTATTTCTATTAATTCTATCATCTATAAACATAGTATGCAGTACACATGAGCATTTCGACATTTCATTGCAGCCAAAGTGTATAAAACAGAAATAACGTATTGCGAAATAGGTGTATATCACATGTTTAGAAGCTACATTCTCAGAACACAAGTCAAAAATTGTGTAAACCTTTATGAATGAAGGTTTTTCTTTACAAAATTTATATGTTTACAAATTCGCTGCCTGCTTGCAGCAGGTGTTTCCAAATGTAGGTGCGTTCTTTATACAATCCCTCATTACATGAATATGACTACTGCGAATCAATAACCTGAAAAACAAACGTAGCGAGGATATGTATGGAGCTGTGATGGTAGGAAAGATTAATTAAAAGCAGCTCATCGTCTCACACAATCTGCTGTTTCGCGGTATTCACTCCTGCCGCTGAATTCCATGATTAAATTTGGACGAGACTGGAAAATAGAGTGAGAAATGTGTGGAGCTTCATAAAGACGGTATTCAATAAAATACAAACATTGATGTTGGCTGTGGAATTTCACGTTTAGCACTCCACAGCATTTCGTGTTATAAATCAATAGGCTCGACTGATGGAAGAAAAATTTTTGCGTCACAGCTTCATGCTTCTTCCTGAATATTAGTACAGAGCTATATGAAAAATAAGCAAACAAATTTAACATTATAGACGAATTGGAACATGGGGACCAATTGATCAACTTAAAATACACACAAACTTTGTGAAATGGGGTTGCTCAGCAATGAATTGAGACAGAAGTACAATTTTTGTTTCATTATTTTCCTTAAATCCGTACATGGTTAAAATGTCTCTTTACGCTCACAACACATGCAGAAGTCTGTAAGACTACTCACTTATTTTCTCTTTCTTCTGCACCTCCTTTCAACCTATTTGCACCGTTTTATTGACTTTAAGCATGCCTCGAACCATTGTGATTGTTAACCTATTAGACCAGGTTCAACCGTATGACGTCGATGACTTCAATATTATTGTCCACTTGCCAATTACGTTCCAGGGCCGACTTACAGAATCTACAACGAATTTATTTTGTAGTCTTCAACAGTTCATCTACGATCGGATACGCAGTGAGTCTGAAAACCTGCTTAGAAAATCCATTAGATATCTTTTGTATTTGAAAATACTTATTAGTTTGTAAAAATGATGTTAGATAAAAGAAATCAGCTTATTTTAATTCTAAAGTTTACCTTGTAAAATTATTTGTATAGTTAAAAGAGAAACATCCATGTTATTACTGAAATATTCAGCATTAAATGCTGTCATTCTATGCAACTTTTATTTTATTGTGATGTAGTGCTGTTCAAAGAGTTGAAATTTAAACAGTATTTATAAGTCATTTAAATAGTACATCTATCTTAACACTTGAACTCTGCTGCATATAGCCGCGCCGTGGCTCAGTGGTTGGACCGTTTGGCTCTCACCAAGGCGGCCTGGGTTCGATCCCAGGCGACCGCAAAGTGAGGTTTGTGGTGGACAACATGGCGCTGGGGCGGGTTTCCTCCGGGATCTCCGGTTTCCCCTGCCATATCATTCCACCGGTGCTCCATCTTCATCTCATGTATCATCAGTGTCATCGCCTGCGGTGCCGTATGTAGTAAGAGCGGGCGTTAAACATTATACATTTCATTTCTGCTGCATATGTGGGCACTCTGCACACCAATCGACTAGACGGACCACGTCCATTCATTTTCAGAAGGCTTGATGGTGCATGTTCTCTTCTTTATTGGCCTATTTATGTCTATTTAACGACATAAACTGTTTATTTAACGGCTTTTTACTGTATTACATTTTGAAAATCCAAGTATCTTAATTGCAATACTCTCTTAAGCATTACGCCAGCAGGATATCTCATTTGTTTGGAAAAATATAATAACGCTAATAACTTTGTTTAAACAAACAGTGGATTTAAGTGAATAAGCAGAATATAATCCAAAAATATAATTTTTTCTTTAATTTTCTTCGAACTTGGTAGAGAAATGCCCAGATTTATAAGTATCTCAAGGTTGGGAGTACATTTTAATCATCGGTTTCACCAAATGAACGAATATGATCCATAAAAGTTAGCGGTAGCATTATGTTTTTCATAAACTTAAGTATGAATAAACATTTGCTAACATTTTTCTGAAATATCGTTAGAGTCAAAACATATCCTTTACTATAATTATATTATTTCATTATATGAACCATTTTTACAGTTAAAATGACAGAGATGGGATACTTAAGTATTCAAACGAAAATTTGCGTTTCTTGCGTTACAAATTTCAAAAATATATTTTATTTGCTGAATTTATAAACTTCACCTAATATTCCTATAAGGAGATATTTTCCCCGTTTAAACTTGTTTTGTAAGAATTACTCTCTCCTCAGAAAGGTTTTCAGATGAAATTATTTAACATGAAATCACTGAATGAAAACGTTTAAGGGAACTTAGTTTAACTCCAAATTTGTTAATATTTGTTTATCCTTCCATATGTTTTTATAACAAAAATCAAACGCTGAGTTCCAAAGGAAATTCAATTGTTCATACGGCAAGCAAAATGTTATTACTCATGAAGCTCATTAATCCACTAAACACGGAAATACATTGACGAAGCTTAAAAATTGATGCCGTGCTGCTCTGATTAAATTCTCTCGGCTTTAAAAATGGAAATTTCACAGTAGATAATTAAGCTCAACGGAATCCGGTAAAATCAATAAACAACCACTACAAATAAACTGGGTGATCGCTAAATCAATCTATGTCGTAACAATAATGTGATTTAGTAGAGAATCGCTTTTTTATCCGTTTGCGTTGCTGTTTGACCCAAACAACTTTTGCTCCAACTGTCATGCAATGTAATTGGTAATCATTTAGGTATATTCCCGCTGAGATTGCATCAGATTTCCCATATATATTTGAAAAGGAATAAAACCCTTTTGCTAGCTTTCTATAAAGTGCATTTGGTAGCTTTCAGAGTGGAGCAACATTAACTTATGGAACAATCAGCTTATAGTTAAGCTATACTGTAATTGATTACTGCTAGCGGGGATATTCCAATTATGTATTATATTATATACTATTCCAATTCCGAAATGCATAAACAGAACTGGAGTTCTTGAAAGACAGTAGAATGTGATGTACACCAATGTGTACCAAAGAATATGTGAAGTGTTGTATTCCATTATTTTCTCTAGAAACTATTCCTCAGATATTTACTTACTAGAGGAACGTCTTCATTACATATTCGCATATTTAGTTATAGGTATAACAATAATAAAATAAACTTGAAGCGATAGTCAAAGTTTTTAAAACCCAGGAGCTATATGAGGACTAAAATGCCCGGCTCTTTTCCTGATTACAACAAAGAAAAATAATAAAAGGGAATAACAAGAGTGAAGGATTTTTGAGAACAAACATGAAATAATTCTTAACACAAACAATAACCAACAATATGTAGAAATACGAATGTCATAAGAAATTCTATTACAAATTATAGGAAGTCATTCAGATTGAGAGCAAATTCAAGGTTTTTCCTACAAAATCCAAGATAATCATTTATTTGAATTACTTTGAATAACTGTTTTATGACTGTTAAATGATTGTTTTAATAACACATCTACAGCCATTTTTATAAAAAAAATAACGAAACATTTATCCTTTGAAAGGTAGTTTGGTTTCTAAGATTTTTTGGAAGTCTGCTTGTCACATTCTTGGAAGGCACTTACGTTCTTTGTACTTTGAGTTATTCTGCAAAGAGAAAGAAAAACACATTTTTTCAAACATAGATTTAAATTGGCGAATCTCAAAAGTATATATTCTGTGAATGCTGAGTTTTGAATTTCTATGTTATGCAATATGTATAATTCTGACGCCAATTTACTCAAATATAATTCTGGCTGTTAAAGGCTAAAGCATACCTACAGAAGACTGACATTAATGTCTTGAAATATAAGTATAACATGGTTAAAAGCGCTCAGTCAGCATCGAAAATGTGCTTCAACAAAGCAGAGGCTTTACCTTAACAAATGCATATAAACATGGAAAGTTATTCTAATTTTATTCCAAATGATTGCGGATACCAAACGTTTATGTCAGCTGATTTTATTCATTACTGCCATGCTCTTCTACACTCCTAAACTCAAAAAGAAATTAATGGATGGAAATTAATAATTTCTTCATACTAGCCGTAGAAAGGATAAGGTTTTGGATAGGTAGAGTCAATTTGGAAAATTCAATGCCATTGGTTGGGATTTGAACCACAGATCTGCTGGTTTCCGTTCAGTCGCTCTTATTCATTGATCAGTAATGGCCAACTTGCCGTCATGACATTAAATTCTCCAACTGACTCATATTTTCCCGGTAAACCACTAGGGGCTCTCGTATTCGAGATACACCGTTTGTAGCGACTTACTATTGTAAAAATCTGCATTACTAATGAAATAACAAAAACAAAAGAAAAGCAAAAATATATAATACAAATAAATAATAATGTATTCCTATGCGATATAGCTCTCTTACAACAAAATGGTCTCCAGTTGAATCCTAAATCAGGTATTAAATGTTTACCTACTGTACAGAGCCACTTCTGATATGATGAGAATTGTTGACCTATATCTTATCTCGCATACTTCGCACCTATTGAAAAAAAAAATGTCCGCCTTTTTTTAGGTACTATGGAAAAGGACCGTTCTGCCAAAATAAAACATAACTGAGACAAACTTCAAGAAGTAGCGAGAGGTGAATAATTTTGCATTGTTTCACGTTGCCGAACCTCGAAATATAACATTTATCCTGCGTCTTACACAATACTGTTAATTCTGTAACGCATACAGGTCTTTCTTAAGTTAGTGCTGCTGCAGCTAGTGTTGAAAAACCAATCTTCATACATATATCGTCAAACATATTACGAGCTGAATCCACTCCTACTTGTTTACAGACAGTATCGCTCTTGCCTGATATAGAGATTTACTTTACTCAAAAGGACAACTTTATATGTAGCGTAAGGCTGGTCATTATTATGAACACATTTGTTACACGAATACTGCTTATCAGAACAGTGAACACTTCCTTGTAAGCAATTTATGAATTTTGTTTTCAATTATGGAAAATTGCGTTAAAATGAAAGGAAAATTGCAAATAAAAGGTACAAGCGCTCCATTAAATCCTAAAATGTTTCTGAAGCTTTAATAGTAAGCTTTAATGAATGCTTTAATAGTAAGAAAAACATATGTGTAAAGTATGCTTGAAAGTGTAATTTCAACATTAGTTTCCAATTCCTAAATCCCTCATGATATAGAAGGCGTGCTTAGAAAGCGTGTTCTTTTCTTAATCCTCCTCTTCGTATTACTATTCGTTTACCTCTTGTGCTGCTTCTTTTTCGTCTCCTTATTTTCAATAACCAGAATACTTCCCAGAGTACTTCTGTCTGTAACAGTAAATGCAATTCTTTTGTTGTATACATTTCTTTCAAGATCTGTCCCCTTGTCTTCCTGTCGCTGCTCTTAAAACTCATTTTACATTTACTTACAGTCTCCTTTTTCTTTGTCATAATTCTTCTTCAATCCAATACAGTAATTTTCGCAATAACGTGTATTGCGTATTTTTAGTTGTTATTTTTTAATTAAATATATATTTAAAATTCAGTTAAAGAAATTAAAGCCAACGTTGTATATTATAACCAATGTGTGCTGACAATGGGTCCAGCCAGGAAACATTGTATCGCACCCAAACATTCAATTCAACGATCTCTTATCCGTGTGTGTGTGTGTGTGTGTGTGTGTGTGTGTGTGTGTGTGTGTGTGTGTGTGTGTGTGTGTGTGTGTCTGCGCGCGCGTTAATCTTACGTTTGTCTATGAAAGGTTCGGCTAAAAAGTGAAAAGGCAGTGTTTAAATACAGAACTTAAAAACAGTAGAAATAAAAATAATTAATCTCCCCGTGCCAGACAATAATTTGCATCGCAAATGCTTTTAACATTTGAATTAAATCACAATATATTTCAGATGTTTTCATAGCAACCGAAACGCATATGTTCAGTGGTGTAGGATAAGACAATTTTACTCAAAAGTATGTAGTTATCGATAAATATAATAAATTCATCATATGATGTTTTGTGGAGTTAACCATTTCTGAGATATTACTTTATTTTTCGTTATTGATTTGGATTTTCCAGTATTTATACTTCGTTTCCCTTCGTTGGCTTATGCAAAGAGAACGGAATTTCAACGCTATCATACACAGAGCAGCTCTTAAAGGACTTGTTTAATAATTCAGCTTACGTATTCTACTTACAATGAAATATTCAATGACTGGATAGATGAGAATGATAAAAATGTTGACTGTGAAGGAAAAGCGAAAAACTGAGACAAAAAAGAGAATGAGACAGTAAGAGAGAAAACATAAGAAGATTGAGAGGGAACTGGTGACACAAAAAGAGCTGTTTTTACTAACAGAGTGCAGGATAAGTAAAACTGATTAAGTATTTGATATGATCTGTAAAGAATTATAAACGAAACCTGAGTAAAAAATTAAAGAATAGTATTATAAATAAGAAAAGCCACTTTATCTTCTATAATAAATCAGATTAATCTATAACATTTCTCAGTGAAATTAAAAAATCAGCATCTACATTCTGTGGACATTTGTATCTCTAATATAAATTAGCTTCTGAGATGATTGTGACACTAAGGTAGCAAATATAACATTGGAAGGGTAGGCTTTTCAGCTTTCTCATAAAAATCAATGTACAGAATATTAAGAGACTGGTTAGAATAACTGAGAAACAAAATGCTATACAAAACTACAGCAGCTAGAAAAATTAGTCACGTTCGTAAGAGAGAAAGCCAGAGACAGGGAGAGAGATGCAGCTTATCGACGAGTGACTGTGGAAGGGTGGGTGGGTGGCCCATCGTGCTGTCAGCGGTGTACGTCCCAAGGGAAGTGGCCCGTCACATGTGCAACGCTCCGATTCCATACAAATCTCCGGGTACCGACTCTCTGGGCTTATAGTGAAATTATATTACCTACTAGCCACCGCGCGAGTCATGTTAAGTAAACTGCCAGACCTTTCTAATGCAATTAATGCTGTATCCTGTACCCAGAATGAAAAAAGTGGAAAAAGGAAGACTAAGCACAGCTTCAGTAACCGTTTAATTAGAACGAGGGAGAAAGGCTTCTGAAAGAAATCCTGTCATTCATTAATCATGCAACTTAGTTACATTTGCAAAATCCCGAACTTCCACATTTTTCAGGAAAAGTAGGGCCTGGGAATTAGTGCTCGTTAGCTGTATATTTTCTGCTGCATCGCTCGCAACTAACAACTATATTCATCATTCTTGGATTTACAGGAAAGCATCCAACATTTATGCAACTAACAGAGTTTGATATCTTCTTTTTGTATAAGTAAGAAACATTTGATGATAAATTCACTTCCAAAGACGCATAATAGTGTACGAACATTATTGGGCATAATGCCTGCTAATTATTGGACCTGGATTCTAAAACCTAAATACATTGAGGGAAATGCACATGCACATATGACATAAACAATAATCAATATACTCAGGCTTGTCAAAACAAACTCAATAAAACTTGGCAGTTAAGCGGCATGGGACCTCTAGTCTCACTAGGAGTAAGCTTGATGAAGAATTGGAACACTATATTTCAAATCAGTAGATTTTAGTTTAGATGGGGACTCTCACAACTAACATTGCAAGTTGTCTGCTTATAACAAACTCTTTCTGTAAATGATATCTCGAAGAACGTTTCGGTGCGAAGGATGCTGCATTCATTCAGGTGAAAAGTTAGGCACAACCATATATTATTCCTTCAAACTGCAAAATGTCTCCATTTTGAGTTTATATTAACAAATTTCCTATTACCATTGTAACACTTATATGTGCAGCATAAAATCAAGTTATATGGGTAAGGTAAGCCATAGAGTTTCAACGTCTGGTTCAGGAGATTAAGCAGAACTTCGTTTCCTGATAATGCCAGATTTTCACCTACAGTACTCTCGGGCTTCCAACCAGTTGAAACATCGAAGGCATCGATGAATGATCTCATAATGTAGCTCTCATAAGATAATTAGACATTCCTTTGCATTACGTTTTATAAGTTCCAACAAAACATATCAGTTTCATAGAATTACAAAATATAATGAGAAACTATTGCCAAAACGTGTGTATATATAATTGACTGAGAAGCCTTCCTTTCTTATACTCAAATACTTGTACATTCTATGTTGTCTTAATATACACTACAGTCAATACTTGTGTATACTCAACTTAAGACAATTAACTGTAAGCTATATCTTATAAACATAATTACTGTTTGTTGCAAAATTTGGTAAAATCATTACAAATATTCATCCACGTGGTAGAATATGACAGTTGCTGCCATCTGTAGACGGCAAGATGAGGTAGGTTCTTTATTTTGTCCTTTTTTAAACAGTAATTCTTACCTCCCGAACAATCAAAGTAATTAGTAAACCTGCTCTATAAAATATATACTTATAATAAAAGATACTTAGTTCCACTTTCAAATATTTTTAGTGCATTCATCTACAAATGTATATTTCATCAACGTAATTGTAAAGACTGATCTATAAAACGTATACTTATAAGATAATTCGATAATTTGATACTTTTAACGCAGTCATTATGAGACCTACAAATGTGGACGTTCTAGAGGATTTATTAGACAGGAATATTGAAAGGACAATGACCTTAAAACCGAACTTGAAATATGAAAGATCAAGGCAATTTCCTAAAAGTATTCAGAGGGTTATGCTTAATTTCATGTCATTTCGCTTCCACAATACATTAAACTTCTGAGATTTACAAAATCATGTCATGAAGCTCAGCTACAATAAGAAATAAAAATGTTCTAGATATGTTATATTACGAACAAATATGTGTATAACTAAAATCACAATTTATCAATCTCTACCTTCTAACAGCTAAGTGCAGTTAAAATGTGTAATAGGGCATTTAGTACTAGCATAAAAAGTTAAAAAAAGAAGAAGATAAATTTTAGTTTTAATATTCTGTTATGAGGTTGTACATAATAAAAAGTAATGATTGGGTCATTTAGGCAGCCTGAAGGTATTTAGTTTTATAAATTCAAGAAGTGAAATGATGTGCTTTTTTAATGATATGCCGTCATATTATTTCATTTTCGTGGCGTCCTAACGAACATGTTTTTAACTCCACTAACTATGATGTCCGGGCTTGTAGGCCGTGGTCCATTTTTACTACCTTCCAACGTTTCGCCGAAGGCTGCGTTCGGCATCATCAGGGTTCTAAGTATATAGACCCGGAGTCCAACACAAGACTTATCAGTCTTGTGTTGGACTCCGGGTCTATATACTTAGAACCCTGATGATGCCGAACGCAGCCTTCGGCGAAACGTTGGAAGGTAGTAAAAATGGACCACGGCCTACAAGCCCGGACATCATAGTTAGTGGAGTTAACGACGCCGGCCGTGAAAGCCTCAGTATTTATGGAACATGTTTTTGACTCTAGAATACGCTGAGAATATCTATGCTGTAGATCTAAAACTTAGGTTGGCGGTGAACACTTATAAACATACTTAAATATACTTCATAATACGGAAAAAGGATGGAAAATTCTTTACTCACTAGTAAATTTGAGTCCAGGAATAGTACCCATGCGTCTAAACCTCTGCATAAGTGCTTTCCCTTATCTAGCGTTAGCAAAACGTCCTTATTTGATCGCAAAGCCATTTATTTAAAGACCAAATCTCTTAGCAGTTTGAAATAATTTTCCACAATCATTAACCAATGGACAAAGAAAAGTTCTGTATGATAAATGAGGAATAATAAAAATCTAATGTAAGTTAATTGATGGAAATTAATAATTTCCTCATACTAACCGTATATAGGCTAAGGTTTTTGATAGATTGAGTCAACATAAAATATTCAATGCCATGGCCGGGATTTGAACCACGGATCTCCTGGTTACCATCCAGTCGCTCTAACCCATTGAATTACCATGGCCAACGTGCAGTCCTGACATTAAATTCTCCATTTGACTCGTATATTTTCCCGGTAAACCATTCGAGATACATGATACACCGATACACCGAGATACACCGTTTGTGGCGACTTACTATCGTAAATACTTGAACCCCAGGCTTCATCAATTTTATTTAACTCTTATTATATTAGTTAATTGATGGAAATTAATAATTTCCTCATACTAGCCGTATGGGTTAGAGTGACTGGATGGAAACCAGGAGATCCGTGGTTCAAATCCCAGCCATGGCATTGAATTTTTCATGTTGACTTAATCTATTTAATATAAGTGTCTGGTGTGGCACTTTTTAAATGCATCTTCCACTACTTTTAAGTAATGAAAATGGTTCCAAAAACCAAACGTTTTTGTGAGGGAAAATTTCATTGTTAGTTTTTCTGAATTTGATATATTCAGTTATAATATTACTGAAAATTATACTAAAAACTTGAGCCTTCACTGTGCTTGATGAATCGATGATTAATGGAGCCTAGTGTAATAATAATAATAATAATAATAATAATAATAATAATAATAATAATAATAATAATAATAATAATAATAATAATAATAATAATAATAATAATAATAATAATAATAATAATAATAATAATAATAATAATAATAATAATAATAATAATAATAATAATAATAATAATAATAATAATAATAATAATAATAATAATAATAATAATAATAATAATAATAATAATAATAATAATAATAATAATAATAATAATAATAATAATAATAATAATAATAATAATAATAATAATAATAATAATAATAATAATAATAATAATAATAATAATAATAATAATAATAATAATAATAATAATAATAATAATAATAATAATAATAATAATAATAATAATAATAATAATAATAATAATAATAATAATAATAATAATAATAATAATAATAATAATAATAATAATAATAATAATAATAATAATAATAATAATAATAATAATAATAATAATAATAATAATAATAATAATAATAATAATAATAATAATAATAATAATAATAATAATAATAATAATAATAATAATAATAATAATAATAATAATAATAATAATAATAATAATAATAATAATAATAATAATAATAATAATAATAATAATAATAATAATAATAATAATAATAATAATAATAATAATAATAATAATAATAATAATAATAACGACGACGACGACAATGACAATGACAGTGACGGTGACGGTGACGCTCATTAGTTGGATATATTTAATATCATAATTTGATAAGTAATCGGTTTTAATGGAATAAAACCCGATAAAGGCAAACACAGGGCACTAAAGCTAGAGGGAAGATCCAGTTATTTTTCAGAGCACTGATGACCTTGTGCCCTTGAACACACATATATCCTTTTCTCAAAGCTTGCCTGTTTACAGTTCGTCTGGTTCATCTTGAAACAGGGAAATCGGAGAGAGACAGATCACACTATCGCCCGCGCGGTTGTAGGTAACCCATACTGCCTAATCCCACATTTCATCGCTTGTATGTACAGTTTTTCTGGTTTATCTTGAAACATGTAAATTAGAAAGAGAGAGAGAGAGAGAGAGAGAGAGAGAGAGAGAGAGAGAGAGAGAGAGAGGGGGGGGGGTGTGGTGAGAGAACGACTTATTGCCCACGTTGTTCACCCATGACTGCTTAATCCTACATCGCAATTACTTCCATGCAATATTCCAATTGATTCCACGCGATTATATTGTAACTATTACTTTAATATTTTAAAGCACAGCGCTTTAAAGAGAAATGGTAGCTGCCGGTTGTATAGATATACCGTCCATTAGGGATTTCTTGGAGAGTCACTTTCTTCTAAATTTATGAGGAAATTATCCAACATATCAATTAATTTGTCTTTTCCCCAGTACATCTGTTCTACCTCCTTCATTGATTTGAGCCCATATTAGTTCAATAACATTCGTATCACAATGACACGGAGGTAAGTTATGTCCATTTAATTCAGGTATGGCGTCGATTGTATACAGTTTGAACTTATCCTTGTTTCTCTTAATTATCTCGTACAACACCGGTTTTGATACCATATTTCACTGTCAATATAAAGCACTGTTTGTAAGTAAGCAAGCCCTTCACTGGTTGCAGCATCCGTCTATCTGTCTGACGGAGACTAGGCAGTCGCTGATAGCAGTGGCAAATGGTTGACAAAACTTTTCATCCCTTCGTTGTCATAGGGAGGGGGAGCGCTAAGTAGGTCATGTTTCACGTTAAACCAGACGAAACTTAGTTATAATCTGCATAAATACAACATACCTTCTTTCCTTTTGTCTAAGACCAGAAAAGTCAGTTGTCCGGTTTGTGAAACCGTA
Source organism: Mantis religiosa (assembly GCA_030765055.1). Classification (NCBI taxonomy): domain Eukaryota; kingdom Metazoa; phylum Arthropoda; class Insecta; order Mantodea; family Mantidae; genus Mantis; species Mantis religiosa. The sequence goes on along the minus strand of JAUKNK010000034.1, from coordinate 527,959 downwards.
TTTACTTCGTGCTTCCCTGCTACCAAGGATTTTCTGGTTACACCTAGCTGATTATTTCTCGACTTGATTGCCCATCTTCAAAAGTGCTGAAGGAACTAATGAATTTTAAAGATAGTGTTAGTAATTTAAAAGCTCCTTCTGCATAAGCATGGAGAAAACCGCTTTACTTTCTCTACCACAGTCCATAGAAAAGGTACCACATTCCACCCAAACATTTGATATCGAGATTTCATGTAAATAAACCAAAGATTAGCTAAATGACAACTGTATTGCGTCTTCCAAAAATATATTTGACACAAAGACTTTCAAACCAACTACCCTTGGGTTTTCGAAATGATTCTTAGAACTTTTCGTGGAAAATAAAATGTGGCTTTAAGAATTTTTCTGAGCATAAACTCTGAAGTCCTCTTTAGTCTGAATTATTTTTGCAAATGTGGTAAAATATATACAAAAACAAACTCTTAAATTCTTTTATTTTGGAATTTACGTACAATACCATTTTGCACTATTTTAACTATCTCTGAGATATACATTTCTATATGTTTGAATTCCCAAATACGTAAAGCTTCTTGTCGGTTGGATGACTCCTTTTCTTTGCCACTGGTTTATTGATCCCAAGGTCACTCCATCAAAATCCGGCCAAGGTAGATACTTTTTAAGTGTGCTTAAAGGCGACCGCCTCATGCCATTAAAATTCTTGTGGGAAGATATTGTAACACACTGACGGCAACTGAAAGTGTTGCTAACAATTACACCTACATGTAATAATGTTTTAAATGAGAAAATTCAAAGAGAAAAGCATTTCAGACAGTTCATATAGTGACCAGCTTTTAAAAGATTTAACAGTTGCTTAAAGCTTGCTGTATCACTTTATCTCTCTTTCTCCCTCTCTTTCTCTTTCTCTCCCTTTCTTTCTCTTTTTATCTCTTTCACTTTATTTTTCTTTCTTTCTTACCCGATTGTGCCAAGCCAGCACCTAACAACTATCTCTTAAAATATTTTGCTATCGCATAAGTTACCGTATTCCCTTATTGCCACTGAATCTACAAGAAATGATAAAACCATTTCTATCAAGTTTACTTCTAAATACGTTAATCTAACAGAGGAATACGCTATAAGAATAATTTTTTAAGAATAGGGAAAGGAGGCTATAAGGATACACATCAGCTACATTATTAAATGGTTAAAAGAACATTTTCATTAAAATTAAATATGAAAACCTCTCAGATACTTCCCTCTCACACGGTTCTTCCTCTTCCCATTTAGCCCCTTGGAACGCAATCAGATTAGCAAGTAATTAAATCATTTATAGAATCCTGGTATTAAGGAATGTTTCACAAAAGAGCTCGAATCCTTGGGACTATTTGAACATAATTTCAGTTTTTGTTTATTTGACCAACAGGGTTAAAGAACTTTAAACTCCAAGCCGGTAAACAATAAATCAAATTAATGCAAAATATATAAATTCGTTAATTAAGATAAAGGTAAAGAACATGAAATCAAATATTTATAAACACTATGCCTATATCAAGAAATGAAACAGAATTACTGAGAAATACTATATGCTAATCATAAACTAAAGGCAGTAGAGTGTTGGCAATATTATACGTAGTAATATTATATATTTACTAAACCTATTTACTATATTCGAGATGTTGATTAGAAGCATAAAGCACTACGAAGTCTTAAGAGATTTGGGGTGCCAAATAAAGATAGCAATTGCATTACAATAAGGGCTTGCCTTGGAAATGCGTGATCGTGTATCTCTGTAGATCTTACTGACTGACCCACACAGCCACACGTCTCTACTCCCGCCCTTTAAACTGACCACTCTTGCTGCTCTCTAGCTGCTAGCTAGAGACCCGTCAAAACTGCAACCTAATGCTAAATCAGCGTTCCTACTTTAAATAAGCTACATAGACGTCTTCCAAGCTAAGCAACAGCATGACCAGATTCTGCAAAAACATTCTAACTCCAATTCGGCGTCTACATGTCTCAGAATACTTTAGTCAGCACAGTTCCGTCCGGCCACTTCACAGTGGTCGACATGAGTAAAGAAGAAACTGATGTTTTAACGTACGGTCATGTGAAAACTCGAATTACGTTCTTCTCAACGATCAGCATAAGTAAACATTAGTGTGCAATGTGTTCCAACAAGTCAAAGCAAAGGAAAGAAGCATTAAGTAACAAGATATGATGGTAAGTGTTTCTCAAACATACACGTGACAAAATGCTTTATAAACAATAGAGTAGTGAACGCCCATTAAGGGGCGGAGATAATGAAAATGTTTGGCATAATAGTGCTGTTTACTTGCCCGCTTAAAGCCACCTAAGTTCTACAGGGGTAGTATGTTGCCTCAAAAGCACTTTTGGTTAATGTGAGCTGCCCAGATAAGATATTATTTTGCAGTTTTCCATAGCCTTTATAGTAACAATATCATTGACTCTCAGATCAGTAGATCTAAGGCACAATTAAGCCCCGTTTCATTACCCTGCAAGTGGATACTGCGATACCTGAATCACCAGTTAAGGTTTATATACTTGTTATTCATTTTATAAAGAAATTATAGGAATACATAAAAATAAATTGTTTCGATATGTTAAGATCAATTTATAGTATTAAGGTTTATAGGTATAGTGTCATAAGGTAATTACGTGACGTCCATGACAAAGATAAACGGTTATTTAGACTAGGGTAGTAAATATGAAGTAAGCCATCAAGAATACCATTAGCTTAAGGGTCAGATTTCTGGAATTCAGTTATCTGAAGCTATCGCAGACGTTGCTAAACACGGAAAGGAAATTCTGAAAATTATGGTGTATGATATAATCTTGATGTAAACGTCTAGAAGAGAGGGAAAGAGAGGGAGACAGCGATAGTGGGGCAAACGGCCTTTAGATTTTCGATTGGGTCAGGGAAAATATGCAAATAACAGTTAACTCCCCATTACCATTCCTGAAGCAATCGATACTCCAAAGTTCATATGTCATTCAATCGCTGTCCCTCTTTCTTTCTTCTCACAGGTTTAAATCAGGATTAAAGTAGTCTAACATATGTCATAAAAAGGAAATAAACTTTTTATAATCGATAAGTTACTGTTTTATTTCGGGTACCAATTAGAGGCTTTAAGATTTGTCAACATTTTTTGAGATCGTTGGTGTGGTTAATGATAAGTGGGTTAGGTGGAAAAAATACCATATGTTTCCAAGATTTGTCTCTTTTTATTTGTGTTTTACAGAAGTTATTATTGTGGTCGATCATCATGAATGTACCGTTTAACAACAGTGTTCGCGATTTAAGCATAGATTTAGTGGTAACCAACAGAAAACCGGGTCAGCTTTTTCTTTTTGCATTACTATTACAAAAACAGATATTTCTAAACTTGAGAATCTGGGTGCAAACGTTATAATTCCGAGTAAAGGATGTCGAGACTTTTCAATTCTTCAACCACAGCAGTCGCAACTCACTTCAAACAGCTCATCATTAGCCTCCATTAAATACGTCAGCCAGTTAACTGGTATTCTTTATACTATCGACATATACTCCGAGAAAAGGATTTCGTGGGTCATCATTAGAGCAGCTGACAGAAGATTCTTCAGAAAATTAGACTGGAGACGGGATTAACGGAGATACAAATATTTTTGGACCACACAAACGCCTAATAATTATTGTTTGGTACAGGCAATTAAATGTTGGTCTATCCTAACAAACAATATAAAGGTTTCAAATTTAAAGAAAAGCTTTCACAAACATTTCTCCAGTGCATTGTAAATGCCAGACACCAGAGACCAGCGGATAAAACTGTAACAGTGGATGCTGGATAATATCTAATGTAGACATACAAGGTCATAGGCTATGTTGACGTCGCCGTGTAATTACACTAATACCACCTAGCACGGTTGAATCAACAGTAACAACCTTTCATTTATAATATACAAAGTATCACACTTATCCTAATTAATCCAGAAAATATACAGACAAAGTATTTCATTAAAATTATTACAAGCTCTAAAAACTATAGACATTTAACACCCACGGTATAATATATGGAGTATTTTATACACAGTGGTAAAATATGAAACACTTGAGCGAGCTCCTATCATTTCATTTTTAACATTATTTCATGACAGTTTGCTTAATGTTGTTTCATATATTTTGAATCTGGGTTTAAAATCTCAAGTATGATACTTAGTTTATTTGTGGAGATATATTTGGTGTTATGTACAAATGATCTTACCTGCCCTCTATTATTTACCTGATAGGTTCCATAATGTCATGTTAAAGCTTCATCTTACAGCACTTTTCTTGATGTTTCATATTTATTTTAGAACAGAATTTCAATGGTATTAAGAAAAATTATGTGATACTTTCAGACTATGTTCTTTGCCCACTATGATCTATTTCTATAATGTTTATGCAAACCGTTGTTATCTTATTTTCTTACATAAAATGTTTCCAAAATTATTTGTATTGCATATTTTATATTAGATACAAGGAGAACAGAAGAATCTGAATCGGGACAATGTAGCTGGTATATACATCACTTAAAATGTTCTGAAAAACTCGAATCTAAAATTTGAAGATGGGCGATGTGTATGTACATATTTAAAATTTATTTAACTCATTATTTACATTTTATTAAAATGTATAACATTCCTTCAGAATGAGGATTTCATTGGCTATTCCCAGAAATTCAAAATATCCATTTCACATTTCCATGTATCTTGTATACGGTATTTCAATACAATTGTTAGGAGCCATTTTTGAAAATTTTTGATAATTTTGATAGAAAAACGTATCATGCAAATGTATTTAGCTCGAACAGTGAGATTTTCTCGCATGTTTATATACCTATACTAAGTCAAGTTTGGTATTAATTCGAGTATTCGTTTGAGTTATGCTACTCCTAGACTCAGTTACAAAATGTTTTCTGAACATACCTTTTAAGAATTGAGGTGCCTGAAACATTATTTTCTTAGAAATCTTAAAATCTAATGCTTAAGTGGCTTGCAAACAAACTGCTGATGAATGCTGCGGATGGAGGACTGCTGTGGAAGTTAGGGCTAAACTGCACGTTGGTCATTGAGGACAATGCTTTTGAGACAATAAAGGCATTGCATTTATGCTGCAACTAAGTAGCTAAGTATTACAGTCAGTTTACACAGACATTTCTAGAAGTGACTTCACTATATATTTTTGTAGATAGAATGAAAAAATAGGAACACGGTAGGCTTAAATGACACATCTTTGAAGAGCTGGTCGCTCTGTGATAGCTTGGAACGTGCGCTCTGTTTGCATCGTATGGGAATAAAACCAATGAAATTTTCCACTTGAAAAATATAGAGTTCATATCCCAACAATCAATATTTTAAAATGCTTAAATTCACAAAAATTGCGTACTTTATGAATCTACAGCTTCTTTTATAAAGTTTGCCCCTGCAAAAGTAATTCAAAATCAAGAACTTAAGGAGCTACTGCCACAAAAATCACGATATACAGTTAATTTAACATTAAAATGTTTTAAACTTATCGTTACTTAATTAAAAATTTCAAGACATTTTTAATTAAATCAATGCCATAGATTAATGTGTGGTTGGGGTGGTAGAATTTCTCGACATCCTTATGTTGGAATATTGGAAGTTGAACAAAAATAACAAGTTTCGTTTTTAACTGACTTTTCGTTCTTGGGACGCTGTTTTACAGACATTGAGTACACGCGAGCATACACGCATATGTGTGCGTGTACACTCACACACACGCACACACACCAGGGACTATTTTTTAAATGCAAGCTATTTCTGGATTAAAAGGGTCAGAATTAAATTTTTGAGTAAAATGTCATATTTCTACTGCTTAGTCTAAGCATGGAATGGACTGGACTACTTTATGGTGGAGATCCGGCAAGAAGGTCCAAAGTTTGTCTATTGTACCTATGCTCCCAAATGGACATCCGCAGGAGGAAGAATTAGGCGAGAGGAGACAGAGGCGGCCAGTGCAGAGGACAGGTTCCGTACACTTTACCACATTAAAACTCCCCGGCAGACCAGGACAACAGACATTCCACCCTACTGTGGCTCGGAAGTGGCCCCAACACGAAACCGGGTTTGGAAACCGGAGACCGGAGGAGGAAGTTGTACCTGCCATGCACCGCCGAGACTCCCGCCCACATTTCTAACCTGAAAGAGACCACAGGATTACAGATGATGTGAAATGATAATGGAGGAATAGGAAATTCGGGAGATGTAATTAACCAAGTGGCATTCACCTGGCGAACGGGGAAATCCCGGAAAAAACCACCATGGGCCAGTTAGATCGGCCACGGGAATCGAACTCGCACCTGCAAGATGCACCTCCACTTGAGCCATCCAGCTTGGTAGTCTAAGTATGTTGTACAGAATGTTATGTTGTTCAAAGACGCGCACAATGAGTACCTTATTCTGAACACAGTTTGTGGATTCAAGGACTTCCAAAGCACTGGCGAAATTATTCAATTTTAAAGAAATTAAGAATACATCTATATATCATCAATAGGAACACAGACGTGATTGTTTCCTCTACCTCCAAAAATGTAGATTTTAAACTATCTAATTCATTGTAAATGTTATAAAAGAATAAGTGATATTGAGCAAAGGTACTAATTTCACCATGTAAGTATGTGCGACTGTTTGTGTTTTATTTAACTGTCACAGTAAATGACGTATTTCAATCTTTTGGATCTAACAGTGTTGGACATATGCAATTTTGTCTTCCTTCACAAACTGCTCAATTTGAAGCACTTGATAGCATGTCCACCTACTTTAAATACTGTATGTATGCAAAAGTTTGTCGAAAGGTTTCAGCTGGCAGCAAACGATGACTAACATGAACCACTTATTCTAGGAGTTTTACGCTATAACAATCAGTGGGATAAGTCTTTCATAAAGAGGAAAGGTTAAAATGGGGAGGTTTTGCCGTCTATTAATGTAAAAATTTGTATTCTAATAAGCTTGTTACACTTATTCTGTTAAGTCTTTTTTCAGCAACCTATATATTACAGAATGTTGGAACTGGTTTTCCGTCGTATCGTATTGATGGATGACGAATTATGCTCCTCGTTGAGGTGACCATTTGGAACAGGGTCGAAATTGATGGTTCTTGAAGTCCCAGCTTACCTCGGCGTGGCTTCAGTCGGTTGAGCAAGATATCTTCTTTTTACAGGGGTGGTACGGCGGAAGGAAATTTTACGTAAAATGAGTAATCATTTTCCTCTGTATTAAATAATGTAGAAACTTTTATTTCCTTACTTCAATTAACACCAGTTCGAACAAGATGTATGATACAACATTTATAACACTATTCTTACACAAGATTCACTTGATGTGACGCGTTTATCTGGATGCGTGCAAGAATCAAAAGTTTTATACGTTTTTTTACTACCGTGTATAATAATTAAATTGTGTGTCTTCTAGCGATGATATTTAATGTAAAGATTATCTAGTTATAATCGATGATGGTTACGAGAATAAACTTATACTCTTCCGCACACAACGGCGTTTAAGAAGAGAACCTTACATCCGTTCACGGCGACTGTTAGGAGAAGAATGACCGGTTCCGCTTCTTCTACACATTAGCATTTCGCTAATAGTTCAATCCCTCTAGAGGAATATTGAATATCCTCCATGGCAACGTAAAATCTTCTATATCTGATTGGTCCACGTTTTACGATATACGCGTCACACCAATCACAAATAAGTTTGTTATTCCACACTTTTGTGACGTCATTTCCACTTACATAGCTTCTCTGTGCGTGACTCACTCTACATAACCTCACATAATACAATATTTGAAACTCTTTGGGGACAACATAAAATAACTGTTTCAGATGCCCCTCTTCAGAATATATGGAAAATTAACTTAAATCTCCCAATAATATTGTTCCATATATTCTGAAGAATGCCCCAATAATTAAACATTATTACAACAATGAACAATCAATACAATTTAAAATAACAATATAAAATCAGAAATTATTCGAACACAATAATAATAAACAAAACATTTTTCAGTAATTCATAAACATATTATTATTATTATTTTTTTTTTTTTAAATCATTTATTCTTGTGAGTGTCAAGGCTTTTGAATGGTTTTAAAAGTGTTTTGTGATATTTTCCTATCATTTTATTATCATCGTCTCTTAATTCGTACGTATGATCCCCAAATTTTCTTACTATTTTATATGGACCTTTATATAACAAATTCATTCTCCAATAGGATTTGATTTTAGAACTGGAGATATTAAATGTCTTTACGAGAACTTTATCATTTATTTCAGGATTCCATTTCGCTCCTTTTCTTTGTATCTTTGATAATCTTTTCTCTGCTTTTTCTTTTATTCTTCGAAATGCTTCAGCACACTTTTCTTCTTCATTCAATTCCATTTCATCTACTTTTAAGGTTGTTGGTGCTTTTATTACTAGAGGTTCAGGTTGTAGTCCAGTCATTAATTCGATTGGTGAAAATTTGGTAGTAGAGTTTGGGGTATTGTTAATGATTTTCTCAATAATATGGCAGTATTTGTACCAGCCTCGGTGGTTAGAATGACACAGAATTCTGAAATACAAGCCTAAATCACGCATCACTCTCTCGCAAGGATTTCCTTGGGGAAAATATGCTGAAGAGTAATACATCTTAATATTATTGTTCTTCATCTCTGAAGTAAACAATTTACTCCGGTGAACCGTTGCGTTGTCTGATAATATTGCCTTTATTGGCCCATACTTTGGTATCCAATCTTTTAAAATTTTTATTTACGCACGTTCTGCTTTTGATATTTTGTACCCAACACAAAGGATGTAGGTAAGGCGAATTAGAAATCTCTATAATTCCATTTTCTAGCATATCGTTTATTACTTCAGATGCTTGTTGTCTAATAGCGATAGGCACAGATCTACTTTTATGAGTATAAGGAGCAATGTCGTTCACCTTAAATGTATGTATGTACTTATTACACAATCCAGGTTTCGTACTAAAAACGTTCCTGTTCTTTAGTATACATAACCTCAATTGTTCTCTTTGCGCGTGATTTAAATTGTATGTTTTCCCTAACTTTTCTTTCAAAGTTCTTTGGAATATCATTTCTTCCTCTTCTTGTTTTCGCTCGGTGTCGGTATTTAATGTGTTTATTTGGCAACAATGAACTCCAAGGTCAAACGTCTCATTTTCTTTATTATTTAAAAGTAAATTTTCTTTACCACTATCATCTTCTTCATTATTTATTATATCTTCTTCGTATAATATTATATTTTCTACAAAAAACCTATCATTATTTATACTATCCTTCTCATCTTCTTTTAATATAATTTCTTCTAACAAATTTATTTTGATTACTTCATTATCTCCTTTGACCTTCATTTCATGTTTTTCGAAATCTATCACACTTTGCCAACCATACAATACATCATTGCCAATAATAATACCACGAGCTAAGTTTGGTATTACCAATACGATAAAATTGAAATTCAAATCATCTATTCGCGCAGGAATTAACGCTTGATATTTAACTTTATCTTTCTTTTTCCCAATAGCTGTGCTACAGTATACATTACACACGTTTAAATATTCAATCCTAAACTTGGATAGTAATTCCTTGAATAAGTTCTCACTTATTACTGATGAACTAGCTCCTGTGTCTATCAATACTTTATATTCGCTATCGCCTATACGAAGGTTAATCTGAGGTGGATTTACTAATTCCCGATCTTTACTTCTGGAGAGAGTGAGCTTATCTTCTGGTAAATTTTGAATTTTGATTTTGCCCTGTGTCATTTTTACCGAACCACTTTCCAAGGCACAAAATGATTTGGTACTCAGTTTTCCGCATTAGTGCGGTCGGTAGTTACACTAGCAGTTGGGTTGGTACTACCGTTATTTATTTCTCCTTCTATTCCCTGAGTCGGTGTCCTTTCTAGGTTATTGTCTGCCCTTTCAAACCTAGGACCCCCAAAATCTCTTAATGAAGAGTCTTCGATGCTAGTTCCCCTTCCTCTACTTTGATAACCCGTTCTTAAGTTATTTCCCCTGTAAAACCTCAGTTGATTCACCTGATTACTCCTCACATTTCCCACAGGTTGGTCATTATTATAATTCCTCCTAGGAGTATTTGGAATTCTCCTTCCTATACCTGGCACTACCGATTCATATGTCTTTCTGGGGTTGTACTCTCTTCGTTCATAGTTGTCTCTTGAACGTGCCCCGCCCCAATTTTGGTTAAAACTATTTTGGTTTTGGTTAGTATGGTTGTGATTTTCCCTGAATGTTGGTCTTACTTCCTGTCTATTTACTTGCTTTTGTTCTATATGAGTCTTGTCAGGATCAACTTGACTATGAGTAGAATCAGAATTAAGGTTATGAGCCTCAAATTCTGATAATAACTCAATCATATCAGTAAAGTCGACGGGCTTAGCCACAATTAGGTGGTTTCTAATGTGTGGTGGATAATGTCGTATTAGCATATTCACGATCTCGGTTTCTGACATATCTGGATTCACAAGTTTACTTTTGTTAGCAAGTTTTAGGAAATATTCAGTCATGGACACACCCTTCTTGAACTCGAATTTACCAGTGGCCAGTTCGACTTTAATTCTTCTCTGTCTTTCTGGACCCCAGAACCTATTTATAAACACATTCCTAAACATACTATACGTTTCATGTGATGCTAGTGTTAACCTCAGCCATTCTAAAGCATTTTTCTTCAAACACCTTTTAACAATCATCATCCTAAATTCATTTGGAAACTTTTTAATTTTAAAATATTCTTCTAATTCCTTTAGAAATATTTTGGGATTGTCTCCCGATTCTTCTTCGAAAGTAGGTGGACTTATGTCATGCAACAAATAATTTGTACAATTTGTGTTACCTTGACTGTGTAACTGTGTATGTGTGTGCATGTTTTGTATTTGTCCATTACCATTTACTTCACAATCAGGTGACAAAGATTCTGTATCGTCACTCTCCAAATAATTCTCTAAGTTTTGTACAATATTACCTGAATTACCAGGTGAGTCAATACATGTAATATTCTTAGATTTTATTACCCTCTGGTTCTCAGAAATTTTGCTTGCCTGTAATGCAACCACAACTTGATTCAGCTTGCTAATGTTTTCTTTCTCTCTCTCAAAACTTTCCTGTGCCAAATCTATTCTTGTAATCATTTCACTATTCAACTTACTGACTTCATCATATTTAACTTTTAGTTCATCTTGTTGTGTTTGCACCTCAGTAGCAATTAGTTTAACATCATTTCTGATACTATTTACCTCTCTTACAAAATTATTCTGTATTTCAATATTTTCCTCATGGTATTTCCGTGAATTATCTAATAAGACTACATCTATTTCTTGTCTTATTCTATTCTCTAATTCCCCTATTTCTACTTTTTGTTTTTCTACAAATTCTACTTGTTGTTGCTTAAGGATTTCTGACTCCTTAGCCAATTCACTTCTTATATCTTTTACTACATTTTCCTGACTTATTTTCATTTCCTGAAACATCTCTTTTAACTTAGACATTTCTCCATCATGAGATTCTATTTTCTGTTTTAAAGATTTTATGCCTTCTCTACACTCTTCTCTTCCTTTCTCAATTTCATTTCTTAGGTTACCTAAACCTTGATCTATCCTAGCTTCTAACTTCTCTGAATTTTGATCTACCTTTTCTGAATTTTGATCTACCTTAGCATTTAAATTACTCATTTCCTGCCTTAAATTTTGATCTGCCTTTTCTGAATTTTGATCTACCTTAGCATTTAAATTACTCATTTCCTGCCTTAAATTTTGATCTGCCTTTTCTGAATTCTGTTTTATTTCCTGTCTTATTTCCTGTCTAAAACTATTTAAATTTTCTGAATTTTGATCTGAATTCTGTCTTATTTCCTGTCTTATTTCCTGTCTAAAACTATCCATTTTAGCATCAAAATTACTCATCATTTTCTCTAACCTGTCTATTATCATTTCATTACCTTTACTCTGCATAATTTCTGTTCTACTTGTTCCTGCATCATCACTACTCATTCCTTCCACTACTTCCCTGACTTCTTGTATTTCTGCTCTCTTATCACTAACTAGTCTTTCCACTTCTTCCCCAACATTTTTGTTCTTATTGTCTGTTAATTTTTTACCTTCCATTTTAGGTAATATTTTTCCCTTTCTTAATAACATAAAAAAAATGAAAATTATAATTTTGTCACTTTTTCTATTAATTATCTATTAAGATTTTCCGTACTCACTTTTCTTCTTTCTTCTTTCTTGATTCGAAGTTACCTGTCCATTACACTATTTATTCTCCTGTGGTGTAATCCTCCTTCTGCCTATTCGAGCCATACAGTTGGGCGCCATTTTGGACCTGGATTTATGTCGAATCGTATAGAAGGATGGCGAATTATGCCCCTCGTTGAGGTGACCATTTGGAACAGGGTCGAAATTGATGGTTCTTGAAGTCCCAGCTTACCTCGGCGTGGCTTCAGTCGGTTGAGCAAGATATCTTCTTTTTACAGGGGTGGTACGGCGGAAGGAAATTTTACGTAAAATGAGTAATCATTTTCCTCTGTATTAAATAATGTAGAAACTTTTATTTCCTTACTTCAATTAACACCAGTTCGAACAAGATGTATGATACAACATTTATAACACTATTCTTACACAAGATTCACTTGATGTGACGCGTTTATCTGGATGCGTGCAAGAATCAAAAGTTTTATACGTTTTTTTACTACCGTGTATAATAATTAAATTGTGTGTCTTCTAGCGATGATATTTAATGTAAAGATTATCTAGTTATAATCGATGATGGTTACGAGAATAAACTTATACTCTTCCGCACACAACGGCGTTTAAGAAGAGAACCTTACATCCGTTCACGGCGACTGTTAGGAGAAGAATGACCGGTTCCGCTTCTTCTACACATTAGCATTTCGCTAATAGTTCAATCCCTCTAGAGGAATATTGAATATCCTCCATGGCAACGTAAAATCTTCTATATCTGATTGGTCCACGTTTTACGATATACGCGTCACACCAATCACAAATAAGTTTGTTATTCCACACTTTTGTGACGTCATTTCCACTTACATAGCTTCTCTGTGCGTGACTCACTCTACATAACCTCACATAATACAATATTTGAAACTCTTTGGGGACAACATAAAATAACTGTTTCAATGTTATAGTATAAGCAAGTGGTTGTATTGGTCAGGGGGCTATAACTGGGATATGGTGCAGGTGTGGGTGGGTTTTCTTCAGCTTCACCGCTTTCCGCTGCCATTCATGTACCAACTTCTTCACTTTTGTTTCATTCATTTCAGCCTTGCATATCTCGTTCCTTAATTTAAAGTCAGGAATTAGACACATCGTCCATTCTGTTTATTCTCTTTGATCCACAGTCTGTCTGCTCCTGGACAAATATGTGACACCAGAGGCCACCTTGAAAGTGATGTAGAGTGTAAGTCCAGTTTATGGGGAAAGGTAAACCGAAAAAGAACAACATTTGTATCATAAACAACAATTTCCATATTACCATGATTACAGTAGATGAAAAAATGGGAAATAGCCTGAAGCATAAACACTAATCACTTAAAAATAGCACATATTACACATATAACAATATGAATCTGCAAATGCGGGAAAAGAGTCAAACTGAAAGGAATCTAAAACGCAGATAAAATACAGCGGTACGAGTAAATAGACTAGTCGTTAGCTTCGAAGCCTGTAAGCGATGTAGTCGTTATGAAAATGACATTTTTTGCGCAGAGATCGCCTTTAAACCTAATTTCATACCTGTACTATCCACAGAGCTTTGAGGAAAATGCCACGACCTTTTATCTATTAGCCGGTTGACATTTCACAACCTTAGTGCGTCGCAATGGACAGAATGTCAGCCAGGACGCGTGCCTCGTCGCTCGGTTTAAGCAATAAAGTTAACTCTCACATGTGATCACACTCTCATCTCGTTGTTCAAAGGATGAGAGTGTAACAAAATCATATCTTAACTCTGAATGAGTGGTTTTGAAGGTCCGGGATTTTAGATTTACCTGTTTTGTTTCTTGCATGTTGATCCGAAGCTGATCCCATACTTCTACTTTTAAAATTTCCTAAATAGTATAAAAATTCTGTAGAAAAATGATTCCTCCTACACGTACATAGAGACAGAGAGAAACAGAGAGTGTGTGTCCTCTTAGCGTGACTTCCTTGACTTAATGAAATCTAAAAGTGTGCATTTTGGGTGAAATCTCTGTATATAATTTTTATAAGGAATAAAACACCATCTCACAACAGATGAGCTTTAGAGAATAATTCAAACTTGATAAACAAGATCTTCAACATCTTAAAGAGACCCTGTTAATAGTCAGTGAAAAGAATTTATTAAGCTCGTTTGGAGGCAATTATAGCAACATTTTCAACAGATTAAGAGGTAAATAATTAAAAATGAATTGAATACCGTTGAGAATTGGGAGACTCTTTCATCTCGTAACAGAATTATGGCAGGACTTGGAAACAAATCAGACATCTTAATAAGTCTCGTTGGACTAACCCTTAGGCCTTCATTTGTTTAAAAATGCGTTTTAACATTTGTGCAGATGCAAAAGCGTAAAATAATCATTTATAATCTGGAAGAAGGCCAAAGTCGGCAAGGTCCATCAATGGTATGGCTCTTTGAATAGATCATGGGCATGTTATTGCTCGCAATAAGAATTCTGCATCTTCCGTCTTTAAATTGATGTACCACTTGGCAATGATACTAGCCCGCCTCTATAGCGGGGTTGTACCGTGTCTGCCTCACGTTCAAGGGGTCTCGAGTTCGAATCTCGGCCAGGATGAGCTTTCTCCGGAGTTTTGCCTTATCCTGAAAGACGAATGTCGCGTAACTCTAAGCTGTATGGACTCCGGGCTCATTTGAGCATCATTTCATCCATTCCATTCATGGTCCGATATGGCTTCAGGTTATAGGACGTAGATTAAACAAAATAGAAGGATGCTAGCATCCAAGTTTGAACGTTGCGGTTTTATTGAACATGTATTGTAAATGCACGAATAAAACTGTGCACATTCTTAGACGTAGATAACCCCGGGTTCAACTGGGATTCTTTGTTAGATCACATGAACTATTATTTAGATGTGAGACTCGTCTGTTTTATCTATCTTTCATTGCAATACGAGGTAACCGAGTTTTTGACGATCATTTGTACATTCTCGTTGAAGTGGTACCTATATACGAAATGCTTCTTTCAGTGTATTTGTAAATGCTAGTAGAAATACGAGTAAGATGACATTGTGCATCCTGTGAATGTTCAAACAGAATTGTGCGATACAAAGTCCCACTGACTGTGAGTATTTGAGTGTTGAAGCTTAGGAAGCTGGATATTTAACAATTTTACTAGTACCTAAAGGTGATAGTAGTGTCGATTAACGTGGGAAAGTACAATGGAATGATAACATATATGTGCATTACGATACTTGATCTGGACCTCGATCACTCATCAACTTATCAAAGATAATTTAACAAATTAAGTGGACTATAAAATCCTGCAAAGCCATTTAACGCTAGAAAAATTATTCCCCAAACATTTCTCGTTCTATACTTGGTGAACTTCCATCGGCACATCTTGGCTTAATGGACAAGTGGCCGCGCCGCGGCCGAGTGGTTGGAGCTCTCGACAGTCACCAAAGCGAACCTGGTTTGATCCCAGGTGACAGCATGTGAGATTTGTGATGGACAAATTGGAGCAGGGGCGAGTTTCCTCAGGGTGCTGCGGTCCGCCCCCACCAGAGCTCATTCCACCTGTGCTCTTCATTTTATGTAGCATCAGTGTCGCTGCCTGCGGTGCGGCATATAGTAAAAGCTGGCATTAAACATTGCAAAAAGTAGACTAACGCCAGCTAACTGCCACTTGGGGGTTCTTACAGGCTCCTGAACAAATGGGACAAATGCCTAATTAACGGATGAAATAATGTGGGAAAATAAAGCGAACTGTAATTTAGTAACCTATCTGTAACTTTAATACAGTATTTTCCGAATGCTTTAAAGCCAAACAGTTATACTTCCTAAATTATCGTATATAATTATAAAGCAATTTATTCTCTGATAACATTCAAAATAAAAGTCACGTTTTCTCCATGATTGAACCACTACCACTGACTACATTGAACAGACAATTGGACCATTTAATTAAATGTTAAATATTGTGCGTAGAATTACCCTTTAATTTGAAAAGCAACTTCAGTTATTACATTAACATAAATGAGGTGCTTTTGGACATGCACAATTTCTTCAACTGTAAATAACTAGCAATTTGTTTTAACAGGAATGGTTTAAATAATGCAGCACACTTAGTATCGTAAAATTCCTATCATGCAACTCTCTAGTGAAACTGGAACGAAACAATTATTTATACTAAACTTCACAGTTTAACGCTCTTTCACCTTTTTTTAATTTACGTCCTCCAACGTTAAGTCATATCGGACGATGAATGAAATGGGTGAAGTGATGCTCAAATGAGCCCGGGGCCATGGAGCTTAGAGTTATCCGACATTCGTCTATCAGGATAACCGAAAACCAGGGAAAAAACCTAACCAAGACCTGTTGAACGTGAGGCAGACACGCTACCATCTACGCCAGTGAGGCGGGCAAGTAGCAAGTTGGTTATGTATTCCTATATAATTACAGAAGTAGAGATATAAGACATCAAAGTAATAGAAGTTTGCTAAGGGTATAGAAGACAAAATAATATTGAAGTAGTAGAAAATATTTTATGACAATCTCTCAGGATTGTACCCAAGGAACTTGTGGGTTGTGAAACAAGATTTCGGCCATCTTTACGGCATGAGATTCTTCAGTGAAATGCCAAATACAGGCAGCATCTTAGCTGTTTACGAAATACGAGCGATTGCCTCGTACGATTTTGTGTGTCTCGAATAATATAAGATTATTATCGATTCTCAGAAATACTTCTCCACTAACAACAAAAGGGAAGAAGGAAGTTGAGAGAAAATGATGATAAGATATCTTCTAATACGAGGTCAAGATCTTATTTCTCCAAATTGCATAAATTTTTCAACGTGTATAAAAATGTGTATAACTAGCAGTTGGTGATATACAAATGGAAATCAGGTGAACTGGTGATAAGAACTGAATGCAATTGCGAGTCACCCATGAGACTGGGCAGATCAGCGATGGAAAGAGGCGTAATAAGGGCGGGTAGATTTACCTTCACGCATTGTTTGCACATTTATGTACTCATGGCCGTTACAAGCAAACCTGTCTAATGCTAATTAGTTACTCTTCTTTCACACAAGCCGCGTGTAGAACAAAGTTGGAAAGGTAGACTGAGTTAATTAGTTCAACCGGACGGAAATCAGAGGGTCCGTGGTACAAATCACAGTCGTGACAGACTTTTTCAGTCTGATTCTACCTCCAATGTTTGGTTATCTATGAACATGCCATTCTAATCATCCGCGAGTGAGTGAATGAGTGAGTGAAGCGCAATTGCTTCGCTTACCGTCATGAATAACTACAAACACAAAAAGAACGAGGCGAGTTAATGCTATAATGACTGTGATTTCTGCAGCTTGTGAGAGGAAACTTTGGGTTTTGCTCATATGTATAGAATGAATAACGTTATCGCCCTCCTTTTCGTCTTCGGCATGTATCGTTGAAGACTTGATTCGAATCTCGCTTGGCCAAATATTGTGTGTGTGTGTGTGTGTGTGTGTGTGTGTGTGTGTGTGTGTGTGTGTGTGTGTGTGTGTGTGTGTGTGATGCATAGACATAGATATAATACCTGCGACGCTAGGTTGTCTGAATGAAAACTCCTGGGATACCTTTGGTATAATTTTCAATAAAGAGTTGTATTTTCACTTGTGATTTTAAATAAATCTTACATTAACAGATATCGGGAGGAATACATATTTTATCTACTGTTAACACCCATCTATCTTGCCATAAGCTAACAATGTTGCAGCTGAAAGACGTTTTTATAGCTCTTTCAGTTCAACATAGACTTATATACACTCTAGATTGAGCACTGTGGAAAATGAAAAACAACTCTCTTGTTATTTTAATACCGCTTTTACCACTGCATAACGTAGCATTCTGAAACAAAGTGCACAAGGTAGAAAGAAATCTGCCATGTGCAGTAATTTAAAATTTAAAGTCTGAATTGGAGCTAAGCTTTCACTTCAACCTGTGAAATTTTAATGATAGCTCGTCAACACTTGCCTTTTTCAATCAGCAACAAGTGGAGGAAAAATCCATGCACTCTCTAGATCATCAGTTAACTTAGCAATGTGCATATATAGAGTAAAAATGAAGTAGACTGTAACAGCAGAACGAGGGCCTTAACAGAGTAAAACAATGATGCTTCTGTGACTATTTTTCGATATTTTGTTATTTATTCAGAAAATTTCCTACAAGCCAAATTAACATAAACTAAACGCTCTTTATATTTAAATAATTAAAATAATGTTGGAGGACAGAGTGAAAAGAAGACATGCGTACACATTACTCGTATTCAGGCTAAAGAGATGTCTGTATAAACGAATTGCGTTCAAAACAACACTTAGTGTATTTAGAATTTGAATGAATTTGAAAATTCTGAAGGGATTCATAATAATTTGAAATTAAAATTTTAATGCATTTAGTTAAAATACAGTAAGTGTAAACTAGCTGCGTATAAAGTATTATTGAATCTTCGTTTAATGCCCAATTTCTAAACTAAAATATTATTTAAATTATACTAAGCTTATCAGTAATTCCATTTGTTTTCATTTCTGCTAAGCAAATCAAAATGAATGTGACTACGTTTAGCCATGACTAATTGCAAGTCATATTCGTGAACTACACCTCCACATTAATACACCAGGCGGTAGCCATTTGGGAGGTCATGGGTTCGATTTCCGTAACCGACATTCCTGTCTGGATTTTTTCAGTGAGGTTCCGGTTACTAGGAGTTTTATTTTACTTTTTTTAATTCCATCCCCCAAATCTCCTACCCCTTCATTTCATATTTTACTTGAACTTTTATCCTTGTTGACAATTTCAGGCTTCTTAGTGTCTGTGGGTGTTTGGCCATGCATGACAGAAAATTGCTTTCTATAAATCCTGGTTTACCGGATCGAGGGAGGTCTTTGGGTCGCGAGCACCTATGGGAAATATAAGTCCACTGGGGGGGGGGCGGTTGTACGAGACACCACTGAGAAGTTTCACTCTGCAGCTGTTGGAGACCCTGCCCTCTACTGTCACCTTTAGTTAGCTCTCACCTCATTTCTTCCGGAGGGCTTTCCGTCAAGGACATAGACTTAAAAGTTGTCCCATAGATCAAGGTGGTAAATTCAACCCTCGAACTTCCCCGTGGTCATTAATTCCTGAGGAATATCAAAGAAGAGAGCGCTCTGATGAATGGAAGGCTTAAATTGGCAGTAGCTCATACTGCTATTAATAAACAGATTACATCAATGTTCCTTATGTGACGTGCACTCCGCTGAATTAACTGTGACCTCACCTTATATACTTCTTACTACCATATATGTCTGTAGCGTGCGCGGGAGGCGCCAGATTTCAAGTGGATTTACGAGTTTATGACGTGCCCTCGTCCGGTCGCTATAAATTATACACACCCTCACAGCAGCTCATAAACGAAAGGCCTTTGTGAATCCTTTGTTTTAATCATTAAAGATGTGACGGGAAAGCAAGCTTTATAAGCGTTTCATAATTTACTCTAAACATGATATAAATGTGCTTTCTCAATTACCCCGCTTATTAAAAACTGCAGAAAAAATGCGAAACAGTAGATGTAAATCATACCGGAACCTGTTATATTTTTATCACTCTTCTGGAAATAGGACATATTAAAACATCGATATAAATTTGGTTATGTAGTTTATTAATTGGTCATGTTACACAGTTTTAGAATTTCTGTGGTTGGTTCCTCTTAAAGTCATTATTTTAGCTTTTACTTCCCAAGGTTTCACATTAAATACCGCTTATTTTAATTTATATACAACTATCGGTAGGTCATCATCAAAAGAATTAAAAACTACTTGATTATTCGCGAAGAAAATAGCACTTAAGGTATATTTCTTTAATATGTGTGTGTGTGTGTGTGTGTGTGTGTGTGTGTGTGTGTGTGTGTGTTCGTGCGTGTTTTATTCGGATAGTTTTGCTCCTGTAAATGTTTGTTTTTAACTACAGAACTAAAGTTAACTGAGGTAATCATTTTAAGTAATTATCTCATTACATACCTATATCTTTGTAAGATAGTGGAATAAGGGAATTCAGAATACGTTGTGATAGAAACCTTTTAAGAACTGGTTGATGATTTGTTCTCTTTTCACGGTCAAAATTAGAAAATGGACAGATAGATAATAAGAAAATATTATTTATAAAAATATGAGTACTAGAAAATTCAAAACAATAACAGAAATTATCCCGGAAATGGTAGCCTCCAAAAAAATTAATTTAACATAAAATGTACGATTTAACGTAATCTAAATTTTTAAATTGTAAGATCCTGTATCTCCTAACGTTTATCATACAACATTAATTAAAAATGAAGAGGACCTCATAGGTTATTCCCAGAAAATAATCCTGAAATGGTTTCCCTGTCCTCCCAGTTATGTAAAAAGTATGTAATTTGAAAAAAATTACATAACTGCCTCTGTGGTTTTGAGGTTAGCATGCCAACTTACAAAATATATCCTGCGTTCGATTCCCGGAAGGAGGATGGCCTTCTTTAAGCGGGATTTGTTCGTAAAGGCTGAAAGTATGACTGAGGAAGTATACGTGTGTAGCTATGTGTGAAGTTAATGGAAATAGTAAATTGTGTTTACTATTATTGTCCTTGACGCCAAAAAAATTAAGTATTTGACTACCGCTTAAGTTTGCTGCAGTCTCCTGTTCCCATTGTATATATAACATTATTTCTTTAAGTTATATCTCGATTAATGTAAAGCAGACACAAAAATAAAATTTTGTAAACGTGAACGATATAATCCCCTTATGCTTTCATCTTGTAGCTTTTGCTTCTTGAATATTGTTTTTATTCCTAACACTACTCAAGCTTGCTTTTCTGTTTGTTTTGCCTTCCTTTTGTACACTGAAGAAGTCCCTGTCAGGTAGAAATACTGACATGAAATATAAATGAATATAATTAAGACATAAATGTGTTATAGGAATCAAAATAAATAAATAAATAAATAACCCATATGTACACAATAGTCGCGCATGCATATTGAAAATATCTGCCATACATAAATATATAGTGAACGTTTCTCCGAAAACTGGCGAATTAACAAGGCCAGGTAGAGAAGGTCATTACACTCCGTTTTTCAAACCGGTAAACACCCAGCCTTGCTCTTTTGTCTGCTATGCCTTGAAGACACAGTTGGCTCCGAAGTGTCTAAAAACAGATTCTTTCTTATACACCCAGACGTGACCAATACAACAGACTAGGAGATTTTAGGAGACGTTTGGAAGACACGACTACCCATAAATTATCACGAGCGCATCTTTAGATAAAGTTATTCAGTGGACATGCGTGTTAGCCCCAAATTTAACCAAGTTCTAGAATGGCAATAATTTCGGACCTATCAGTAAGAAATTACTAGTCACGTGACTTATGCACCTTCCCAAACTTCAGTAGGAGTGGGGGAAATTTGAAGTATGGCAGAAATATGTTCCAGCAACAAAAGACACTCATACTCGCGAGGGATTGACGTATGGCATTCGGCGACAGGAACAATAATACTTTATAATCATCTGTGAACAACTCGCGTGAGAAGTTCCGCGCCAAGGAATGAGTGCTCCCCAAAAGCACTGCCATTCACTTCGCGGTCAGTACGCGACGCGACTACGACACATTACATCAGGTGGCGAGAACACAAGGAGTCGAGGTGTTTTCCTTCACAGACCTAGAACGAGTCAGGGCGTACCCAACCCTGAATTTCCAGATAAGGGCCTCGTGCCGAGCTAAACCGAAGGAAACCTCGATCTCTAACCAAAATCCCTTGATCCTTAATTCTCCATTAATTGACGATTAACCATATGAGGTATTGAATGACCGATGGATCATATAACGATGTTCCCACCGGGTAGAACCGCCTCAATAGCTAAGTTAGTTTTCCCACCGGATTAGCATACACCAAACAATAATTCTAACAACCAGGACACGGAAAGATCTTCCGGCATCTTTCGTTCCCCGTTTAAAAATTTACTGATCAGTTAATTTGTTTGATCCACATCCTCCCAGCCTCTTGTTTGTGAGTTTGTATATAAGGTATTTTAAGGGAATTCTCCCTCCATTCTTAAAACACGTACCTAATACATCTTTTCATCTGTTTTATTTTTTCCATAGGATAAAATAAATCTTGTTTAGAGCCTTGCTGTTCTTTCTATTCCCTGTTGTGTTACCACCGTTGCAACAAGTGTCATTTCTATGGAATTTGTTTTTTATCTTTCTAAGTATAATTGCAGCACTCACATCCACAACAGGACAAGATGCAAGAGAAAATAGACGAAACTGGTACTTTATAACGTTTTCGGACTTTTTTTTTTATTAAAGCTTTATTTAGCAGTTCTTTTTATCAATTCAGTTCTGTATGTGGAACAAATTTATTTTGTACGCTTTCATTTTTATGTTTCCAACTACGCATTCTGAATAATTAAACAATTTACATATTTCAATTTTGTATTATTTACTATCGTACTGCTCTTGATTCAAATTTCCCTTTAAAAGCTATTTTGTTGTGAGTTGCACATATTTTATTATATTATTTTGCAGCTTCACTTATCCGGAAAATAAATTCCTACAAGGTACTTTTAATGTAATTAAAACTAAAAGGAGCACCGCTTTTAAATCTATTTTATATTGATATTGATAAATTGGTTCTATACATTCATTGACGACATGTTTCAGGTATAAAATAGAATATAAATAGTTGTAACTATAATAACAAATGATAAAAATATAACATAGGTTAAAATGGGACGTTTTGTTTAATTTCCTAGATTATTAAAGTTTAATTGTTACTAATTCTTCCTCACGGTGTATTTTAAAGACTTTATTTACATAAAATTATTGGATATTTTTAGACCCGTCCTTTCTAGTATATTTAGTTTTCTTCTATTTGCACTATTTGATGCTCAGTAAGCTGACGTTTCTCATCATTATTACTTTATGATTCATTCTAAATATGATTTAAGGAATTCGGGATCAGGACTACCAAATATATTCAGGTAGGATTCTTTTCAGGTTACGGAAATACATTAACTTATGACTGCTATAAGCTTAAAGCTTAAACTGCTTAAGTACAACGCAAAGCATTATGTTTTTAAACTTGTACTTATGCAATCACTTGTAAGGTGTTTCACATAAAGTCTTAAAAATGAATATCACATAAATGAATTAGAACATCTAGAATAACAAATCATATCAACTTGTGTTTAGTAAAAATAAAAGTAAAAACGGGGTAAAATAAAACCACTGAATCGCACGTTTGATCAGAGCTAAATACTTTATAGGAAATGCATTCTTCCAGCGGTCCTCTGCGTGGAGTCTGCACTAAACAAACCAAAGAAAAACAAAGCTTAAATCACTTGTGTGAAAATAGCCACAAAGCGACGCTTGAGGCAGCGCTGTTTTTCCTAGCGAGTCAACCACTTTCGTTACAATGGAAGCTCGTTAGGATGTGGTCACACCCCGTTTTTGTGAGAAAGCCTGCGTCTGCACCTCCGCCCAGCCATTCCTTAACCTCCGAGCTAAGTAAATAATTAATGAAAGATCGTAGCATTGACTTAGTAAATGGAGAAACACTAATTCCTACCTGAATATTTTATGAAATGATGTGCTGCCAGTTAACTCTCGTGTTGTCTCTGCTTACCTCCTGCAATAAACGAGAAACGTCCAATTAGGACCAGAATACAACACATCCAAGTTTGTAAATGTGGGAAGTAGTGTTGTTCATTACACAAGATAATTACAATAGTTGCAAGCCTGCTTTGTAATGAGGACATGACAGAAGTTTATTATGGAATATCATTTGCATTTCTAAAAATATCTTAACTGATTATATAAAAACTGCCTAATCATCATGAGTATATATTACAACTAATTTTGATGAACTGTCACTTGTAAAACAAAAATTATTTTCATTTTGTTATTATAAAACTATTTAGAAAAATGTTACAAATAGAGGTTAATGTTAAATGGTCGGGTATTATGAAATAGTGGTTTAATATACTGAAGAATTGATTTGATTTCATAAAATATGTGACATAATTGGTTTAAAATAGACAAAATATTTATAAACAATTGTTTATAGCCATAGACAATAGACCAATAGCCAAATAGGTTTTGTTTGCATTTCAATGAATTTAATTTTTTTTTCAAAAAATAATTTGGAAATAAATTAGATTGTATTTATATTTATATAAATAACTGTTTAGCTATTAATATTGTCCTCGTAGCTCATTTTAACTTTATTTCTATTAGCTATATTTTGTGTGGTTATATGGAACATTATACTTTTACGTGGAGTATTAAGAAATACCTGGTATCCCATAATACTCGACAGGTATCTTGGACAATGAACCTTTAAAGTAATAGAAAGAACATTGCCATATAAAATTCGACCACAATAAAACAAACTACAATTCTTTTAGTGTACCATATGCTTAACATCAATGTTCAAGTCACATGCGTACTAGTGGGTTAAAATTCTAAAGGATTGCCTGAAAAATCTCTTGAATATCACCAAACACACTTTATGTTGTAGCGAGTGAAATGAAAGAGCGTAAATCTTGGTATTCCATATTTCTTGACTATTTCATAATACCCTCCTCTCTTATACCTGTATTGTACGCAGGATCAACGACTTAATTACAAGATGTAATTACCTTAATTTGCACCGATAGAGGGCAAGACTAGCATGTCTGACTAACATGTGTGTGTGTGAGTGTGTGTGTGTGTGTGTGTGTGTGTGTGTGTGTGTGTGTGTGTGCAGGCGCGCGCGCGTGCTTGCATGTTCATACACATGAGTCATATTCTCAGATTCCACGGTGGCTTTCGTGATACTCTATTTGGTGTGTTGCGATTTCACGATGGATCCAGAATAAAACGTGTGTATAAAATTCCGAGTGAGTCTCCAAAAAGCGTTATTGGAGACCCCTGCAATGTTTGAAACGGTGTTTCGGGGACAAAGCATGAGCCGTATGGTTCACGGCCGGCCGTATAGACACTGTAGACGATGCCCACACTGGAGGCCCGATAACTGCACAACGCCAGATATTGTTGCCAAAATTCAACAGTTGGCTCGCGAGGATTGACGCCGAACCATTCAAGACTTTACTAATGAAGTGAGAATAGGTTACAGGGCATGTCAACGAATTTGACTGCTGAATTGGGAAAGCATCGTGTCGTCGCAAAATTTGTGCCAAGGATCTTGACTACTGTCCAGGATTATCACCGGCGACGAGAGCTGGATTTACGGTTATTACCCTGAGACAAAGCAGCAATCGTCCCAGTGGAATAACCCAAATTTCCCAAGACCAGAAAAAGCGAGACAGGTGAAGAGGAAAGTCAAGAGTGCGCTCATTGTTTTCTTCGATACAAAGGGGATTGTGCACAAAGAATTTGTCCCATCAAACCAAATAGTGAATTCCGCGTACTACTATGAAGCTATGCGACGACTCCGTGAAAATGTCTGGAGAATACGGCCCGAACTTTGTTGACAAAGGAAGTGGTTGTAGTGTCGCGACAATGCTGCCTGTCACACTTCCTTGCTCACTAGCAACTTTTTGGCAAAAAAAAAAAAAAAAAAAAAAAAAAAAAAAAAAAAAAAAAAAAAAAAAAAAAAAAAAGACGGTTGTACTCCCATACTCTCCTGACTTGTCAGGAAATACTTCACCGTATTTCTAGGTTGAAAGGCTGTTGGTTCGACACTATTGAGAGGATTCAAAAAAATAGCTGGCGGTGCTAAACATCCTCAAGAACGTTCCATGATACGTTTGGAAAATGGCTTGGTTCGGTGTCTACGTGTGGAAGAGAACTACTTCGAGGGTGACAGCGGTCATTAGTCCCATTGTATGTTTTTGCCTAAATGGCAGCACCAGTCCCGAATATTTTTTATAGTATTTCGTACTATTGGTATCAAAGATTTAAGGCTTGTGCATGGCGTATGATAGGTTGCATAGGTTGATCTAACACCTCCAGCCTTTCATGCTGTGCCCAGGGAGAGAAGACTGAAATGAGATGTGAAAGACGGCAGCCACACCAGGAGGCATATGAAAATGGATAATCGTATCCTTAAGTGTGTGTAGCGTTTAACGCCCGCTTTTACTACGTACGGCACCGCAGGCGATGACACTGATGATACATTAGATGAAGATGGAACACCGGTGGAATGGAATGGGGGAAACCGGAGGTCCCGAAGAAAATCCGCCCCAGCGCCGTGCTATCCACCACATATCTCACTTCGCTAGTATCCTCAAGCTTTTCCAGATTCAAACTCCTGGTTGGCAGCTCTCCTCTCCGTAAGACACTTTCCTATTCTAAACGTTTCACGGAGGAATGGATTTGGATACCGTCTCCGCTGTTGGGGGAAAATTTTACAAAGAGCAACCTTTTTGTCTGTTATGCAGTTTGCAGTCTCTTTTGACACTTTCAATCCTGAAACAACCAAGCAGATAAAATTTGACGTAAAATGAGAAGTGAGATGAAATGGATGGACGGGAAGCTCGACGGATGTAATTGGCTTACTGGCGTTCATCAGGCGACACAGGGAATGCCCCTACCCCCTAAAATGTCTATGAAACAGGAAGATCAGCCACGGGAAAAGAATGAAATCTTCCTTATATTAATCATACGAGTTACCTACCGCCTGAGCCACCTTGCTCGATATACCCCGTGTTTTACGTAAACAAATTTATCTCCTCGTTCGTTAGAAGAGTTGTAGAACGAAACGGGACAGTTTGAGTTGAACACGCGACAGTGCGGCAATGGACTGTTTCTGCTTCGAGCGACAAAAGACAGTACTTAAGATTGAACCACTCTGTACAGTCCGCTCACGCTATTGACGTGCATTTAACTAGAATTTCCCCTTTGCGTTGTGCAATTGTTTTAACGCACGAAGGGATATCTGCTCACATGAAAGGCGGTGTAGTTATCCCAACTGATATACACTGTTCATTTATACATATAATATATACGAATATTTCGAGCTTGCTGGGAATTTTGTCAGAAGTTTTCTTCATCCTGGATGACGTTATTTCTTTATGTCATTTCTTTTATGTCATTTCTTTTATGTCCTGAAGACGCAAAGAGAATGTAAGTCCAAAGAAATCACATTGAACCAGCCCTTTATAGATCTGAGATACCCATCGTACCTACAAGGAGATAAACAATTTCTTAAAAGATTTCTTTCGATTAACATAAAGTAGAAGAATAAGTATTTATAAGAAGAATTTGTGCAAGAATAGAGGAAATCCTGTGAGTGCTAGTTTTGGTTCTGATTCTCATTTGGACAGTTACCTTCCAAGGTCTTCTAAGACCCAGAAAATGCTACCCAGCCTATGTAACTTTGAGGCTAAATAAACTGTAACCACTAACATCATTCTTATGTCAATAAATTGGTTTCTACAGTGGCAGCGCGGTATGGCGTTCTCTTTCACTTACTTTAAGCCTCTCCGGAACTTCACAAAACTAATACATGAGATTCAGATTAATACTTAAGAGTTAAATAAACCTTGATAACGCGGTGTGACTCACATATAAGTAAACGATCCACGTGTTTCATGGTCGCTAAGCGCTCTTCTGTTTCACACGCAAGGATTGGATACATTTCATACAACGCAGGTAGGCTGATTTAGCGGCGTGGTAAACACAGCATATTCTGCTCTCTTTCGGTGTCTCATGGGCTATCAAGGTTGTGAACTAAGAGCGAGTGATTAATCAATGTGTTTTGTGGGCGTTTAGTAAGATAATTATCTGCAGACCGAGGCAAAAATTAGAAGGCGAGCGCTGATATTTATTCCACGTATGGGCAAACTATATACTTATCTACTGAAATACACAGTAAAATGAGTTTTAAAGTAGAGGTTTTGGTTCCTTTCCAAGGAACGTAGTCAGCAATTGTTTTAATAACAATAAAATTAACATAAACACCAATAAAAACAACGACGACATTAAAAATAAATAACAGTAAATAATAATAGTAATAATAAAATTAAAATATCAGGAAGTGGTGGTAAGCCAACACAGAAAGCAAACTTAAGACATTAGAACATTCAATAAGAATTAAAGGCATTCAGCGTTATGAAAGAATGCGATAGATGAAAACTTGCATTGCGAACGTGATTTGTGAATAGGAAGACAATAACACATTTAGTTTACAAGTTATGCATACAAAAATAATGCTTAGTTACCTATGTGTTTTATATTATTCACAATTAATGACAAATGGTTTTAAATCGCCAGTGCCAGCAGATTGCTTAAAAGTATCTGTATATTATGAATTCTAGATTATGAATTATATCAGGCATAAACTATAGAGAAACAAAGGAAGGAAGGGATAACTGGTATTTTTATTATCATTCAACGGATTACTCATTTGTCTTACCGTTCCAGATTTGTAAAAGCCAATTTTTTAGGACGGTAGCCCGTCGAGGAATAAGCCAAATTTGGATTATAGCATATCCAGGATGGGAATCAGATTATACCGTGGTACGGTTAAAACAGAACAGTCAAATGTAGTGAAAAAAGCTGATAAAAGGATTCGTGGATCGAATTATTATAACTATACGCATAGCACCCTAAGAAAACCGCGAAAAAGCTTCGGTCAGATTCTGTAGCAGGTATGAACCCAGGTTCTCCCAACAGCATTGCGCTCACGTTATCGTAGTACTACTCTGACCGGCATAACAACAAAGCTACTATGCTACTTGTTTACCGGTATTTTGCAGCTTAAGTAATGATTACCCTGACGTTTGAGATGTACATCGCACGATCAGAAGCCTTGCATAGCTTTTTGCTATTTTAAAAGGCAAAAGGGAACTATAAAATAATCAAACCGCTATATCATATACTAGCGGCCCCCAAATGAAGACTAGTTTACTATGCTTTTCAAAAAGTGTACTTTGAGGCGGTCAGGTCCGTAGCGAACCACGTCGAGCTCTCCCTTGTGCTCAACACCTTACAATTAAGGATTGGTGGCGTGCGGGGGTTAAGTACATGGAGATTGTAACCGGTTCGAGGTGACTTGTAGCTCTCGCGTAAGAACTCTCATCTGTACTTCAGGAAGTGGGTGCGTCCTAACTGGTTGTGGGTTGAATGAAGATGACATCACGAATCTGGTAGACAGAAGTTTATTTTTGTTTTTAGATTCCTTTTCTCGCATCCGTAAAGTCGTCGTCCGTGTGGTTGCTGTCTTTAGCGTCACTGTAACCCGCGTCAATATTGTGATGTGAAGTGCAGAAGCAATAACACTTTGTTGTTGAACTAGATATATTTGTCGTCTTCCCTATATATTACTCTTTCCGCTAACTCTCACTGGAGCAACTGTTAAATACTGCACTCTGTCTCGGTGCATGGCGCGGAAATGTACCTGTTAGGCGGCGCCGATTACGCGTCCATCTCACGCAGATCACAGGACCAAAGTGCCCTTACAAGAAAAACCTACTTTCAGCCATAACTTTGAATTACCCCCACTCTAGGTATTTTTTGGAGTTTGTAAAATCACGTGAACTAATATTAATTTTTCATTGGTTGGTACCTATCTCCACTTACAATCTGTGTTCAGAATGGTTCGCATGGAAAAATTTTCGCGGAAGCATGCGCTCTGCCCGTCGGTCAAAATCTTAATGCGTGTTGTCAGAAGCACGCATAGGATTTTAACAATGGGTTAGTTTGCGACAGGGTGACACCAAGTATTCCTTTAGGGAAAAAACAGACAATAGAGCAGGGTTGTTTGATTACAGAGATTGCAAAGGGAGTTTACTGACTTTCGCGGAGTGGCCTTGTCACAGTGTCCGTCTTTGGAATATATGCTGAAGTTATATGTATGTATTCTCTGGTTGATGTCATTTATTTACATTTATTCGTTTGTTTATGTTAATGTCTTTCTGATATAAAGTTAAATGTCGTCTTAGTGTTCCTAGCTGACAGGGGCTGCGTCAACTTTCTTATACATCAATGATTTTGAATGTTGTTTTCTCGAAAACAGAGCTCCTATAATGGAATTCCCTGCCCAGATTGTTGATCTGAACCTGATAGATTTCCGGAAATAATTGTTTGTCCTTCTCCAAGAAACCTTTTGCTTAACAGTTTCAAGCATTCCAGACATATTTGAGAACATCATAGAGATATAATACGGGAATAATTTAACTGAGCTACAGTATATTAGCAGAATACATGGAGAAACCTTACTTCTAGCTCAATTATCCATGTCATTTTAATTAAGCAATGGGAGCTAATCCACAAATGCATGCGTTTTTCTATAACTTTGTGCAGAATTACTTTCTATACCATGAATATGAGGTATTTATATTATGTATAATGTCTGTAAAGGACAGCACTCTCATATGGGTAGGTTGGCAGTTATGCCTTGATTGTATTTCACACATCACAAACTGTTTGAAAAAATTGACCAGCTTGCAGGTTTCTGTCACATTACTGCTACAGAAGCATACTGGGTAAACGTGTATTATCTCAACTGAAGAAATATATTGCAAGGAAACTTAATCGAATTGAGTGGCAACTTCATCTTCACAACGTGAAATCTCAAGTCGTAAATCAAGACATGGAGTGTTTTGCTAAATTCAACATTATCTGCATGCCATTGCATCCACCCAATAGTCCCTATTTTGCATTCTGTGGCATCTTTAAAGGCAAAACTCCAGGACATTTCATTTGAGAGTTGAAGCAGTGGTCAAAAGAGAGACGCTTCTGAAAAATCTTATAAATAAGGGCCTACATCATGAAATCGAGGACTGGTAGAAACGCTACATAAAGGTACGGTCAAGTAGCAGGGGGATTTATTTGAAAAAGATCATGTAAACTTTAATACGAATAATAAACATTTATGGGGAGAAGTAAGCCTAGTTCGTTATTCATAAATTTTTTCACATTACCACTAAGACCACCAGTTTTGCCTTTCATCCTCATATCTTGAAGTATATCACATTTTTAGGGAGGGTGGTTGCATGTTGTAAGGGTTTTAGCGATGCACTAACTTTAATCAGTTACGCATTGCTGCTATATACATAAATGTCTACCCAGAGTACAAAATGCATTGCATAACAAAAAGTGCAGAGGGGAGCGAGATTCGAGTTAGGAATCTCTTCAACCGCTAACTCTACGACTTCCTTACTCATGTGCTCACTAGTTTTGCGAGACTGCCTAATCCAAGAGAGAGCACTGACACAGACCTGAAAATGTGCAAATGATTCTGGTTTATCTGGTGATACGCAGCTTATCTGTTTACCATTGCAACTGCTTCACATATTTCCCGATAACTTGTCCATAGCTGTTTGTCACAATAATGCTATTTATTAGTAATACTGAAGGGTATGTCTCTCAATGTAACAATGAATTCTAAATACATTTGCTTCAGTTGGTTGAATGTTAGAAATATCAAACGATTTTGATCAAAATAAATGAAACAAAAGCAGTAAGTCCTTTGAAATGGAATAATAAAATAGTAACTATATTGTTAATTGGTTTGCCTATTCTAATAAACTCGATGGCGATTCAGAAACATTGTTTATAAAATGATGTGTGCCGCTCACATTTTAGTTTCTGTGTTCCGACTAGAAGCTTTCGGCTATTGTCAATCACATACATAATTTCTAAAACAGACACTGTTGCCAAATGATATAGGGTTGTGGAGCAATTTCCAGGTTACTTAAATCTGAGGAACAGCGGAGGAAATAATTTGGGATAATTAAAAATGAAGGAAATTAAGTGCATGTGTAACACTGCCATTCCATCGTAACAGCCATTAAATAGAATGCGTGCTACATACAACTCCATAAAAAGTACACAACACGACTTTTAAACTGCTTCAAATCTCGGCAACGTGAAGTGACATACCAAAACGGCAGTAATCTCCACCTGTACCACCTCATCTTCTCTCCTGTCATTCTCTTTAATTTATTTTCTCTACCTCTGTGTTTTCTATAATGCGTACCTACAATTTGCCTTTATATTCCTTTTGTTATTACAGCCAGGGTAGAGTGCCTAAATTCCGGGTGAAATTCTCTTTCTCTCTCTTTATCTCTCGTCATAAAATGTAGAGGATTAATCAAGATTAATATTGATATTGATAAATTTTACTTTCGTATTATCGAATTGAGTTTTTAAGTATGTGTAAACGATCCTTTCTTCCCTCAAGAACTTACAAGCAGGCTATTAATTCTTCTACTGCTTAACAAAGTAAAAGTAGAGGACATTTCTAAAACGAAGCGAGAGAGCATACTTCAAGGTCACTGAATATAAAGGAAATATTTATAGAAAGGCTGTGTGAATCCCAAGTTGGCATTCAAGTTTAAGTTTTATCAGAATATGTCTCGAGATTTCGAAAGGAAGGCCATCTCAAGCTGCCCTTTATGGTAAATTTCTTAATTATTATTTTGTAAAAGCAATTATTATCATAAAATGTCATATTTTATATATGTTGCATGATAATGAAATATCCTCTGAGGTGTACTTCATTATCCATGACTTTTGTGTAAGCAGTAAGCCGCAAGAGATGCTCAAATTGTTACAACATAAAACTGTATTATTAATTTACCAATAAAATACTTTTCTCAAGTACAATTAATTACTCTCTTTCCTTCCTTCTTGGTCATATAAATATAACGTAATTTTAAACGCAATATATTGTGATCAGTACATATTTTACTATCTCTAAGCTAACTTAATTTGGCGCCCGCATCTGTAGAATAGTAGCAGCGTGTCTGCCTGACACTCAAGAGATCCTGAGTTCTAATTTCGGCTTTTCGTGTAATTCTGAGCACAATAGTGCCCCGGAATCATTAGAAAATAACTTCGCATTTCACTCACCATCCGATTTGACTTACTCTGGAAAACTTAAAGGAAAACTGCATTCCATTAGTTCAATGATACCTATAAGAAAATACGTAAATAAAGTATTCCGACAAATTTCTACGTCGTTGAACATTTGCTTCATTTACCTGAAGTAAATAGGAGAATAAGCATTTTATTAACATTTCATAAGACGTGAGTAGAGAAGATTACGAGTGAATCACATTATATTCTACATTAATACTTTTGGGAACTTCAGAAAGAAAGTTATTGATCTGTACGCTGTAATTATGAGAATATATTTACATATAGTAATTAATTGTGCATAAGGAAATTTCTAAATGAAGAAACATATACGTAATAAATTTTCAACTGATTGACTTCATATATGATTATCTCATCCAATAGGATTTGTATTCTTTAGTCAAATCGTGATTTTTGTTAACACCTCTTTTCTCTTCTTGTATGCATGTCTTTTGCTCTTGCGATACATCTGCATCTTCTGCCTATAAATGAGCTTAAGAGAGAAGCAATAAATGTGCACTAAGGTAATAGAGAATATTGGCAAACTCTCAGTAGTTTATGAAGTGGAAAGAATGCTACATGCATAACATAGCATCGTTGACACAAAAACTTGATCAATATTCCACTAGCGTTATTGCATTTCATTACTTGTTCTAGAGCCAGAGGTTATAGTGCAGATGGTACTGATAAAAGACTCGAGCTAGTAATGGAACGACTGTACAACTTTACAGGAACGTTGAGCACAAGTAGGGTGCAAAAGATAGTGTGGAGGAAAATCCGAATCTAACTTCAAAATTACTCTCACAGTTATTATTTCATGGCTGTTTAACAATTTATTCATAGAAAATTGGCCATTATTACCATTATGATTAATCTACAGTGTGTATGCCTGTACATATACGCGTGCGCTTACAAGTTTTTGTGCATGTGTTGTGGTTTAGGGTAATATCCAAAACATTCAACAATCCAAAATCTTTTACTATTTTAAATGCGTTTTCTTTCTCTGACGATGAACTTAAAACCTCCTATAATTTAAAGTGCTGAATTACAAATATATAAACGAATTTGCTCCTATTTCAATTCGAACTCACTGCAAAATGTGTAGTGTTTAACGCCCGCTTTTACTACATACGGCACCGCAGGCGGTGACACTGATGGTACATGAGATGAAGATGGAGCACCGGTGGAATGAGATGGCGGGGGAAACCGGAGGTCAACGGAGGAAACCAGCCCCAGCGCCGTGTTGTCCACCACAAATCTCACTTTGCCGTCGCCTGGGAACGAACCCGGGCCGCCTTGGTGAGAGCCAAGCGGTCTAACCACTAAGCCACGCAGTTAATCCTTTGTTAGTCGCGCATGTATCTGTGAGATACATGGTGTAAATTTGTTTCATTATTATGACAATAAATAGAGGTAAGGTATGTTTCAACCATTTCTCTCTAATGCTAAGTTTGCAAACGAGGCAAACGTCATCACGTGTGTGCTGTTGTATCTGTCAGATACATCGCGCCAACTCACGTTACACATTGTCGCCACTATCGGATCCAACCATGTCATTGCTGGAGAATGCTGATGTAAGTGGGTGTGTTGCTGCAAGGTAAGTGAGTGTCTTTCTTTATTACTGTGAATCGTAGGTTTGAAAATGAGTCAAGTATATGACTTGGAGAATCCTGAGGATTTGGAGGCGGTACATGCCTCATTTTCGACAATGATGGGCTGTCGATTTGAGAATAATTTTGTAGAAAGTGATTCCGAATATGAAGACATAACTGAAAAAAGATCTGTGGAGAGCGATACAGATCATAATGATGATGAAGAAGAAAGTAATAAAGTGCTAGAAAATGATGAAAATTACTCTTTTGGTGAGTACAAAAGACACAAGAGGATGACGATGACGACAGCAATGGCAGCAATAGCAGCAATGGCAACACTGACAACACTGACACTAATAACAACACTGACACTAATAACAACAATTATAACAAGGACAACAAGGACAACAAGGACAACCAGGACAACCAGGACAACAATAATAATAATAATAATAATAATAATAATAATAATAATAATAATAATAATAATAATAATAATAATAATAATAATAATAATAATAATAATAATAATAATAATAATAATAATAATAATAATAATAATAATAATAATAATAATAATAATAATAATAATAATAATAATAATAATAATAATAATAATAATAATAATAATAATAATAATAATAATAATAATAATAATAATAATAATAATAATAATAATAATAATAATAATAATAATAATAATAATAATAATAATAATAATAATAATAATAATAATAATAATAATAATAATAATAATAATAATAATAATAATAATAATAATAATAATAATAATAATAATAATAATAATAATAATAATAATAATAATAATAATAATAATAATAATAATAATAATAATAATAATAATAATAATAATAATAATAATAATAATAATAATAATAATAATAATAATAATAATAATAATAATAATAATAATAATAATAATAATAATAATAATAATAATAATAATAATAATAATAATAATAATAATAATAATAATAATAATAATAATAATAATAATAATAATAATAATAATAATAATAATAATAATAATAATAATAATAATAATAATAATAATAATAATAATAATAATAATAATAATAATAATAATAATAATAATAATAATAATAATAATAATAATAATAATAATAATAATAATAATAATAATAATAATAATAATAATAATAATAATAATAATAATAATAATAATAATAATAATAATAATAATAATAATAATAATAATAATAATAATAATAATAATAATAATAATAATAATAATAATAATAATAATAATAATAATAATAATAATAATAATAATAATAATAATAATAATAATAAACTGCCTGGAGTTGTAAAGAATGCCAAAACTATGAAAATTTAATTTGACTGTTGGAAACTTTTCGTCAGTGATGATATCCTGCATATTTGTGCAACACATCAACAGACGCTTAGATGATTTCAAAGTGAAATATGAATGTGAGAGTGAGAGAAATTCCAGAGACACACACATAAATGAAATGACAGCCTTTATTGCGTTATTATAGCTTGGTGGTGTGTTCCGCGGATGACGGCAAAATATTCACGACTTCTGGCCAACAGATGACCTTGGTGTCAATATTTTCAGAATCTAATAAACCTAAAAATATCCCCGACAGCTATCGTCCGATAAGTTTGCTGCCTACCTTGTCCAAACTCTTTGAAAAGGTTCTCCTTCACCGTCTCCTTAAATATACCTGTGAAAACCATATCATTCCACCCTTCCAATTTGGATTTCGTTCTTGACATTCTACCACTCACCAACTACTACGTTTAACACAAACAGTAATTCATGGTTTTGAGCAACGAAAGCACACAACCGCCCTGTTCCTCGACGTAGCACATGTCTTTGATAAAGTTTGGCATGAGGGGTTTATCTTCAAACTGTGTAGCATTGGACTTCCACAGTATCTGCTCACTACCATTTGTAGTTTTCTATCAGATCGCACATTTACTGTTCGCATTGGTGCCATGGAGTCATCTCAGCGCCATATTATAGCAGGGGTTCCTCAGGGATCCATATTGGCCCCAATCTTATTTAGTATCCATACCTATGATCTTCCTGACTTGCCCCTACCTCCATAGCCTTATACGCTAAATGATACTGTTTTATATCATTCCGGCACAGATCTCCCTACAACTATTCACACGCCACAAACCTCTCTTGACTGCCTCATTGAATGGTTCGATACTTGGCGCATACGTCTAAACACTCAAAAGACCGCAGCTAAGATTTTTAGCTTACGTCGCATCCCCAACTCTCCCGAATTGCATATTAGGCATGAATCAATTCCCTGGCTACCTCCTACCACCTCCGTCAAATACCTTGGAGTAATGCTGGACACTAAACTTACGTGGCGAGCCCATATTGATCGACTTATCTCGTTGGCATCAGGACGACTTTCAAAACTCGGTCCGCTACTTCACAGACACACTCCTCTTGGGATTGAATGCTCTCTGCTTCTCTACAAATCTCTTGTCCGGCCACTTATCACATATGCTTCCCAGGTATGGGGTACGGCTAGCAACACTCATCTCCGAAGGCTACAGGTCCTGCAAAATCGATTTCTGCACATCGCCACGGATGCCCCTTGGTACGTAAGAAATCAGCAACTGCATAAAGAACTTGGTCTCATTCCTCTTCACCAATACATACGTCAGATCGCCTCTCGCTTCTTCTCAAGCCTGCCAGATGTTCCAGGAGCTGTGATGTACAACATCGGCGTACGAACCCGCCAGCCCACGCGCCTGAAGAGACGACTCCCACAGGATCTCCTCCTTAGTGACTCTGATTGAAAAAAACTATGAATATTGTTTCACAATGACTGTTGTTCTTATCTCTTTGATTACTTGTTTGTTTTAATTAACTTATTTTTCTCTTGTTTCACAGTGTTAAGAAGATAATAGGAGCCAACTTGGTTTTCCTTACATGCTATTATATAGTTCATAGAGATTCAATTAGCCAACAAGGATCTGTAAAGCATATACTGCTGATCGATCATTCAATAATATATATATATATATATATATATATATATATATATATATATATATTCAGGACTATGTCTGAGAAATGCTTCCGATTCATAATAAACACTCGTTTTAAAACAGCTGAAAATAGATACTAAAACACAATTAACTTATATGTATCCAGCAGATACATCGACTAACGGTGTCACGAAAGTTGACGCGCCCAACGGAAGGTTAAAGAGCATACAAACTAAAAGAACATACTTGCCAAGAAACTTTGAGTCAACGTGGCACAGAGAAGCAACAAGCATCCAAAAAACACCTTTGCTGTCTTAAAACCAACAAAATACATTTTGAAGAATCTTTTCCAAAAAGTTCCTCCTGTTAAACTATTGTGGATGGCTACGCATCATATAATAGGTAGGCTAAACCTCCGCCTTCCAACAGCCATGGCTACGTTGAGATTGCCATGGAGAAGAAAATAGTTGTTCTTATTATATAGAAATGCAAGTATTACCGTCTGACGAATGGATGCAGCTATTTAGGGAAGTCACTAGTGTAACATGGCTCGGTATAGAGAAATCAGATAAGACACGAACATAATGCGGTACAATCTGATCATCAAAACATTTACACAGTGTACGTAACATACCCTTTCCCCTGCGAAGTCGATATTCCACGTGTTTAAGTATTCTCCAGAATATATATCCTTTACCTTCAAAAAAAATTTCTTCTTTAACAAGCATTCAGCATTCATGGGTTTTATGTACTGTAGAAATTTCTCTTCTCTGTTCATAAAACTCCTGGAAAGTTCTACCCACAACACATTGAGTTCGAAGCTTTTTGGTTGAGGGCGAAGTTTACCAGGTGTTGGAAGCTTCTCTCACGTACGCTTTGAATTTTCAATCTTTATCAATATATTACACATAGTTCACTGTTTCCCACTACAGCTGCTGTCCTCCTATTGTATTATTTAACCGAATAATGAATCCTTTACGTTTCTGTTCCTTAAAAAGCTGTAACACATTAAATATTAATTTTCGGATTTGTGAGCGTATGACTTTGCATTTTGACTTGATTCGAATCTGTCCGCTGTAAAAGTCTGAACAGTTGCTTTTCAGTATATACCAAAAGGCAAGGGTATGCACCGCGAATGATGACATAATAGCGCTTAACTTTTTATGCAAGCTTCTGCTGTTGGCCATCTGCATTCATTCTTCAGACAGGTTCTAAAATAAGACAAATTCTGTCAATATTTCATTCCCAACCATACGACTATTTAGTACATGTTTGACACAGTCACAGAACAATGAAAATGAGAAAATGAAAGATGCAGCACAAGAAAAGGAATGTGTTATAATACGCATACGATAACAATGACCAAATATTTTAATAAGCCTCGTGTAAGAACATTTTCCTATATTGTCTTTGTACTTAAGTTATAACGAAGTTCGTTCGATTACAGTGCATGCAGAATAAATGTATACTTAATAATAAGGACTGGACTGTGCTATGGAGGGGATTCGGCACGCAGGTCTTAATTTGGTCCATGGGACCTGTGCCCCCAAATGGTGCACTCCAGGGCAGAAGAATGAAGTGACAGGAGAAAGAGGGCGGCCGTCCCAAGGAGCCTTGACAGTGCAGAGGGCAGGGTCCCTACAGTTTTAGCAGTTGGCAGGCCATTACAACCGGCCTTCCACCAGACCGGCTTCGGAGACCGGAGGCTGGCCTACCGGAAGAGGAAGTTCTACCAAGAGAATATCAACCTGTCATGCAACGCGGAGATACCCGCCGACACTTCTGAGAGATGCTGTGAAATGATAATGAAGATGAAATGGAGATACCGGAAATTTGGGGGACTTAATTAACCTAACCAGAATTCGTTTAGGCACCCGGGAAAACCCCCGCAAAAGTCCAAGGTCAGATACGTCGGCCTCGGGAATCGAACCGGGATTTCCCGAATACGGGCTACAGATGAAGCCGTCTCAGCCATTCCGCTTGATCGTTGTACGAATACCGATATTCTATAATGATCAACTGAGAGAACTATTCTTCTCGATGGTTATACAATGTGGTTTCTCCAAATACATCAACTTGATGGTCTGGAAATGCGTTATCTGTATTTCTACAAGCTTTATCATTATTTATAAGTTATAAGTTGCTATAAGTTATCAGTTTATTTATTCTGTGATTATCGTGCTTTCATATTGCTCAATAGCCATGTTTAAAGAGAAAGATGAAGGTTTGAAGCTTTTACTTACTGTAGGTATCTAATCGAAGGTCGTATTCGTTTGGATTTAATCATTAGATCAGCACACATCGCACTCTATTCATACTTCCGACACCAGGGAGGATGAGGAATTATCTTGGTCGGAGAAAAAAACCCACCTCCACCGCCGGAAAAGGAACCTGGGACCCTAGTACGGCAGGCCTGACGGCTCATCGTCAAATGACACATAATTTACGCAACATTTTCCAAAACTCGGAACGCTGTCAGCGTGAGATTAAATCAACCTTAGTTAATTTTATGCGAATGTTAGGGCTCTTTATCCATTATGAGGTGCAGAGTAGGCTGCGCGGAATTACATATATAAGGGGTGATAAAGAGATTTAATGTAGTAATCCTTCCTGTAAAATAATTTCATTAAAAACAGGGGAATGGTGAATGATGTTAATTAATACTTCATTAGAGTTGAAATAGCGAACCGTGTCGTGCTATGTGAGCCATTTATACACATCAAGGGAAACTTTCACGTCGGCATTTATACGTTGTGCGATTAAACCATCAGAAATAATTGATTTTTAATATTCACAATACAATTATTTCCAGTATAATGCTTTTATTGACATTTAATACAAAATGTGAATACCATTTTTCTTGACTGCATGGAAATCAATCTTACATTGATTTCCGTTGAAGCTATGCTATTTTCATTCATTAAACCAACACGTCTGTAAAATGTTTGCCTCATAAGTCTTACTCCATCTATCTAAATGTTAAAATTACATAATGCACAACAAACGTCGCGTACAAATTTGGTAGCTCTAGGGTGAACAATTATCAGGAGAGTAATTCTTCCTTAACTTAATAGTAAATTATTCATAATTTAATCAAAAAAATCTAGCGCTGAAAACATATTTTCTGTCGCAAGTATATTATTTTGTTTTTAATATACAGATTAAAATTTCTTCTTATTCTTTCTTCGTATACAACCACGGCCTGCCTAATCCAAATTTGAGGGTCTCTCCTTTTTTCCTCGGTCTCCTAGGGGATCTTCTTCCACCCATTGGTAAATTGTCTCTGGCGATCCGTACTATTCTATCAGATGCCATTTCTATCATATGACTGTTTCATTCCGTTCTTCTTCTATCTAATCGTTCGCAGATAGCTTGAATGTTTAACTGATGTCCGCTTTTTTACAATTATTCCTACGATAATCATTTCATTTCCTCAAGGATTTTTCTTGTTTTAACAGATTACACAAGCCTAAGCAGATATTACTCTGTTATTGTTTTATACATATTTTTTTTGGTGTTCTTATCTATTTATTTCTCCGTATTACATTATTCATATCGCCTGCTTATTTCTGCTGCTTTATTAGCGTGGTATGTCATTTCATTGTATTGGCCTCCACAGCTTTTAAATCAATTCCCAAGTCATTACTTAATATTAAAATTTATTTTTGTTAATTCCAATAAGACTATCAATAAGAACAGCAAGCATTTAATTTCCCATTATTCATTAGTTTATGTATGTACATTACAAACAGGCCGCGCCTGACTGAGGTTAGACCACTTGACTCTCACCTAGGTGGCCCAGGTTCGATCACAGGTGACCACAAAGTGGGATTTGTTGTGGAAAACATGTCCCTGGGGTTGGTTTCTTCCAGGTCCTCCGGTTTCCCCAACCATCATTTCACCAACTGCTCCATCATTCATCCCAGGTCAATATGCTTCGGCTCCCTCACTCTGAGGGAACCCATTTGACTCCTAACACCAGCATTGGTGAGGAAGCATTTATGTATTATGCACACATAAGCATTTATGTATTAGCGAAAAAGATTAAACAAAACTGTAAGAAAGAGAAGTCTCAAGCATCCCTTTCACAATTATGATACTGCAGCATCCTTACGTTTAACGACTATTTCAGTCTATGATAAAGGGTTTAGATACAGCCTCTTGAATAACAGCAGCACCCAGTGATGAAAGTGATACCATGCTTAAAGACAAAAGGTTACATTTTAAATATCTTTAACCAAAGCTGAATTTGATAACTAAGGAATCTTGCCCGATATATCGGCTTACAACCCGCGATACTCCGGCAACTTCTCTGACACATATTGTGACTTTGTGGGTTCGTGAAATGAAAAGTCCAATTTCACCACTCAAAAATGTTCTTTATTTCCACCGACTTACAGTTAAATACTTGCCAATTACACAAAATTGCGTAATGCACACAATTACGATTCACCAGTTCGTCCGTTACCGTTCCGATGCACGTACACAATTACACGAATTCTTCCGTTGCACGGCGCTACTTCACTAGCACGTCAAGCACTAACACTGCCTTCTTACACCAAGAACTGAACCGACTGTCTCTCTGAAACCCTTTTTATAGGAATGTCACTGCTTTTTCGACTTCTCCAGTTTCCAAAGGAAGGTTCCAGATGATGAAAGATCCCGTAATTTCCAGAACACAGTTGGAACAGAAACAGACCGCACAATCGTGTTTTTTCCCCCAGCCGTCCCTGTCACCACTATAAGACGGACGAGGGGGAGGCGTGGCTAACACGGACCTCCCCTGTCTTCCGCTCTCAGCTGCTTCCACAGGGTGTTCCAACGCCCGGGTGACAATATGATCCGCGGGTAGCGGCCACTTAGGGTCTTCACGGTTTTCAATGTTTTACTCATGTAACTCATGTCTCTCGTGTACTTCACAACTTTTGTGTGATTTTCTTTGATAGTTTTTGCAAAATACGGCAAGTTCGCATAAAAGTTACCCTATTTTAAAGTTATGTTCCAAATACTATGAACTCTCGTCTAAAATAGAACTACAATAGTTTCCCCTACAATTTAAGGAACTATTACATACAGGAATTAACCACAAGTGATTTTCAGTTGTGTTATTTACGCTGTATATTTTATGAAAACGCAGTTCCCAATGTCTTGCATTTACTGATATACTCTTTGGTTTTAGTCTTAGTTTTTGTATTCACCTTTATGTTACTCTTTGTATTGAATTTAACTTTGTATGTC
The DNA here is from genome assembly GCA_030765055.1 of Mantis religiosa. Lineage (NCBI taxonomy): Eukaryota > Metazoa > Arthropoda > Insecta > Mantodea > Mantidae > Mantis > Mantis religiosa. The sequence continues at coordinate 485,021 of JAUKNK010000034.1, read as the reverse complement.
TTTATACATAGTTTTTAGTATTACATTTTGCACTTTCCTTTTTGTTGCCTTTCATATCTATATTTAAGATAAGTGTGTATAACTACTATGCATGTAGCAACTGTAATTGGAGTAGTGCCCTGTTGTACACAAATAAATAAATAAAAAATAATAACGAGAAGCCTAAGTAGCTGACATAATCTTTATTCGGAGAATTTTCCGGTAACTACCTGACATTACAAAAGTTAATAATATATGTAAGCATACATTGCTTTTATAGAAGCAACCAGGCTTGAGAAACGAATGAAACTCGACAGAAATAGTATTCTCCCTCAAGCAAGTAAGAAAAGGTAGGAATTATTTATCCCAGAAATATCTTCACATACTACAGAAAGCGTTTTAGAGGCTTTTATATCGAGATTATGCAACATTTTAGAAAAGGTAAAATAGTATCACAGCTAATACTGTAAACCTTATAGGAAAAGGAGTAATTAAAATTATTAAGTAAGATTCAGTAGATATTACGACAAACGTAAGAAAATATGTTCCTTATCTGCTGTATTGTTTAACACAAACGACATAATTAGATGATAAGAAGTATTGTTAGCGGCATGATCATTGCCTTAGGCTGACATAGCACAGATTAATGAAAACTCTAAAATATGATTTACAAATTACTATATTTACCAAGGTTTAGAATATGTTAATTGTATAAAACAGTGAAAATATAAGCAGAGAATTTATAATGTTTAAGTTATATAACAGAATAAAACAAGTTATAAATGGAAACAACACATACAAAAAATAAAAATAATTCAAACCCGATATGAGCTACAAGTTAGAGGATAGAAGGACTTCGGTAGATGAAGATAAGATTGGCTGAACAATGTTGAACGAGTTTGCCATGTGTGCCTTCCAAATAAGGCTTATGATAATTATTCCATGAAGTACTCCATGTATAAAGAAAGCACAAAAGGGCTTCCAAACATATTAGTTCTAAAATGATGATAAAAAGAGCATTGCTGAAAAAATAACAAAATGTAACTTCCAATGATACACTATAATAGCGAATAAAACTGATATAAAATGAAAATAAAGTTAATTGCCGAATAGAACAATATGCTGAAGACTAAAAGTAAAGTTATAATATATTCATTAATAAATTATGTAAAACAATGGCTATTCCTCATTATAAGCTATATTGCAGAAACTTGTACGAAAGTTCACTTACCACAAAACAAGAGGAAAATCATCAGAAACTAATTAAGTAATAAATTATGTATAACAATATGTATTCCTGTTTATTATGTATATTGCAGAAACTTGGACAAAACCCACTTACCACAAAACCGGAAGACAATCAGCAGAAGTTAAATTTCTTAACACAATAGCAGGATACAATAGAGGTGATAGTAAACAAAATAATGAAAGAAGACAGTTGGATAATATATAAGCAAACACTCTTGAAACATACTACAGGACCCACTGAAAATAACACTTCACAACTTTAGTAATAGAATACCATAAATATAAAATGCATATCCCAAGGAAGAAGCAAACCTGGTAAAAAAGGAGACGAACAGAACAATATTTGAAATAAGTATGAGCTCGTAGCTGAACCTCTAATGGAGAAAAACGTGAAACCGTGTGTTCTAACATCTGTTTTAAATATGTCTAAGGAAAACCCACAACATCTATAAACGTATTTGTTTCAGAACATCACAGGACCAGTCAAAGGTGAAAATGGAGTTTACTAAGAAATATATTTTCCCATTACAAGATGAAAATGTAGTTAAGTGAACATTAGTTTGTCAAGTATCTTTTGTATATTAAAGTTTTTCTTCCAAGTCATGTCTTTTGGGATATACATATCAAAATCTGTACTTCAAAGTAGCATTTTCAATAGTTTCTCGTTATTTATAAAGCCAATTAAAAATTTGTTATTATTGAGACAGCACCATAACCAGCCACATTTTAGAAATGCATGTATTGAACAAATAGTCAAACTGATCATGAAAATGAAAAAGTAGCAATGTTAATTTATAGGAGTTTATTTTCATTCTATGAAAATAAACTCCCTCCTAGCCCATTTCTTCGGCAAAGAAAAATAGGTAAACTAATTTAGTTCCGAGTCGCAATGGAGCATTTACTTATGTACGAGTAAGTATTCTTGTTTTCAGTAATAAAATATAAATCAAATTAAAGAGAAAGTTGAAACTAATAAGATCTAAATGCCATCAGTATTTTTTAAATTTATTTGGGATATTTATAAACCAATCTTGCTTCGCCAATTTCTTTTAAATTGTGAAGTTAAAATCACGTTTGAAGCCAGTTCCAATGTCGACAGAAAACGAGTTAGTAATAAAAATACACATTTCCTATGTGAGAATGTACAGAGGCATGTCAGAATGCTGTATTAATGTATGAAGTTCATTGAAGAGTCACTTTTGTCCTCCAATGGTAAGATAATTTATGTATTGCCTTTCAGAAATCAGTGGTTAAGCAATACTTTAGTAAAGAGGACGCGCTTCAGATTTTAGCATTCAAGCTAATGCAAACAATGTGTGTCACGAAGGCGAGGACAAAAAGTGAGTACAGAGGTTGTAGAAATGTACCAGAATATGCATCTGTTACATAAACAGACATGAATTGCACAATAATTGAATGAGGTTATACTCACATGCTCAAACAGAAGCAGATGAGAACGTAATAAAATAAGTAACAAAATAAATTAACAGAAACATCAACTTCATGTACTTTAGTCGCATAAAGAGGGCACTATGATATCCGAAAAACATTGGATCAAAGAAGGTTCTTTGTTTGCAGATGAAATTGGTTGCCACGCAACTAATAGGAGGCGGATCCAATGTACGGACTTCGTATTAACTCATTGATTATTCCCCCTGCAATGTCCGGCATCCTCGATGGGACCATCAAACCTTTCTACTTTGCTCTTTGAAATTGCTGTACCCCTTCCCACCACTTCCACGACCTCCACTGACTTTTAATACTAGCGCTTTGAAAATTAGGTATGCAAAGGAAGCGCAACAACTGGATGAGAAGAGAGTGAAAAATTCCTCTGCAAACATCGGCGAAGCATTCCTAAAGAATCGATTGACACGGGCATCTCGTACATACACAGGCTTCGGAAGTCATGAATAAAACATCTGGAAACAATCCACACAAAAACATTAAAACTAGTTGCCACCCACAAGCGAACGAAACTAAACAATAATTTAAAATATAATCCGTTCAGAAATACTAGCCAGTGAAAAATGTGAATCACCTCTTTATAGGAAGGGAAGCAATAAAATTACTGAATAATTATATCATGTGCAGACTTGAGCAAAATATGTAATTATCAAACACTTTCTGATCACATCTATACTCATGGAATCTAAAAGTCCAACTTCGTCGAAATTGGGGCCAAATATACGGTCTCTCCTTAGTTATGGTTGTTCACAGCATCCCATTCTGTATTAAGAGAGAGAGAGAGAGAGAGACACCTAGTTTTGCTCCTTTCCCTCCCCCTTAAATTAAGTCATAACGGACGATGAATGAAATGAGTGAAGTGATGCTCCAATGAGCCCTGAGTTCATCAGCTTAGCCGATATCCATCTTGCAGGATAAGAGAAGCACCCAGAAGAAGTCTAATCCAGGTAGCACACCCTAACCGAGATTCGAACTCAGAGCTTCTTGAACGTGAGGCAGACACGCTACCACCTACACTACAGAGGCCTAATTTTCCTCGGAGGCTTCTTTATCAGGTTCGAGGTTGTAGCAGGATTCCTCCGTTGTTGTGGGTTTCGATGCCCCAAAGTTGTGGCAACATATATAGCATGATTCGTGCTGGTATCTCTTTTCCCGTCGTTGATCTCACTTCGTCGATCTTAACTTCGTCCAAAATATTGTGGCTCGATAAAGAAGATGTTCGCCGGATTTATCAAAAAATCCTTAACTACGCCTCGACTAGCTTTTAATATTCTTCTGTTATATTCTTACTTACGAGCAATGAAAACTCTAATTTACAAGGGTGGTGACGAGTGAAGAAATCATTAAAATTTTTAATCTAAATTTCTATAAGAAATCAATATTTTATTTATTTTAACACCAAATACTGTACAATTCTTATCACTAAACTTTAGATTGTGATCTGGATCAATATAATAATTCAAATTGAACTAACACTTAAATATTTTCGAGCCATTTAAAAAGCGTCCGATCTCTTAGGCGTTTCAGAAAGAAAGATGAATTTTCTTTAGGTTTCTACACCAAGATTGCTATCGCTACCCATATACCTTTATATAACTGGACGATTTACTACTACGTCGTTACATTATGTAATACAATTATTACTACGGCCAATCACAAAATTACATATATTTTTACACAATTTTGTTTGTTTTTCTTCTATAAATTTTTTCAATCGCTTTTTTAAATATAAATCAAAACAACTGTTACAATGTTCTTTTACCTGCCGTAAAATAACGACACAAGAACATTGGCTTTACTTTCCTTTTGCTGAAAGCCTGCTAAGTTTCTTATGCTTCCCCCACATCCCTATGTCCTATATACGGCATTCCCTGTGAACGTGGGACACTGTATATGTAACAAAGCGGAAGGACCATCTCTACCAGAATAAACGAGCACGAACGGAGCATTCATTTAATGCAACCTGAGAAGTCTGAGCTGGCAGAGCATTGTGTTGATAACGACTATACAGCCAAATTTCGGGAGACGACCATCTTGGCAAAATGTAACAGTTAGTTGTAGTGGAGAATTATGGAAGCCATTTCCTCAGAGAGGAGCACGCTTAATCGTGATGCAGTTCCTCTTGGAAAGCGGCCTTAAAAATAGAAATCCGTCGACTTAAGAAGCACAGATCAATAGAGCTTGATAATAAAGTTAATTAGTTACGTTTCTTTGACCCAATTAATTTTCTATACTAACGCCATCTCGTGACCTGGCATTTAATTTACTGAAAATAGTATTTTGTTCAGTAATGCGAATTTTGATAGGTTTTGTCTTTGTTTATATTTGTGTCATATCCAGTGTTTCATTTTTGGTTATAACATTTAATAAATATCCTGATGATGGGAGAGATGCACACTCCCGAATCGTCGATTTCTAATCGTCTTTTCACATTGCTTGCTGCCCGAGATGAAATTGAGCATAGATCTACAATTAGTGATAACACATTTGGTTTCATGTTTCTAAACCTCCTACGTTGTCAAATAAGTGGCTGTTAAATGATGGCAATGGTGTTACCATTTCTGACGTACTGCAAATCATGTGCTTCTGTGGTCAGAGCAACGGTTGCTTGTACTGGCCTGTAGCCTGCTGTAAACAAACCGATATCATCTCGGCACGTTCTAGTTTCAGTGTACTAGTGTCTTCTGATTTGGAGATACTATGGTCTGGTGCCATACGTACGTTTCGGATATTGCTATCCATATTTACACATTAAAACGTATTTTCGTGTGGCGTGTAACAGTTGCCGTCATCTAGTCGATATGCGAAACTCAGGGAAACAGGAAGCTGGGCTTCCACAAAGCGACAATGTAGAAAGACAGCGACTGGCACTGAAGGCGAAATTGCTGTTCTTGCTGCTGTAGCGCATAATCCTGAGGTGAGTAGCCGACAGATTGCACGAGTTTCTGTGATAAGCCGCAGTAGTAGAGTGAGCACAATTTTTCAAAGGCATCGGTTTCATCCGTTACATATATCACTACACTAAGATCTTCACTAAGATCTGATTTTGAACCTCGCATTGTATTCTATCGTGTTGAACTTCAGCAGTTGCAAGGCAATTTAGCATTCTTACGTAATAGGTTGTTTGCGGACGAAGCTTCATTTACAAATCATAGTCATGTGAGTGTCAATGTTTGGTGCGGTATCATTGGTAACCGTATTTTAGGTCACTATTTTTATCAGAGCACATTAAACGGACAGTGATATGCATCATTTCTGAAATACGCTCTACCCATTCTCATGGAGGACGAGGGATTGAAAATGCGTCTATCAATGCGGTTCTAGCATGATGGATGTCCCGCACATTACGTACAAGTTTCTTTCTCTGGGGTACAGTGAAAGATAGTGTACCAAGAACCGTCAATGACAGTAGAGGATATGCAACATCGTATTACTGTGGTGTGCGCGGCTATATCTGTAGAAACACTGCAATCCGTGCAACACTCTCTTGTTACCTGACTCCAAAAGGTGTTGATGCAAACGGAAGGCACTTCCAAAATCTATTCAAGTGAAATGGTTTCATCGGACAAGACGCTATTGGTGACTTGTGGGTGCAATTTCCATGCAGGATATAATGCACAACAATGACGTTTCTGAGGGCTATAGTCCACTAATAGGTGAGTTTAGAAAAGCGGAACCAAGTGTGTTATCGCTAATGGTAGCTCTAGTTGTTATTTTGCTAGATTAAACATACATTTTGCATTTATAGATACGCAACTTGGTGTGGGAAGTGTTATTTGTTTGCCTTTATGGATTGTTCATACCTCCTCATTCTGACTCTGAGTCCCTGTCATAGGTACATTCTCGGCCAATTGGTATTTTCATATTTTGTTTCATTTTGGAGATATTTGAGGTCGCAGACTTAGGTGGGACACTCTCTATATTCACAATTTAATATACCGTGAATATTTCCTAATGTTCAATGCAGTTCTCATCAACCGGCATTATATAAAACTTCTTAAAGTAAGTCCAATTAACACAATTAAACAAAATGCTGATTCTGGTTATAAATATATTTTAAGCAAAGACCAAAACCTTAAAAGCACATTTTGTCCGTCGCCCAGATTTACTCAAATACTCAGGTCACTCTAGACGATATCGAAAAGAAGCAGAGAAAGCACCTCAATCGTCGTCCCACTTACAAACTGAAGACCACTCACAACCAGCCACTAGCTCTCACAAGGTTGAACCAACAAGAGGGGACAGACGCCAAACCCATTCAAAGAGTAACTAACTTGTTTCAAAGTGCTACATCAAGGTAAAAACGAGGTTAGAACTCTGGTAGAACACCAATATTGTTATTATATACAAAAACTTATATAATAATTAAAATATAAAAACACATTTTCATTATATTGGTTTGCAACCAAACATGTCACGTAAGTAATGATGCGGGATCCAGTACATTACACCCAAGTAACTAAGAATATAGTCATAAAAAGGTTAATTCTTCCACTTCTTACTATCAAGATGAAAAATCATATAAATTTGTTTATTATACTTGAAATTCCTTAGAGATAAAAGTGATAACTAAACATTTTAATAATTTTAAAATTCCCTTCTTGGATTTTCGCACGATCAGGAAGAAAAGGAACGAGACAAATAACTAATTTTTACTTGCATTTAGTTCGTTCCATAATGATTGGCACTCTTCTATAACTCCTGCAAAGCAGCAGTTTTAAATATGTGTCGATGTATTGGTGAAGATAGGCGATACTACTGTCTTCTGTCACCAGATGATGTTGCTACTTCCCATAGATGCAAAATTCAGCTTTTAAATGACCTGATATTGAAGAACGGCGGAATCACATTTGATGAATTAGGGGAGATAACAGATCTATCACGGGGAACACTACACACCATAATCCATGAAGATTTAATGCTGAAAAAGGTGTATCCACAATTGGCACCAATGCGCAGAAAGGAAGCGTGTGAAGGTATGCCAAAGGTTTCTGCAACAGTATAGAGCAGTACCAGAGGAATTCCTTGCATCTGGTCACTGTCGATGAGTCATGCTTTTTCTACGAGACTCCGGAAAAGGAACCCCAGTCTATGGAGTGGAAACATGCTGCTAGCCCTCGTCTCAAGAAGTCACGGCCGGGACTATTCGTTGGGAAACAAATGGCAACTGTGTTCTGGAATCAGGAAGGGATGCTACTGGTGGATTGGCTCCCTCCCAATATGACCATCAAAGTGAGCGGTACTGCAATTAACTGCAACACCTCCGCCGACGCATTCTACAACGCAGACATCAAAAATGAGGCCGTGATGTTCTTCTCCAACAAGACAATGCACGACCACATGCCATAGAATTAAGTTTTCATATGTTATTACATATGTTATCTTAAATAGTACAAAGGGTGAATTTAAAAACGATTCAAAGGGAAAATACAACTTCCTTCAGGGGAATCTAATGTATGCTTCCGGTAGTTTGTCAACAAGCAGGGGCCAAATGGCATACATTAGAGCAATGTTTCAAAGTGACACGCAACTAACAAGATACACATTGGGATATGTTAAAATGTTCCCCGGTCTACTTCATGGCATGTGAAGACACAAATATTTTAACTAAACCAGAATACGTCCAAATAGTTCAACAAAAGTACTGACCGAATGAGATTATTAACTCTGAAAGTCAAATTATGGAGCCTTTTATTTATGTGCAATTCAGTCACATATCTATCATCCGATATTAACGGAACTTATCTTCTGGATTAGTAGTTTATAGCTTATTTTTACAGCATAGATGCATTTTTTTTTCAAACCATACAAGCAAAAGATGAGCGTTATCTTCGTTTCAAAGCACTACACTTTATTACTAAACTCTAAACCTTGACCTGAGAATTCTTACAAACACCTTACTTGGGGAAAACAGCTCTTAGTCTAAAATATTGTCACCCAATTATCGGAAGGCCAGACGAACGACAGCTGAGAAGGGACCAGAGGCAGCCGATCCACACCCTCCCATTAATCTCAGTCACTAACTGAGGGGATCCAGGGGAGTCTGACAGCCCTTGGTGTTCCCCTGTAGTCTTGGTGACAAAGAAGAATGGCGAGCTGCGCTTCTGCGTAGACTACAGAAAGTTGAACGCTGTCACCCGGAAGGACTGTTTCCCCTTACCCCGGATTGACGACACCCTGGACACGCTAGCTGGTGCACAGTGGTTCTCGACCCTGGACCTGAAGTCGGGCTACTGGCAGGTAGCTCTAGACCCAAGAGACAAGGAGAAGACCGCATTCTCGACGGGCCTCAAGGGCTCTGGCAGTTCACGGTTATGCCCTTTGGCCTCTGCAACGCACCAACTACCTTCCAACGCCTCATGGAGTCAGCGATGAGAGGGCTGACTTACGATGCCTGCCTGCTATACCTGAACGACATCATCATCGTCGGGAAGACTTTTGAAGATCACCTCGAGAATCTGAGTAAGGTGCTACAGAGGCTGCAGGCGACCAACTTGAAGCCGAACGCGAAGAAGTGCCAGGGCTTCCGCTAGGAAGTGAACTACTTAGGCCACCTAGTCTCAGCAACCGGAGTGGCCACAGACCCGGAGAAGACACACGCTGTGAGAGATTAGCCTCGCCCAAAGGATAAGAGAGAGTTTCGCAGTTTCCTGGGGCTATGCAGTTATTACCGCCGCTTCATAAAGGGGTTCTCCAACATCGCAAAACCCCTCACCCGCCTGACAGAGGAACACCGGCCTTATGTGTGGACGGAGGACGCCGAAAACGCTTTCCAGCACCTAAAGGAGACCCTGTGCAGTTCTCCGATTTTGGGTTTCCCACAACCGGGTGGCGCCTTCATTGTGGACACCGACGCCAGCGACCATTGCATTGGAGGTGTCCTATCGCAGATCCAGGACGGCCACGAGCGGGTGAGAGCCTACTACAGCAAGACGCTATCAAAGGCAGAGAAGAACTACTGCGTCACCCGACGAGTGTTACTGGCGGTAGTATAGACCTTGGAGCACTTCCACAAGTACCTGTACGGTCAGCCATTTCACCTGAGGACTGACCATTCCGCCCTAACCTGGCTATTGAGCTTTAAAAACCTGGAAGGCCAGACAGCACGTTGGGTCCAGAGGCTGCAGGAGTACGACTTCACCTCGGAACATCGTAGAGCGAAGAGCCACGGTAACGCAGATGCCATGTCCCGAAGACCCTGTCCAGAAGAGTGCGGCCAGTGTAGAAGAGTGGTCGCAGGGTCGCATGCAGCAGCACAACGTCGGGGCGCCATTCGAACGGATTGCCGTTGACATTGCTGGACCGTTCCCAATTTCTGACCGAGGCAACAGGTACCTAATGGTGGTCGTGGACTACTTCACCAAGTGGCCGGAGGTGTATGCCATCCCAAACCAAGAGGCAAAGACAATCACAGACTGCCTCGTGGAGAAAGTGTTCTATCGATTTGGGGTGCCGTTAGAGCTACACAGTGACCAGGGTACCAATTTTGAGTCCAACCTAATGAAGGAGGCACTACAAAGGCTTGGGGTGAACAAGACCCGCACTATGCCTCTACATACCCAGTCGGATGGCATGGTCGAAAGATACATCAAGACCTTAGAGGAACACCTGAGGAAGGTCGTGGCCAGCCATCAGCGAGACTGGGACGTCAAGGTGCCACTGCTCTTGCTGGCCTACCGCTCGTCTACACGCGACACAACTGGAATGACGCCAGCCAGCTTAATGTTCGGCCGAGAGTTACGCCTCCTTTGTGACCTGGCTTTTGGAAGCCCTCCGGAAGCGAAACAGCCAGCGACCGAGTATGTGGAGAACTTGGTGGACCATCTTCACGACATGCACGAGATGGCTCGCCAGAACATCCAGAAGGCGAGCGACCGCATGAAGACCAGATATGACAGGCAAGCCAACAGCCGAGGGTTCCAGCAAGGTGACCTGGTCTGGTTGTACCGTCCTACGCGGACCAAGGGACGCTGCCCGAAGCTTCAGCAGCCATGGCAAGGGCCGTACCGGGTGGTGAAGAGGATAAATGACGTGGTCTTCCGCATCCAGAAGGTGCCCCGAGGAAAGATGTTGGTGGTGCACCTGGATCGTCTAGCCCGCTACGACGGTGCTGTTCGGGACGACCCGTTTTAAGGAGGGAGCAGTGTCACCCAATTATCGTAAGGCCGGACGAACGACAGCTGAGAAGGGACCAGAGGCAGCCGAGCCACACCCTCCCATTAATCTCAGTCACTAACTGAGGGGATGATTAGGGGAGTGTCACTTGTCACTGGCCACCTCTTCCCCCTTCGCCTGCCATCTGGAATCTTCGCGGTGATTCACGGAAACCAGAGACTTCTAGAAAACAGTAATATTCCTATAAAAAGGGCTGCAATGAGTGAAGTCAGTCAGTTCTTGGCGAACAGCCGTGAGGAGCGCCCAGTGAGGGGACGTACTGCGTACGTGCGTCGGAGGAGTTTACGTAATCGCGGGTGCAAGTGGAACTTTAACGGACGAACTGGTGAATCTTAATTGTATGTATTACGTAATTCTGTGTAATTGGCAAGTGTTCAACTGTAAGTCGGTGGAAATAAAGGACATTTTTGAGTGGTGCAATTGGACTTTTCATTTCACGAACCCACAAAGTCACAATATTAAATGAAGTTCATACTGTATAAATGATAGCTTCTACCTCGGAGAAAATTATTTATAATTATTTATTTATATATTAATTATTACGGTACACAAATTTTAATGCAAAATTTAACATACTGTGACATTGCGGGTTCATGAAATTAAAAGTCCAGTTTACAAACACTACAAATTTCTCTTTATTTCCGTAGAAACACGCTTCGGTCAACACCTACAGTAGCAGAATTACGTCACATACACATACAACTTGCAAGATCATCGACCACAAAGAATTCACTTTTACAGCTGTTCACGCGCACGTGTCCAATTACCGACTGACCTACTGTGGCAGTAGGTACTCAGTATTCCAGAAATTCGTAGAATGTTCTCAAACAATGAGGACGGCGTTGGAAGAAAGACGAACTCTCCAGAAATCCGTCTCCTTTCCCACACCGTTTCGGTAAGCTTTTATCTCCGCACTGTACTGTCCGTCCCTTTGAACTCGTCTTTCACGCCGCTTCGCCGCTTTCGCGATAATATAAACAAATCAATAAGTAGAGAAACTATGTGTGCACGTCATTTCTTGATGCTGTGTAGCATCATAGTCATCATATTTTCCCAGCTGAAGCCACGAATGTATTTGTTATAGATTAGTAGCACAGAAAATAGACGGATGAAATTGCATTTCTAATTCTAGCTGACGTGCATGTAAAATTGAATGAACAGTACATCCAAATAAATTTTGTTGCTAAAAAAGGTCAGCGTTCCACGCCGAAGCCGTAATTTTCTACTACTGATTCTTACTGACTTGTCATCTTTCTTCTTTTGTTTTTAAAGTTTAATGTCATTTAACGGTTACGTGATATCGGACAATGAACGATATGATACTCAAAAGAGCCCAGGGATCACAGGGGCTAGAGTTATCCGACATTCATTTTCATGGATTTGTGAAAACCGGGAAAAATCTTATCCGTAACGATTCGAACGCAGGCAGGTATCCCCACACCTTAGAGGTTGCCTTATCATATCCTCTTTCTCTAGCTAAAATTCTTATTTACAGCTTAACTCTTCACTTCCTTGCACTGGCCTTTGCGTAACTTAGCACAACAGTTACACTGTATCGATTATTTTTCCCTCAGCAGAATTAATGTGCTTAATTCTTGGTGTTCATGTTCGCTTAGTAAGGCACTCTCCAGCTTTGTGTCGATTACTTTACTCTTGCTTTTGTTTTTCTCTTCCAGGCGCTAACATGGCTGACCAATTGGTCTCCAAATTCTCAGCCTGCGAGTTGGGTCAGGTATCGCCGGAGGTAACTAGCTTTTTACTGTCAGCAGTGTTACATCTGTTTGTTTCTTTCTTTCTTTTTTTTTTTTTTTTTTTGCATTCTCTGTCTCTGTTTTGGACAGTCTAGTCGCATACTAGCCCTTAGTGCTAATTCTGACTGTTTTGTGATTTCCATCGGGATCGTTCTGTGTATATTCCATTTATATTTGGCTCTAATTACTATTAAATCTAAACTTTTAAATGTTCTATCATGAGAAATTAACGATGAATTTCACAAGCTTCATTATTAAATTCGGCCGCATAGACTTTGATGTTAAGTAAACAGGATGAAAAGAAACAAGTAAAGCCTAATGACGCAGATAGAGGAGAAGTTAAATGGCATTCAATCTCCGGACGTAGACTTGTAATATTTCCAGAAAGCATCACTAGACGACTAGCTTCCTAATTTAGAAACTGCGGTATCAGGCCATCGTATTATTAAATTATCACAACGGAGATAACGTATGTACCGAAATAAATTACTTCCTACATAGTTATAGTATGTTTTAACTAATTTCCCATAAAATAAATAGGTAACTTGAAGTTTAGCGTTCAATAAATCCCTTCTGGATCATTTTCAAACTTTTTTGCTCTATCCGAATTAAAGTGACATTTCAATATGTTCACAATGAACTCTAATGGCGGTTTCATAGGCACATACTAACTCTCATACGAGGTTATCCTCTGTGGTTTAGGGGTGATCTGCTAGCCTGTTGTTTCCATTTTCAACCCCGGCGGAGGGCGATGCATTTTTTCGCGTTAAAGAAATATTTGGCATGGTCGCTCGAAAGAGAAGGAAAAGCGATGGTCTTTTGTCGTAGATATATGACTCGTAAAACAATCTTAGGCCACATAAGAAAGCCTTTAAGTAAGTGAAATTAAGCGCTCTTTCACGCCCAATATGGAATGGGTTGCAAAGAGCCATAGATATAACAAGCGCCAATAAAAAATCTCAGTTTCACCATCCATACAAAACCTCCCTCCAGCGGTATACACACTTTTCAGAATGGTTGAATGAGAAGTGCTTTAAGTAAGATGAACTCCCATTATATTGACCTCTCTACTTTGTATCCCACAGCTATGAAAAATCGAGAAAAACTGTTTAAGCAATCCTCCACATTCAGTAACTTGAATAGCACAATGTAAATGAAGTGTAATAATATTATGAGCACAGCAATTTATAACAAAGACTCCAATTTGTCTGGTTTAAAGCAGATGTATATAAACATTAACTCGCACAAAACAGGAGCATAGAATTTAATACTATAAGTGTATTTGAGTAAGTTTTATGTTTAATTAGTACCGCAGAGCAGAAGCAGCAGGGCTGAGTGAACATGAAGCGAGGAACATTTCAATTGAGTGTACGCGGGATGGTATCACGTAGAGAGAACGGAACAAATGTGCGAAACGTCAGGTGTGCGACAGGCAGACAGAAAACATCCCCAACTTTCATTTGTCAGTACATACCACCCTGAAACACGGGAAGTCAAGCCCTCATCTCTCATTACGTGTGAACGCTTGCTCTTTTATACACATGCATGTGCTCTATGACTCTCCTGTAATACCTATTTACAGTCTACTAATATAGTACGTCAAGTTGGAATTAGTAGCCAGATGACGCACGGTCATCTTAGCAAACCTACAAAACCTTTAGAAATGATGACAAAGAGCATAACGGTTATATGAATCCAGAGGCCCTCATTCATCTAGAAACTTTGGCTTAATACTTTACCACTAATCAATACTGGAACTAGGTATCATTGGAGATTGAATAACTGCTGATATCCTGACGTGGCTATGATATACATACCAAGTAAATTCGTTAGCTGACTGGGAGCTCCGGAGCCGGTTTATTAGCTCAGTTTAGCCTCTGTGGTCTTTCCATCTCTGGTTGCAGCACGGAACTACTTATTAACTTCTGTCTTCAAGGAACAAGAGTGAGGCCTGTTAGGCTTATTGTACAGCTCTATTATAAAGATCTACGAAGAGCCTACTACTGCCATGAGCAGATGCTTTTGCCTATAAGCAATTTAACTGAAAATCCTAAAATCAGTTCAAACAAATTAATGGTATATGCTGTATAAGATTCGTTGTTTATAGTCATATTTATGGATTGCATATAAAATTTGTAAACGCAAAATGTGCTAACTTTCAACGACTATCTTACCTTAACGTTGCCACTGAAATAAAAGTAGTGTGTTAGAAGTATTTTGCTTGCGATGTATAAACCTGTGAATAACATATAAATTTAGAAAATCATTTTACATAAAATTTGGTTTTACCAGTTCATTCATAATACAAATGCGATAAACTCATTATAGCCCAGCCTTAATCTGCCATCATCCTATTGATTCCCGTCACTTTTACTTCAAACTGGAGTGGTTAAATGAGGCTCCAAGAAAGATAATTCCTAAACAGAGTTACAGTGGCAGAGTATGTAAAAAAAAATGATACCTATATTTTGGAGGTTCTTCGGTTATAAATATATTTTAATACAGCTCATGTTATTCACTATGAAACAGGCCACCCTGCGCCGAGGTGCAGTGAGCTGCAGAGTAGAGCTCTGATAATCGGCTTCGGAGGGCCTCTAGGATCAATCTTATCTGTCTAGGAATTACGTCCGATGCAGCGGTGATTCCTTTGGGTGGATTAGCAGTGTTTGTTCTGAATAAGTGTAACAATGACCATAAAGTAGCTGCTTAGAACACACACTATGTTAAGCAGTAAATATGTTCTCATTTGTTACCATATTTCACTTATTCGTCTATTACCTACAATAAAGGAACTTCTTACATTCCAACAACAACAATAATAATAAATATAATAATAGTAATAATAATAAAATAAAAACCTCCATGAATATTAAACTGTTTTAAAATTTCTCATAGATAACAAAAACAGCAATGAGAGAAACAAGGTTTAGGCTGTTTATTTCATTTCCATGAAATTTAAATGTACATATTTTAATTTTATGCTATATACAATTATAATATTGTTTACCTTTCTCCACAATTCCACTGGATGTTTTTGCATCTCTTTGACCCATTCTAAACTTTTTTTTGTTTGCCATTTCAGCTGTCAGTTTTAGCCTTCTTACAAGGCCTGCGTGTAGGTAAACCTGCTTCACATAATCTTCTGCGAA
Organism: Mantis religiosa; assembly: GCA_030765055.1. Lineage (NCBI taxonomy): Eukaryota > Metazoa > Arthropoda > Insecta > Mantodea > Mantidae > Mantis > Mantis religiosa. Next base: position 469,255 of record JAUKNK010000034.1, on the reverse strand, counting down.
CTACTGAGGCTGATATTTCTGTACCGTACTGCTTTAGTTAATTACTGAGGTCAATGCTGGTTGCTCTTCTATTTTGTTTTGCCACCTACAAAAGTTTTCTTTGCATCCTTGGCGATAGCTTTCTTTTCCTTCCGCATTTTCCGACCCTTGGTGAGGTCAACGTCTCACCGAATGTTAAAGCTTAATGCAACTAACAGATTTTTTCTAAAATACACAATTTCTTAGCTATTTCACGTTGTGAATAAAAATATTCCTTCAAAAGACTCTCAGTTACAGCTACTTTCCTTGGGGATAAGTCATAAGTTTTACCCATAGCCTCACTTTTAAATCAATTTGAATGCTAAGTATAAGACATGATGTTGCCTGGCTTGAGATCAATTAATAATAAATTCTGAGGATATATTAGCCATAAAATACAATAAAGGCAAATATTAACAATCTTCAGTTACTACATTCACCAAATTAAATCAATATCACCGAACAGTTGAATAAACGGACGTGAAGAAAATGGCTGCTCTTAATTCAGAGCTATCACCATATTACTATAAGTAAAAGAAAAATCCTCCAGCTATTATTAAGAGAGAAATTTCATTGAATATGCTTCATATTATAGCAAAGAAAATAATTACGACAAATTGAAATAGGTTATGGCGGTAAATAACTATTATTTTAAATGTTAAACTGAAGCAGGGTAAATAAACATGAATGAGTCGAATAATTTGCACACATCTGTAATACAATTAGTCATTTGTGGTAAAAGAAGTGTATTATTGTTAGTGATTAGTAAGTAAGGACGTGTGAGTCATTCAATCGCAAACATGTGCTTTTGTTTTGCTTTACTTGCTGAGTACCAAGTTAGCACATTTATATTCCATTGGCATCAATGTGAGCCATATCGATATATTCCAAGTCCGCTTAGAGTGTAATTTGTAGCAGCCGTCACAGCGTATTTTACTTTAATGGTCTCAAGTAAAATTACGCCAAGAGAGATTTTCTTTCTTTTGTTTAATTTCTGTATAATGCAGTATCTTTCTCTAGGGAACGCCGTTACTTTAAATGAATGCCTTACATCTTTCACATGTAGAACATTTAATTGTTGCAACCGTCTTTTCTTATTGCTAGTGTTCTGAATACATATGTTATCAAACTCAGAGTATTTGTTGGAAAATTTTAACTTTGTTTAATTACTGCTGCTCTTCAGTAATTAGTGGAACTATCGTTCCCAATAGGTCAATGGTTCACTAGCCGGCTAGTGTGAAAATACATCCGTCTGCTGTGCCCGACGACGTGCCGCGTCCAGTAAAATGTATTATAAAATGTCCACCGAAAGAGCAGTTATTTTAAGGTGCCCGAGTTCCACACAACTGTAAGGACAAATTAAAGGAGTTCAGAAATTGTCGGATGTTTGTGTTGTCTCAACCTTAACACCCTGTGAACCCAAAGAAAAAGAGTCCATGCAGGAGACAGCAGCTAGAGCCAAGGGTAAAGCAAGCAGCCGACGACGACGTGGGGACCGACGAAGGAGTCCCGACATCGTCCCAGGTACGTGCAGCCGTGAGGCAGAAAGAAAGTACTGCCGCAAGGTCCACAGGATCAACATCAAGTCCCAATTCTGGAATATTTAATCTTTATTTTCAAGAAGCCCAAGTTGAGGTAGGTTACTATGGTGCTTTCAGTTCCCGCCAAAACATTGGTAGACCAAATTACATCAATCCTTTTCTTTTTCAACTTCTATTCCCCAAAAGGCGCCACACATGAAATATGTGGAACTCAGCTGTTATCTTGATCCGCCAATGGAATGTCAAAGCTTAGCTGGTGAAATGTCTGACATTTTGGGGTAAAATTACACTGCGAATTAGACGTGAACCATATGCGTAGTAAAATTTGTTTGGATAGCTGATTTAGTATAGCAAAACAATCTGAGAAAGAAACTTGTTTTTCTCTCTCTTGAGGCATATCAATAAGTTTCAGGTTAAAATACATATTTGGGTACCAAGCTTCCTAATTATAAACATAACCACTTGTATGTGTACTCACATTTTTTTCACGCACACTGTTATTATATACTAAGATTATTACACCACAGAATAGACTCCTGTCAGTAAGATTGTTGTTATTGAAACTGAAGACATGTTGCTATCTGGGACATATTGTAAAGAATTAATTCCTTACCTAAAGTAAAAGAACCACTCATCATATCCTACATTACTTACTTAGTAGTTCATCGCTAATGATTTGTGATAGAACATGTAAGCAACATACGGTTGCCTGCACTTTCTCTTGCTATGTCCTACAGTAAATAGATTCTACATTCTTTGCTGCTGTGTAAAGTTAAAATAACGGATAAAGAGAAAATGAAAATTTTTGAAAATTTTCCCAGGTTTGCACGAGGAAAGTTTCTTCAAACACTTTGTATCAATTGGAAAATGCTTAATTTAAATACCAGCTTTAGTATTTAAACGAATTGCCTTTTTTGGTTATTTATGCTGATCATAGACACCAACACATACACATTTACGCACGCATCCGCACACACACACCTACAAGCGGTGAGTCCTCTTCTAGAATGTTTTTCCTTTTACTTAATTTTAAGCAATCACAAAACTGGTATTTTCGGAGAAATCTCAATATGGAATTTTTCGGTTGAATGTACCTTTCTACCTACAATGTACACTGACCGCAGTTAATGCTACCACAACAGCAGTGTACGTACAACATGCACTGTGTGCACGTGTGTTGTTACCTAGTTTGTGTGCAGCAGCTGTTTGTGTAGTGACCTACTGTAACATTTGCAACTGGAGCATGCGACAAGCATGTACTCCAGCATAACCGAATTGAAACGCAGCTTGATACTGGAGATATGGAGGGCGAAGCTAGCTCCTCATAATACCTCCAATATCTCCACAGCAATGCCGAGCTGAATGGCTTAGACCCTTTCGTCTATGTCCCGCATTCGTGAGCTCCGGGTTCGATTCCCGTCGCCAAACTACCTGACCCTGTCCCTCCATTTCATCCCCATTATCATTTCATATCATCTCTCATATGGTGGTCTCTTTCAGGGTAGAAGTGTCGGCAAAAGTCTCAAGGTGCATGGTAGCATGATATGTTCTTGGTAAAACTTCCTGATGCGGTAGGACGATCTCCTGTCTCCACACCCGGTCTGGTGGGGCCGTTTCCGGAATGCCGGTTGTTCTGGCCTGCCAGGGAGTTTCCAACAGGCAAAGTGTAGTGTAGCCACAATCGTGACTCCTTGGGATGGCCGCCCGCTGTCTCCTTTCCCCTCATGCTTACTCTCGGTGGTGATCCACTTGCAGGCTTAGGTACAATAGACCAAGTTTTATCTCCAAGCCGAATTCCCTCCGTAGCATTGTGCAGTCCAGTCCAATGCAGTCCAGAGCAATGACTTACTCACCATACCGCTCAATGATGGATACCACTGTGGCAGGACGAAGGAGCTGACGATCTTCGTAATAAAACTAAATCGGTAGCCAAAGAAAGCTCCCCTAGTCGAGGATGCTGCTCTTTTGATCGTCGAGGATTCGTACTTTTGGAGTTGCCCATAGAGAGACAGAGGTAAGATTAGCAGGCACACGAAACTATCATACTGTTATAAATATACACATTTGTCATTACCACAGAGAACTGCGAATGGGGTTCGCTCTCGGTATACAAGGGAATTTTTCGGGAACATCTTAATATATAGTTTCTGAGTGGCATCGAAACCTGTGGACCACAGAATTACAGAATATTTGCTCACAAATAATTCAGATATAATGCTTAATCAAGGGCGCATTGCAGAAACCAATGAGAACATCTTAGACACTAGCTTGACTTATTTGCGACTTCTGACTGATACTGTGCCTTCCCGAGCCAGTCAGGTGCTGAATAGTTAATGACTTAATATTATTCAAATGTTCATAGTTATAAGGTATATTAATAAAGCATCTTCAATTTATGGAATCTTTCTGTGGATGATGCGGAGTATTGTTCTCATGTAAAACATTCTTGTTTTATTCATATTACCAGAAAAGTTCAATTTGTTTTACATTTGTTTTTGTTGTTCTAGTTCTTAAAAGAATGATGAAGGTTTAAATAACTAAGTTATAACTCTTGTATTCTGAAGAGGCAGATTAAATAACGGAGAAGATACTGGAACCTCGGTACGTTATTGAATCTTTTGTACATACACCTCCGGGAGGACGGATGAGATGGGGGAACCTGTGGGCTACAGGAACGGAGATAGCAAGCGACGTATAGGCGCTGAGTGCCGTGACGTTACACATTCAACTACCTGAGGATTCCTCAGAGGCTCCTCTCCAGCGGGACCGAGAAAAGCTCGACGCAGCAGCAAAGTCCCTTCACGAGCCGAGGTGTTCCAAATCGCAGGACTCTGCGTCATCTGCCAGTCGTCGATCGACACACGGCCCCCAAGTCAACAAGTAATGTAGAAGAGAGAAATGAAACGAGAGAAAACGAGAGAGTGGAAGCACTTGCTGATCACATCAAGCCATAGAATAACCCATAATCATGCGTTACCCCGGAGTCAGCTCGTTCAGTAGTTGTGTTATGCAATATTACAAAACATGTTACTATAAGTTGTGTTCTTTTTCAATTGTAGGGTTCTTCACATTCGCAATCAACAGGCCTATAAGTACATTAACTTTTTTTAACTTAAACCTTAACTACAAGCAAGACACAAAAACGTACGCAAGCAGAAGTGAAATGACAGCAAGTCTTTAGCCGTTTCTCCCTTTAACAAATTGCCACACCGGGCCGATAATTATTAAGTACTAGAATTAAGCATTGGTTAATCAATAAGCTGTGAATATTTTGCATCCTCTATGTATGTTGTTTTAATTGTTCTCTTGGGACAATGTCTATCTATTGTCTCTTTTTGATACCACAACTGTAAAAACTCGATATACACAAACTCCTATCTACGTGATGGCATAAATGTAAATAAGTAAACAGACGCACGTCTGGCAGTGACACTGCTTCCATTGTGATGCATTAACGAGGAAGATTTACGTGGTGAAGGAAATAATTAAGTATATTATCTTATCTCCCGATAAGATAATATACTGCTGAGAATAGGAACGGAAATTAATCTAGTCAACCATCAGTTTCCAAAGAACCAACATTTTGAGTCACTTAGGAACATAAAGGGCGGTAGTAAGTTGGAAAATGTGCCAGAATTAAAATATTTTGTGTTCAATAAATCATTCTTTAAACAACTAAGATGAAAGGTTACAAGATTTACCAGAGAATCTGTCTGTATTTTGCCTGCTCATTACGACAATATGCCATATCTATATAAGAAAAGGGCAATTTTGGTCGTGAAGCAGGATTAGACTTACACAATTGAGTGTTTGTCGTAAATGATCACCAACTTATAGTTTTCTGATTTCTTGCTCCAGCCATTGTCATGTAAATATCTAAAAACCTCTCATTCACTCTTGAGATTTAAGAGATTTTCAATGTTTACTTTGTATTTTCCGGATTCTGTAGTTAGCATTATTAATATTTAGATTTTAAGTATTGCAATTTCATAGTAAAAATTAAATTGGATTTTTAATGGAGACTGTTAAAATGTTGTTGTTCCTATTCTATATTGGATGTGAAAGACTGCTTAATTTTGCTCAGAGACTTGAGGATCCTTTACCAATTTCGTATTAAGCGTCTGTTAGAAAGCTGAATCAGATCTGAAGCCTCATTGTCAAGGACGGAACTCAAACCACAGATCTTCAGCTTTGTGCTTGTATGTCTTGTACCTGAGCTATATCACCAAATACTTAGTCATCCTAGTTATTCCTACGTAATATCTTCATGGATATTCCCAATTATACACTATATACCACTTAAATACAGAGGTGGTGAATGATATGGAATATAATTCGCAAGAATTCTATTGTTACACATTTTGACTACAAATCTTTATCACAAAGAACCATCTTTATGGTTTGGTCTGCGCCCTTACGACCAGTGAAGGAAATCTAATACCTTCGGCTAAGATATGTACGTCGTGGTTTTCTTTTGCTCTTGGATTGTATTCTAAAATATTTTTTAAGTTTGGGGTGCTTCATTCATTACTAATGTTCTTTACAGTTATTTCTTTTACTACAGCTTTGTCCTTTAGTTTAAGATATTTAAACTCTTCCTTGGTTGTTGTGTTTATTTTCATTCATTCTCCTTTATACCCCATCAGGTGTTTGCAATCTTATTTCATCTACTTATGTTGCATTTTCCTATTTTTTTCAAAATTCTTCCCCAAAATTACATATTAATAATAACAGTATACATCAAGGAGATATTAAACATTAGACTTTGAGTTTCCGCAGCTTCGTTTTAATAGCGATCGAAGGAATTCTAAGACAAACGCATGCACGTTAAACAAGGTTATACCTACGTCATATGATGGATATCGTACATCTTAAGTTTACTATGCATGTTACCCACATCAATGACTTACGAAGTTTGCGTGTTTATCTTTGCCAGAGGTGTAACCGAAGCACGGAATATTAAAAACACTTAGTCACGATTACGCATGCGCATATTCATGACCGGTAACGCGAGGAAAGTAAATCAACCGTCCTTTAGCTGCAAATTGGAAAATTATAGTTCGAGTTAATTGAGTAGAGGGGTATTAAAAGAAAGAGTAACTGCAGCAGTGATCACTATACCTTCAGCATACAAGTATATTTTTGGCACATTTGTTTTACAGACTACATTGACTGGTACCTACCACATATTTAGTAGGGGTTCTATTGATGGTAGCGGTTACTTGGATGGCAATTCCCTTCTCTCAAAGAAGCTTCTATATTTTCCAAATTTATCTTACCACTCGGCCTTTTTATCACATTATAACCTTGCGCTCGGTCTGCTTACATATTACGTTTTAAGGGTTGCATCATAATAATTTCTAAATCCTCAACTGGAAAACAAACCAGGGTTTTGGCTCCATCAGCATTGTATTATGATTAGTACGGCTCAAACATATTACTCTAGAGACCTAATCTTCCCTTCCGAAGGAAACCACTCAAAAATTATTATTCCCGAAAAGAAATTCATCGTCCTTTGCGGTTTGAACCCGCTACCTCGGGAGTTAGACTTGAGAAGTGCGACAGCGATTTATAGGCAAAATTCTCTTATTTTTGTGCGGGTAAAGCGTTTGTAATCTTGTGGATGGACTTAGGGAAACGATATCTAGTCCTCATTAGAAAGCGAAATTAAATGGCAGAGTTCTTATACAAAAGATACTCGATAACAATGCAAAAACTACAGACCGAGATCCAAAGAAATGTGAAAAACCTGCACATAAATCCTGCACTTTAAATGATCCTAAATTTTTAAATAAAAGGCCTATATGGAAACTATATTTGAGGAATTCGGAATGGCAACTACTCGATACGAGTGGAATTAATTTCCACACCTATGTGCTGGGTAATGTAACCCTGCTCTGTTAGCGAGGCTTACTTCCTTTTTAAGCACCAGACATATTTTCATTTCCTTAACAATTAAGAGAAACTGTAATAATATAATCACAAAATTTATAGAAGAAATTTATCCTATTGGAGAGACATATTTTCAATCCAAATAACTATTACAATTGATTCTTTTTAAAATTAAATGGGGCTACTTTAAATAAATTTTCAATACGGGATTATGGTCAAAGCAGTTCTGAATTCTTAAACTATGTGATTTCCATTTATGGGGAACCTTAAAAATAAGATTACGAGAATAACCAAAGAACTGTAAGGCAATGGGGCAAGAACGGGAATAGATTCAATAGCAGAAAAAGAATTTAATAAGAGTTTAATATAAATGTTCTTATAAAGTATAAGGGAGATGCGACGGTAAAAGGAAACCATTTCAAACGTCTTAAGGCTAAAATATGCATAATGCATCTACGCACTTGAATGTTAAGGACTATGAGTATCTGATCCGCCAATAGGCAGTTTGCTTTGGGATGCCAAGAAGATTACTAGGCGGGTCACGCAACCAAGCAAATGTTTATCCGAATATCATTAAAAAATAAAAGGAAAACACAAGATTGTGCTATAGAAAAATTATTACGAAAACCTTAGGGAATTCTGTTTCTTATAGTGGGGAGGCGCTTTGGTGATCAACAAATAGCAAGTACACCGCAAAAGAAAGAGAAGCAACAGCTTTCGTCTTAGAGACGACTTTGACAATGCGAATTGGCATGGTGGCGGAGTTCGTGCTTAGATACGTGAAACCTGTTTTCAGCAATGGAAACACAAGTCTTATGCAATTTTCCCACTAGTCGTGCATATCCATCCTCCACGTACAAGAGGTGAGACTTGTTTAAATGCCTAAATACTGCAATTTTTATAATTGCAAGAAAATTAAGTATAATAAATGTCTAACAAACTTTATTATTTACACAATGGTACACATTTTCAAGCTCTGTGATGTAAGGAACCGCAAAATAGTAAATAGTATATGGGAGTATACTCATAAGAAGTGAGTTCCAGGACAATCAAGGTTCAATGAATGATATATTTTAAAGGCCTGCAGTTCAGTCTACTGGCGATGAAGTTCCTGATTATTCAGCAACTATAAAAATACTTGTGACCACGACCGGCATATCGATGTTTTATAGCAAATGTCGTGATGGCTGACGCCTGATGATCTCTATTAGATCGCCTCAACATTCTGTATATAAGATGTCAACGTTCTGTTAATCGATGTTCCTGGGGTGTTACCTCATTAGGACACCTCGGGCTGTTCCCAGTCAAGAGGCGCTACAGTTTTCTGGCACTTCTAACAAGATAAAAATGTAAATACTTGAAAACTTGACAGACAACTATTTCACTGTATATCCAAAATAATTCGTTCAGAAACATTACCATTGTTCAAACAAGTTTGACCTAACTTATGCAACGCATTGCTTTTTTGGCACAATATAGTAGTGACAAGTACTATCTAACCGTCTGTGTCCTTTACAACTTCTTAAGATAACGAAAATTGTTTACATAGAGAACTGAGCCTGGCCTGTCTGCCTCACGTTCAAGAGGTCCTAAGTTCGCCTCTCGGTCAGGTTTAGTTATCTGGATAAGGTTATTTTCCGGGTTTACCTTTATCCTGAAGTACAAATGTTAGGTAACTGTAAGATCTAGGAATTCTGTTTTCATTTGAGCGTCATTTCACCCATTTCATTCATCGTCCAATATGACTTAAAGTTGGAGGACATGAATTAAAGCAAAATCGTGAATTAGGCTATGAATGAATGTGGAATTTGTTTAAAAATAAGCTTTCATCACCAAAATGTGAAATAGATTTACAAAAAATTGCAGATAATTCACCTAAAATTACTGCGATGAGACGAAGATAAGCTATCATGTTAAGGTTATAAACTATAATTAATTTTCAGCTACATATTTCTAATAGAAATATAACCTAACTTCACTATTAAATGGGTAACAGTGCATGTAAAGGATGGGGTTTTTCCATATACAAGCATATTTATGAAATTTTAATATTTTTATTTGCTTATAATTTTAAGTACAAACGTTTTAAATTCTTTTTATAATTAGAAATTTAGGTTTGGGAGTGTAATATATTAGAGAAAAAGAGGAAATCCATAGACTGAAATGCAATGTTGGGCTTACTATTGTTTAATTCCAGCCCAGAGATGTTTCCTTGGTTAGGGTTGGATGCTGCAAAGAAAGATATTAACACGTGCAGAACATAAATAAAGCGGAGGCCACAGCTGTGTGAGGATATGTCTGCAAGCCAGTACTCTACGCAGTGATACAACAGACAATCTCAGGAGTTTTGTTGCAGAATATGTTGTTAGCCAACTGTGATGCAAGTTTCACAACCATCTCCAGTTCTACCGAGAGCAATAACTTACTTCCCTACAGTCCCTTAATGCCCAATTTATATTTACAGTTTTGCAGAAGAATGCCACTTCATCCGTTGATGTATTATTTCTGTCAGTGCAACATATATCTTCTGTCTTAAATTGTCTAGTGTAATACAAGAATGTACACCACTCCCCAGAAGTTGTCCTACTCACTCGGTTTTATATTCACTATAGAGTGTTTGATAAGCCAGGAAAGAAAGTATAAGGAAAGAGAACGAAAAAAACAAAGAAAAAAGAAAACTAAGAAATAAATGAAAACATATACAGGGAATTCATCTGCTATATACATATAATTTTCTTTACGCAATCCTCTACAATCTGCGTTTATTTTATATTTTTCTTCTGTCTGGTCAATTGAAATACTTTTCGTTACACCTATATATTTTGCTCTAGGCATCAAAAACATCATCAAGTTAAAATGATATTGAATCATAAAAAGCGGGACGCTGTGAAACTCCATATTCTTTGGATAATCAGAGAAAAAAGTTAAACAGACATATGATTTGATAAATGCATATTTGAAAAACTTATACGGTAGTGGAAAACTGAAACATAATATCTTGGAGTTAGTTTTAAAAGAAGACTGACAAACTGGATGTTCTAACCAGACCTGTATTGTATGTGCAGTAATATCTCTTATCGGTTACCAGTTATTCAAGAATGAATTCTGAGGACGTAATTGCTTATACAAAACAGTTAAATATGTATTTCATTTGTCAGGCAAATAACTTAAACGATGTGTTACTTTAATTCAATTCGTTATTTTTCAGAAAATAAAAGGTAAATAAACTTAAAAGCATAATGTCCTTTCTTCCTTCATCCTTCAAAAGCCTTGATGAATTATAATTTCCTTTTTGAACCGTATTGTTCACAGCGAGCGCGAAAAATTTTAGGAAAAATTCTGCTGTTGGATTCACATTGTTTCAAAATTTTCATTTGCAAGAAGTTTCGGTATGGATTTTTTTAGTAAAAGTAAAGGAAACTATAGAATAATTTATTGCTAGACTAGAGAAGGTTTATAAAATAGTTCTTCAGAGAATATATTTATTAAATAATGTTAACTTTGGATTCCCACAGTGGGTAGCGATAACATTAACATATTTTGCTGATGGTATACGCTTGTGGTGTTGGCATTTACTTATCATCGCTAAAAATGCAACAAAATCCTATCTTTTGGCTAGTAAACTGCATATTCTAACACATTTTCATAAGAAAATTTAAGTGGAATTAAGTAGCCTATTTGTCAATGTTATTTATGACATTAAGGGATTATTTTTAGAGATAGTTTACTTTTATGTTCAGCGTCAGAAAGTTGAAGTTGGCGAGGACGGGGATGGAAGGAAGAATTTTGTATGTTTTTGATTGGCTGGCATACAGAACTCGAGATCTAGAATAACTATTACAGGCCACGCTAAGTTTCTTTAAAAATGAAACATTTAAATGTAAGCTTTGGTGCGAGTCTTTTGCCTATTTTCCCTGGCCTTCAATGGCAGTGATATCTCACTGCGATTATTACTTCATCTTCAAGTATTACTGGATTGTTTATTTCACTGGCTATTCATGGAAGGTCTCCAGCTATAGTTCCAGAAATATTTGTCACTTACATCACAACTTAACGCTAAATGAAACAATTTTTCCCTTAATCATAGTTATTTTAATTTTACACCTCATAGATATTCGTCCGTCGAGTCATTATCACTGCCATTCTCGTCCTTGTTTCCATCCTAGTGCCTTCAATAATAGGTATAATTTTTTCAGTTTGTTTTTCCGTTAGTGCATCTGTTTCCGAATACTCCTGTTTTATTTCATCCTCATAATGGAACGCCTTTTCCCATTCCATTTGTCCAATTTGCTCAAATAATAGGTGACAAAGCTTTCGTATTTCATTTTAAAGTTTACAATTATTCAAGCAACCCATTGTTTGACATCTGACCATATTAATTCTATAGGATTCAGATCCGCTTGGTTCGGAGGAAGCCGTAAGGTTCCTTGGTTATACTCTGACAATAGTCAATCAAAATGTTCTTCTGAGTCGGCTTTTTGGATAAAATTAAATATACAATTTTGTTTTGGTGCTATTTACATGAAACGGGATATTCTTATTTTACAACAAGTAAGGGTACATCGTCTTAAAGAACTTGACGTTGGAGGCTTATATACTTGTGTATTATTATTTTTGTTGTAGTTGTTGTAATTTACGTCCTCCAACGTTGTCATATCGGACGATGAATTAAAGGGGTGAAATGATGCTCAAATGAGTCCATGGTCCATGGAGCTTAGCTCTACCCGACATTCGTCTTTCAGTATAAGTGAAACCCCCGGAAAAATCCTTATCCAGTTAACTCGCCCTGACCGAGATTCGAACTCGGGACCTCTTGAACGTGACTTGTGTACTATGGTAAGACGCATCATCTATTGCTAGCACCGAGTTAAGTGGTAAATTTGGACCTAACATTGTGTGTAACGATTCAACATAATATTCAGTATTCATTTCTTTGTGAACACTTAATAGTATATGACTGTCACTGTATGTAATTTACAGTTAACTGTAATCGGAGAGGGAGTAGCAGACGATTCACGCGACATGCTACAGCAAGTAACAGGGGTGACAAGTTTGCTGAGTATAGTAGTTGGAAGGGGACAGAAAACAAAGGTTAGACTTGGGCTCGCTGACTGTTCTCTGAGTGAAGGTCAGTGTTCCATAACTATTAAGTGACTTTTACAGAAGATCACGAACTATATCTGTTTTAATGATATACCAATGTAGCTTGCCTCCGGTTAACTGTAACACGATACGGCATGTGCTGTCTGTCCAACAGAGAAAGGCAAGCTAGAGGAATGTGTAACGTAATCACCTTCGCTGTCACAACGGTGTTTATGCTCGCCTTCCCAGTATAACAAGGATGCTAGATTTGCTTGAAATACGCAAGTATTGTCACGAAACTCACCCATGCATAATACCTATCACTACAGTTACTGCAACAAACATTAGATGTGGCAGCATGGGTGACTTATATGCACTCTCACATAAACCCCTCTCCCCTTCATTCGTCTGTTGCCTTCTTGTGGTGGGTAGACAGTACACGCCCACTGCGCTTCCAAAGTGATATCTGCGATTAAAGGAAAATCGGGAGACCTGAAGGGCGACTAGATATGGACGAAGATGTGCGCTAGAAACTCCAAATTGATTCCATTGCTGATACTGACTAGTCCTGCTTTAGCCATTTGCAATCTGTGATTATCGAGTGTGAATACTTTTTGCAATAAAGGAAGCTTCAGCAGTCCCGCCAAACGCCTGAGAGAAATCTTTCCACGGTCTTGCCACAACATACCAACCGTCATCGACTGTTCCTATATCCTCCAAACAGATGAAAGGAAATAATGGAAAGGAAATTATTGGTACTATATGAAACACCCAATATTCGACTAACGACCTGGTAAACTGGCAATCGGCCGGATGAGAATCGAATCCGGGACCTCTTAAATTTTAGTCTATGCGTTACCACGGAGCCATCTCCCTGGGGTGAATGAAATAATGGTTATATTCGAAAAGGTAACAGTCATAAGTGGAAACAATATAAGCCTTTTGGTCAGGTGTTCTGTAGATTCACATTACTTCACTTAGGATATTCTTGGGTGTGTGTATTCTATTTTATGTTACTGACGGACTGACAATATTTGCCTGCACAGCTGTCAGTATATCTGAGCAGTAGAGATAGTAAATAAAACGTAATTAAGTGGAGTAATGTTGGATTCGTAAGGGACAGGAACAAGTGGTGATTCATTGAAAGGAAGGAGAGGCAATGAAATGTAAGCAGGCACTTCATTGCGTACAGTGAAAATGAGCGTGGTACGATTAAGTGGATGAGTGATTGAGTGAGAGAATGGCTGGCTGATGAGCCAAGAGAAATGCTATCTTCAAGTGAACGCGCTCTTTAATTAAAATTAATCGCTTCCATGTAATTTTATTCCGCTTATGATCATTGAGAAGCATTCTGATGTCTAATGCACTTGAATTTGTTCCCCTATATTACAGCTGCTGTAAAGAATAAATAATTCTTGAACATCTGATGCTTAAAATTATTTCTTCGCCCACTACTACTGATTTCTGTGTAGCTACTAAAAACTATTTTAACAACTTTTATTTCTATTCTTCTTTATATTCTTGTGATAAAAATAATAATTGATCAATCGGGCTATGCTGTATTTTTAAAATACGACTAAGGTTTGCTGTAAAAATATTGTATTCATTTTAAAATGCCAATCACAGCGAGTATATTTTTAAATGTCATTTTATATACAATGTATATGCATATATAGTCCTGTATTGTATAATACAGGATTCCCAGAAAAAAAACTATGAATTTAACTTAGCTGCCCAGTGAATTAAAGAATATACATAACTAATCCAATACTCAAAACGAAAATTTCTTTCCTGAAGGGTTCAAACTGAACTTGTTGCATCTGATCCAGATAGTCGCAAGCTATGGTTTAAACGATGAATGTACTTACTGACAATTGAACTCTCTGGTGGGAGTGCAAGTATAAAAGGTGCGAAGTGGAAGATCGTAGTTTGGAAGGGTAAAACAACCTGTAACTTAAATAAAAAAAACGTGAACGACTAAGTGCAAAAATGTTTAACCAAATAACTGAAAAAAAATAACAGATCAAATGGAAAATAAAATATATGTAATTGGACAAAATTGCTGGTTTAACTTCAAAGATGTTTTAAATGTCTTCAATGTTGTCAAATTAAGATTTCTCTTAAATTTAGCTTTTACTTGAATTTTATATAACTAGGAAAGTATGGAAAAATATGACCTATGTAGTAGCGTTTGAGCTATGGAGGACAAATAAATATGTATAATTGATTCAACAAAATCTTATCTCAAATTTTCTAGCCATAGCATGCAAAAGCCTCTTCGGGAATAATTTTACATAATTTGTGTAGTTCTTTCGTCTAAATATCGTTAATATTGGTTTCTTTGTTATATATTTGCAACTGGATTCCCTTTCCCTCTATTCATATTGTATCTACAGTAAAATTATATTTGATTTCCTTTTAATTTACTTCCTCTAGTGTACATGACTCCTTGGATAAGGGCGCATCCTGGAGAGAAACCCGCATCCAGATAACTCACCTTGACCGGGATTTGAACTCGAGACCTCTTGAACGTATAATACATACACTACTACCTATACTACAGAGACAGGCTTTAAATATTTTTTTGATTAAGTGAATAGGATATTAAAGCAGGCTTGCTTAGGATTGGTGTTTGTACTGTAAAGTAAAATAAATGTTAGTGATTAGATAAACTCAATCTGAATATAACATACTTTATCATTTTCAAAAACGTAAATCTAGTGCCTTAGTGGTGTTTTGTTTTAAGATATAGTTAAAGAAAATAAATCTAAATTTCATAGCTGATTGGTTGTGGTTTCAGGTCATTAGTTATTATGTAGAACAGAGACTTTGCGTAACAATGTGCGCATCATTTACTTCTGCAAACATTAGCATTAGATTAGTGAAACCCATCAAGAAATTGATAACTAGAGCTAGTTCACAGATCGCTAAAGTACATTTACATTAATATTTCATTTTATTAAATCAGAGTTTAAGGTTTTAACCCTTGCGAGATAAATACATGGGATTATTCTGAGAGAGGATTCAGTACTATAAAATAGACTTACCGTCTGCTAATCACACTCAAAATGAATAATGTAAGTCTACCACATTAAATATTTATGTAAACGGAGGATGCTATGCACGTACTACTTTTTGCTGATTCAAAGAGTCAATGAGAAACAAATGCGATTTACGACGCCTAATTAATATACGTAGCTCAAAAAACGAACATTAGGGCTTTTCGCAAAATTATTTTGCAAATACTTTACGAGATATAACTAAAATTTAGTATTACAGTTTTGCAAGTTCGTGTTATTTAAGTATGAAGCTGTGTTTAACATGGAAATAGCGAAAAATGTATTTAAAAGAACATTACAGTTTACATCCTAGGGCATAATACAATTTTTTTGGATAATCTGTGAGTAGAATTTACAATTATTTGGCGTACAATGTTAAACAGTCATTGGAAATTTCAGAAATTGATGATCTATAGAACGATATTTCACCATAATATCCATAAATAAATACTAAATGTTTCTGCCTATTAGTAAATACGCACGAAGCAAAGCACAACTTGTATTTCATTGACATAATTTGTTTGATTTCAGGAAGAGCTAAACACCTTTTCTAAACAGTTTTACAGTATTTTAAAGATAGTAAATATAAAAGATGTGACATTATTAAGAATACAATGACAGCAGAGCGACAGCATCTTATTGTATAGTTGACTTATGTTGCGCGACTAGCTTCTCAAGCTTCGATGGCAAATTATTTATAGCTATTCTCTTTCTTTCCAAAATTATCTACAGTCTAGACGATATTTTATGATTAATCTTCTCCGTTTATCCCTATAACTTTAATTTCGTGTAGTCATAATATCCCGTATTATTTACCCAGAAATTTATGATATATCGCTGAAAATTCCTTAAACATCTCCGGACAGTCTTCCGTGTTCTGGAAATGTTAAATAACATCTAAGTATATCTTGAATGGTGGAATAATCACTAATCGCAATTAAAGTAATTAGTTGTGTATTATTTAATGTGCTGCCACATAGTTCTATCGGAAGAAATGAATGAAATGACATTCAAATGAGCCAGGGTTCCAAAGAGCTTATATATGCCCAAAATTCATATTTTAGAATAAGGTGTAACGAAATTTAGATATGTATAAATGTAGAGATGATGATCTCGAAGCTGGATTCTGGAACTTACCTCGGTTGCCACTGTTAACATAGGATCCAATTTTAGGATGCGGTCGCGGATGAGAAACGATGACGTATTTATATGAAGATGAAATAATTTTTACAACTTTCTTTTCTAAATTTTATTATAATGTAATTAAAATGTTTTGAAATAGCTCCTTTAAACAATTAACAAGTAATAAGTTTGGTGAACGTCAATATTATATAGTTTTAAAAACAATTATGTAACTTTCGCTATGTTGTATGCAGCACGTGCATTCAGCAGACTTATGGACTCTCTCTCTCTCACATACCTACGTTCTTTACGACGGTTAAGCGCAGAGGAAAGATACTAACTTCAGCCAATTTCGTGCTAATGATCCTGTCAATGCAATGCCTAGTCCATATTTTTCTATTGGACCACGTCACATGCAATTATAATTATCTTCTATTTAATAATTGTTTTATAATTTTTCTTTCAAATCACTTTTTCACAGTATTTAACATTCAAAATAATATTTATTCAAAATTTACATTAATTTTGTTATTAAAATCATGATTAATATTCAATTTTATTATATTCTGTTTATCAGATTACTTTCACACTTTTACTTACCTTAAAACCTCGTTTTCTATCTAATACAATTACAAATTAATTTTAAATAAAATTGAATCTAAAATAGCTCTTTCAAGGGAAACCTCGCTTACCGAGATTCGAACTTGGGACTCTCTGATTACGCTGCCTCCACACCTAGGAGGTGGAGAGTAATTAGTTTGATAATTACCGTAGGTGAAATGCTATGTATGCCCTTCTACCTTACCTTTAGAACCATAGTACCATACAAGCTACATAGATTTCATATAATGCAGAACAAATTTTAGTCATGGAAAAGGAAGAGTAGATAAATATGAGGATTTCGCCGGGGCCAACGTAACCCTATTAAAAACTTATACAGCATGGGCCATCATGAACAGTTACCTTCAGGTCTGAATTATACAATAGATTTCACTGTGTTTTAACATTCACGCGTTTTCGTTGGATAAACAACAGGTTATTTGTTACTAAATTAGAAAGCTTTTGAAAATATATCCTTATACAATTGTGATGTGCTGATATAGGTTTTGTAAATCTTGTTTGGTCTTTCAGTAATTGAATTTAAATTACGTGCTATATATTCCAACTCCACAGAAAGAACAGGACTTTCCAATGTAAAAGTTTTATAAAAAATCTTTGAGCGCTTTTTTAAGCACCCTACATATATACTCTTACTTTCTCTATAATATTAATATAGTCAAGGAAAGACTCGTATAAAGTTTCTAGGTTAGTGTAGTGAAACGAACACTGTACACGGTCTCAGCCACCAACGTTGTTCAAGCTTTTATCTACTGTTTCTCTCAGAGGAATAAAAAACAAAAACTTGTCGGATAGGAAAAACTGAGAAATGGCATTAAGTAGCGTACACAATTGGGAAACATAGAGCGAAACAAAAGAAACAAGCCTGGGAAGAAGTATCAGCTGTCCTTAAGTAAACGAAGACGGGTGGTTGATGTAATACATAAATGGATGGTGAGGGGATAGAAAAAGAAAGCGGTAATAAAAACATTATGAAACAATGAAAGTTTGAAATTAAAGAAAAATGTACGCTGTACGCCTGGGCGGCATAATCCTCTTGTAAACCTCTGCAACAGGATCTGATGACAGGCTGTTGTGCGTTGGCGAAACTCGGCACTGCGGAATATGTGTAACACTCGCAACTAAATACGTCAGTGCTAAATGGGTCCATATCCAATTACTTTGTTACCATCTTTGATTTATTAATAAACAGTAACATTGATTATTCTAAATGTATATATCATATGGCTGTTACTGTTACTTTAATTCGTTTTCTAAGAAAATCTCCGGAGAGATAAAATCTCATTTTCCCTAACTCATACATCGCGAAAATTAGATACTGTGATTTCACTAGAAATACATGTTTTAGGTCCCCTGAATCCAAATCAAGCATTTTTAGAAAAAAGGCTTTTGTATTTTAAACAACATAACTAAAAGTCGGTGTAACACCAAACATGGACTTCGACACATCTTCCAGTAATGTAACGTAATCCATGGCGTAACAGTCCAAAGTGGGCCTGAGCCTGCCAACCCAACTGCCGGCCTCACGCCCACGTACGCAAGGTAGAGGTGGGCGATCATCCAACTGATATGGAGAGAAGATATGGTCAGCATCTCCGGCACCTCCAGCCGGAAAGTTGGCTATCTAGTGTGGCTCCTCAGTTTCCTCAATATACTGAGTAGACAACAGTCCTACAGCAGGCATTTAAAATCCGTAGAGGTGGGATCGATCCCGGATGCATTCTGGAAGCAGGAAACCAAAGTAGACACTCCAGCCCACTACGCTACGGCGTAAGACCACTCCAATAATTATTATGACACAATGATTATCAAGAAAAGCCATCTTCCCAAAAATACCGACATGGAAATATTTTATAAAATTATATAATTTTTTTTTAAATTGTCAATAACGAGTTAATTAAAGTAGTATAAAATTTAAAATATCTTCATTACAATTTAATCAAATATTTTAATGTTCTGGAACTATATCCTGAAGTGCTCTACCTCCAGAAGGAAGTATTCATAATTGGTTAACTGTAATAAACATACCAGATCTTACTACACATAAAAAGTAGAATAAATTAAAGCACGGAATTTATTGAACTTTTCGGTGGATATCATTTTTTACATACTCATTATTGGTTCTAATTTTCAACTTCTTATACTCATCCTAAATACTGATATTTCTTTATGTAATGTTGGCAGAAAGATCCTTACTGTGTTGCAAACACAATGAAGGTAAACCACTGTAGAGCCGGGCTTTTCCCGATCCCTGCCATATGAGACCTCTGAGCTTCCCTCAAGTAGTTTTGGCGGGTGCATCACAGCCTGGTGATTATTCCAGGAATTCTAGAAAATCTGCACACCTCGCCGCTTATATTATCTGTTCCTACAAACTCTGCATCTTATATTCTCATCTCTTTCTCCCGGAGGTGTACGCAAAAAGATCCAATTGCAGGTCGAAGTGCTAAATGTTAGCTCTGTGGACAAGCCAACGATTTTAACAAACAAAAATGTTGATCAGATTATTTCACTTGATGTGCAGAAACAACCTGAGTATAACACTAATCCAAAAACTTAATTGACATACATACTAAGTCCGCACAGATATCTGCGAAAGATACATCAGTGAAAATCTTTGACAATATGTGTAAAAGAGTTGAAGTCTACCTTCAACAATAAGCAGAATACTTCTACAACTGTTATGAATAATTATGGTAAGTCCCACTCATCCACATATAAAAGCGATCTGTGGGAGGGTAACTAAATTGTTACTAACAATTGTGAAGTACAGTCAGGTAAACAAAACATCTGCAGTTCCGAGTTGCATTCACTGTGAAGCCAAGTCCTGCAAATGAAGTATTGCTTTCATTATGCCAGTGTACATTCCTACTGTCACCCTGTCTCTCACTGCCCCCTGATCCCCAGTCATAACAATGTTTCAGATTGTTAACAAAACATGGCTCCCTTCTCCAAAATCCCTCAAACCTGTTCGTCTGATACACATTTTAATTTTGTTTTAATACAAGCGTTAGAAGATGCAAAAAGAGCCTCTTTAGTAGTTATATCTGCTGTAAAGAAAGTTCTGTGTTGCATCTCCCTACAACATCTCGTTTGGCTTCAACAGTTTGGTGTTTATCTTACTTTTTATTAATGTCGTTGTTACTTATAATTTTCACAAACATTTTCAACAAAATAATTTTATGTAAACTACTTTTAACTTCTCAAAAACGCCTCCGTCATAGGTTGAAAACATCTATTTAAGCTATCTGCAGAGAAAATAAAGCCTACATCTTGATTTTTCTGAACACAATCTCTTTAAGCTGCCGCGCTGTGGGCGAGCTATTGGACCCATGCACCATTTGCATGCATTGTTATTAAGGAATGCAGTAAACCAGTAAATTAAAAAAAGAAGTATTTGAAGACTCGAAGACTAATGTTTTGAAACTATAAGGTAGGGAAAACTTAATCCTAAAGAAATGTCATGCTCTTTAGAACGCAAGCTTATTTAAATTTTCTGATTTTTGTGATATCACACACTTACCTCCTTCTTTATACCTTCAACGAAAACAAAATAAATCACTAGGAAAATAACGTTCTAATGCTGTTTTCTACTAGAGATAACAACAAAACGAAGGCTTCTAAGAGTTTTTGCACGTTTAGCAGGCGCAGTATTTTGTTACACACAAAAACTAATAGAACATTACGTGTTGGCATTCATATTATATATAAGCATGTACGCGTGGGTGAGGGTTAAAAGCTTATCTAATACGGAATATCGTATTTCGTATTCTTCAAGTCTTATACAATTAGATGTTCAATACAAAATTCCTATTTGCAAACTACTCTGCATAAAATAACTTTTTCCTTGCTTTTGTGCGACCCTAAAATGGCTACAACGGTTTTGATTAAGGTATTTCAATGACAAACCTTGCATCTTGAGTATCCTAGAAATATTCTGCATACTTTTCATAATTTTATACATATTGTTAATGGTAACATGTTAACACAAGCAATACAGAGTTCATTAAAATGCGTTATAAGTAAAGAAATGATCTTAAAATAGATAATTACTCTTGAATTCCGGTGCATACATTATTGTCAAAATTGTAGATAAAAGAAGGCTTGAAAGAACATACGCAAACCAAATATTTTCATTACAGACTTTGTTTTAAGAGAGTGAATTTTGTATGCCCTACTTTATTTTGTGTGCCCAAGAGTAATGCATATGGATAGTTTTTTTAAGTAAATGAATGTGCTGTGATAATAAAGGAAACGTCTTTGTGCCATATCGGAAATCAAAAAAGGAACTTTTCATCTACTTTAGGTGTGATTCCTGGCTAATAAGGTATTTATTATTGTTTACACTCAAGTTATGTCGGAGGAAGAAAAAAATGTGTGAAATAATGCTCAAATAAGTCTAGGGTTCATAGAGCTTAGAGTTACTCAAGATCCATCCTTCAGAATAAGGACAAACCACGGAAAGGAGGCTCAACCTAACCGAGATTTGAACTCGAGACCCCTTGAAAGTGGGGCACATCTGCTACCACCTGCGCTACAGAGTCGAGCTATTCAGATATGTGTAAAATAAACAGCATCCAGTTTGGTTTCAATAACAAAGAGGATAATATTTATTTTAAATGTGCACCTTTAATATCCAACAATATTGAGCCAAGTTTCTTGCACTATATTTATTTATTCCCCGCCTGCAATGGGAAACATATCGAAGGTGTTAACTCTTGTTCGTTGGGCTTTTAATCAGAGATCGCTCATTCATACTTCCAGACTCCGAGGAAGATGAGTAATTATTTTAGTCGGAGAAAAGATCACCACCACTGCCGGAAATCGAACCCGAGACCTCTAGCATGCCAGGTAGGTGCTCTACCGATAGAGCTACGGGGCCAGCCAGTAGCACTACCTTCAAGCACATGTTTAGTGAAAATATAAGCAAGTTCCCTTTTGTCGCTTTAGGCTTTGTTTTATATATATTTTAACAAAATCATGTAACTTGATCTAAGGTACCCTTGTGTAATTGGATTTTATATATGGTGCTGTAAATGTATGTAATAAGGTTAACACGTAAGTAAACAAAACATATACTACGTGTTTACACATTATGCAGTAGTAGAAATGTTTGTTCCGCCCACATGGTATACCACAGAAGAGTCACGTGCTGTCGAAGGTCTGTTCTTATTTGCTAGTTAAATACAGTTACTGAAACACACCACTAGTGGTTACCTCGCAGCGAACTGAGAAGAAAGTGCCGTCCCATCAGGTATACATGATCTTAGAAGAGTTAAAGGGGATTGTGTAAATGTAACTCTTGCAGCAATAAGTGATTCTTCAAAATTATACCTTACCTCGCCCGCCTCAGTAGCGTAGATGACAGCGTGTCTGCCTCACGTTTAAGAGGTCCCGAGTTCGAATCTTGGTTAGGGTGAGTTACCTATATGAGGTTTTTTCGGGGCTTTCCTTCATCCTGATAGACGAATGTGAGAAAACTAAGCTTCGTGGACCCCGGACTCCTTTAACCATCCTTTCACCCATTTCATTCACCTTCCGATGTAACTTAACCTTGGAGGACGTAAATTACGAAGAAAACCTTACCTTGTGGTTTACACTTAAAGAAAAATGTTAACTAGTATGTGTACCTTAGAAAAGAAGACAAATAAAAAGGACACAGGATTTGGTTAGAATAAGAGTGAGTTTAGAAAAGCTTGAACGCCTATACAAGCACAAGATGAGACTAGCAAAAATTACAAACTTGTTCTGCAGTTAGAAAGTCTAAACTTTAATGAAGTTTTATATATCTGAATAAAGTAAGAACATATGTGTACCAGCTGACAGTGGAAATATGCCGTTAGTGAGGATAAAGAAAAATCTGCGTTTTGAGCCACTTCCATCTCTAACTCGGTGATATAAAAATTATAATGAGCAGAGCATGTGACATGGGGAGGAGGTATTTGAACAAGGGGCAGTGTTAATCGCGCAGCACAGAGGGCGTTGGAAGTTTTATGCGTCGTTGCCCACAGAGAGATGTGTGCTCGTGCTTTAAGTGTCATCAATTATTTTACGACGACGAGATAGCTAATGAAAAGTACCCTTCACCCCTTCCTCTTCCTTCTCGTTTAATAAATATTTTAATGTACGTACCATCAGAAGTAAATTAAGCGAATTTCGCTGGCTCAGCAGGTGCGATAAATAATAGATGGCGCCTTTGTTTACTTCACTGCCTGCCGAGAAGAGGAAGTGCGTCTCCTAACACAAGAGATGCAGTAATAATCCCGACTAGGCTACATGTGCAGTTTAGAACGTAAAATCCAAAACATGCTGTATATAATTTTTGGGTTTTTGCTAAACGTAACTTCCAAATTTCATATATGTTCATAGATTTTTAAACAGAGGAAAGTCGCCAAGCACTGAAGTGACTTTCCAAAGCTGCACATAAAATAAAGTCATTACAAACCTAAAATTGTAAATAAGTTTATATAGCTACCCATATTTAAATAAAACTAATCGCGTAGTTGCAACTATCGTAACAACTGATTGAGAAAAATTATTAAAGCATGACAAATTTCAATTTATACTTA
This sequence comes from Mantis religiosa, assembly GCA_030765055.1. NCBI lineage: Eukaryota > Metazoa > Arthropoda > Insecta > Mantodea > Mantidae > Mantis > Mantis religiosa. The sequence goes on along the minus strand of JAUKNK010000034.1, from coordinate 445,354 downwards.
ATAGTAATTAATGACTAACCAAAAATTTATAACGTGAATTCACTGAAAATAGGCATATTGAGAGCCCTGAATTAAAACTAGACATTTAACATAAATATCTTTGTTTTTGTCTATATGACTGTTATAACAATAAACGTATTATTTGTTAAATGCCAAACTAAATGAGTTCAGCGTCCTTAGAAATGTTTCATTATTTTGATACTCAAAATTGGACATATTGAGGCATATACTACTGCCTTGTTTATATTTTCATAACGCATAAAACGTACTTAAATTTTCTGTGAATAGCATGTGAAACCTCTTATAATCTAGAAAAACTATTCTATATGATATAACCAGAAAGATCCTCAGTATCAAAAGCTCTTGTTATATCCAGGAATACAGTAACGGTGTAATGGTTTCTTTCGAAGTAATCAATGCTTTGTTGAATGTTGATGACAATAGCCAAATTGAAAGTTAAGTATAACATTGTTGACATAAATTAAGGATGAATGCATAATGTTTTCATTTAGCTTAGATGGTGTGTGACGAAGGATAATTGGGTGATAACTGGATTGTAACTACCTAGTTTTGTAAGTTTATGAAAAACGATAATTTGCTCTAATTACGTGTCTGAGAAAGCTACAAAATCTTTAAGAAAAATTTGAAAACGTAATTAGAAATACAGCAGCGGTTTTATTACGATTCTCTAAAAGAATATTGGGATAAGGCTTATGACCTGATACTCTTATTAGGTAGCCTTCAGATGAAATAGAGTAGTTCCTGCGTAGAAGTGTGTGTAGTAGGCTTGTTGATATTTTCAAGAAGCACATATTCCAGTCTAATATAATTTACTGGTTGATCGCCTTGTTTGGTGAGACTACTTCATAAGATGCAAAAGAACTGAATTTATCTTCGCTATCGGATAACCTGAAGGAGAAAAACAATAATGGATTGATATCGCAGTATTCGCTTAATTTCCTGCCGAAGTATGTGGTCACTCGTAGAAACAGCTGATACGAAACTTAGGTAGGTATACAAAAGCGGGCGTTTGCTGGTACCTGTCAAATCATTGAGTTTTCTTCGATGTCATGGCTGCCTCTCATCTTGCCAGTATCTTTCAACTATGTCCTTTTTCTTTTAAAATGTTGAGAATATGCACTGGTAACTAATAACCATATCTTGACAATTTAAAGGAACTGCTGCTTCTCCAGTATAAAATGAAACTGTTACCGCAAAAGTGCTTAACTGTATCATCGACGTTAGACGATGTTCCTAAATGGTATGCTGATGACTGAGCGGGATGGCTCTGGCGGTCGGGAGGCCGGGTTAGATTACCGTGACGGACCTATCTGACTCATGGTTTCTTTCGAGGGTTTCCAAGGGTCGCCAGGCGAATGCTGGGTAGGTTAACTACATCCCCCGAATTTCTTGTCCCTCCATTTCATCTCCACTATCATTTCAATTCATCTCTCATCTGGTGGTCTCTTTCAGGGTCAGCGGATGTCTCGGCGCTGAGCTGACTCCTTGGGACGGGGGGCCCTCTGTGTCTTCTCGCCTCATCCTTCCTACCGGTTAACCCCACTTGGGGCTTAAATACATTAAATCACAGATTTCGGTACCGAATCCCCTCTGTAGTAATTGCTAATCCTGTATGTTGATATAAGGGATGAATCTAATATTATATGAAATTGATCTCAGTTTAAAAATCCATTTATTAGAGGTGGTTATTGAACTACTATATTACGCTTTATTTAGATGAAACCATGGAATTGGTTTCAATATTTTGGATGTAAAAGTTCTTTAATTGTATAGCATTGTGTTTTCGAGTTTTAATGCACAAAATACTGAAAATAACCAGATTTTATTTCTCTCACTTTTTATATTTAAGTAAAGTTCATGCTTCCTAGATACTACTATATAATTTGAGGAGAAATGACCGGATGCTCCTCTACATTTAAAAGATGTTCTATTTTCTAAACCGGCACCTCTCCCTTTACTATATAGGTAGGTTATATATGTAGAATTCACAGATATAATTTTAAATTTCAAGCAGTTATTTTAAATCGTTACATTAGAACGTTACATTATTAAAAAAATAATTCAAAGAAACTATTCTAAAGATTACCAAAAATGGAAATGTACATTTTGTAGTTAAACTATGACGTGGACCAATGAAGGGTTGTTGGATGGCCATAGTAATGCCAAAACCAGTAACTTCGGACTAGCCAGATTTGGCGTTCTGTGCAGAGCCTTTGTCGAGGACGGACGCAAAATATTATTCGGTGCATAGACTTGCAAATAGAGGCCGTAGAGAATATGGTATAATTGTAAAAAGGAATATCGACGCTTCCGTAAGTTTATATCAATCTGGTGATACGACGAGTTTATGTAAACTACTCAAGTAGTTAAAATTTGAAAATTTAACAAATTATTCATTTCTGCTCAACCGCGAACACGTCCGAGGTAAGATTTTATCGAGAAGACCGGAGCAGCCGAAGTAAATACATCGCAACTAGCCCCGAGGACAGGACGCTGCAGAATCACATCCTTGAGATCCCAGGCCTTTCTTTAAAGTAATTAAAATACTAACGTGAACCTTATTTAAAATTAATACTATTTTGTAAGGTTAGTAAGCTTAATATAATATAATATTTAATGAACTACATTTTATAAATAATTCAATAAGAAGCTCATATGTAAATGTTGCTTTCGTTTTGGTTTTGAGGTTTTAAAGGAATCGAAAGAAATTGAGTTTTTAAATCCAAGTCAGTTCTATTATACATCACCACCGTAGTTAATTTTTTCAATTAAAATTTAAATGTTTCTACCCAAAGTGAAAAAACTGCCAACAATTAAAATCAAAATATTATAGCTAAAGTTATTCCTGTTTTTTATCTAACGTTTAAAACCAATAATTAGCGTTTGCAAAGTAATACGGAGATAATAGGCACAGTTTTTGGAATGTTGTAACTGTCTAGAGAGAAGGAATTTTCGTTTTAGATAATTTATTTCTATAAAGTATATACAGATGACGACTGAAAAAAGCACAAATGGACACAATATTAGAGACAGGCCTTTTGAAACTACAATGGCTAGTTCTCAGTTCTTATGTATTCAGTGTTAGAAAATTCATTAGCAAGATGAGTGTTAAATTACTGCAGCACGTACATCTTGTCATTCAATGTCTGCTTCATTGTTTTAAAATCAGTATTTTAATAACCTCGAATATAAAATTCTACCTCTAGAGACATTTCTTTGTAGCATAATAAAAACACACAAAAAATATCTCTCAGAGATGATTGTGCATCCAATCAGAAAGCCTTTCCTCTTTTTTTCAATCAAAAGGTCCTGCCTCACTCTGTGTACTTTTGCATGAACGTAATGATTTTTCTTCCAACTTGAGATGGGGAAGAGCTGGGGGATGAGATCTGGCAACATGCCTCTAGAAGGCACTGATAGAAAAGAAGTCGATGAACTTGCGACTGTGAAGAGACGCGTCGTTATAGATCGCATTTGGCGTCTACAGCGCCATCAACATTAGGCGTGAAAACAACTTTTCAAGCGAGAAACATCTGAATCGAGGCCTTGCTTCTTGGTGAGATGAAGTTGTAAACACTATTTCCTTTCTTTGCTGAAGACATGCATTCGAATGGGAATATTTACACAAGCTTTAAGCATTGAGAGCTAACATAGTAACATAATGTTGCTGGACGCAAAGCAATTTAAATTTGTTTTGATGGAGCAGAAGTATTAAGAAACTGCATTCAGTATGCAACAGAGAAATTACACTTCGTTCGCAGAAATTTCATACCAGAGTTAAACTTGCCTCAAAAAAATTTTCTTATTTCGGTGAAAAATTATAACATTAGATTTCCTTAAAAAGTTGAACGTCAGAAATTAAAGTACAGTCATCCTCTGGTTTGGAGATAACTCAAGCCCTTGTTCTCTAGGTCACGGACTCAGAACTGAGAATCAGCAATGGGTTCTTTTTGCGGTTGTCGAAACCCTTAGTATGACTTGCTTCAAAAGGGAATTGAACCCGATCGACTTTTGTTTAAAGTTTACAAATTACCATTCCACCAAAGCGCGCTAATTAGGTCTCTTAGGGATTATCGTCCCAGTGATAGCCGAAAAAATAAATAACTTCTTCCCTGCTTGGCTTGCGGGCATATTGGAAAACTTAAGGTAGTGACACCAACCTAAAAATTCTTACGTGCCACAGAAGAATTTGGTCTGGATTATTCAAAAATTTCCATTTTTGTTTCATATCTCAAAGATCCCTTCAACGGTGCACAAGGGTCATTGCACCGTAGTCCACAGCCATTGAGGAGTCATAATCTACCTGCTGTCCCCCTACCTTATTCTCACCGTCCACATGTACATCCCGTCACTTCGTAGTTAAAACCCTTTCCAAGGCAGGCAGTAGGTAGGTCTTAGCAGTTAAAGCGCATCCAAATATAAAAACTCGGTTTATTTAGAGTACTATAACGGTTCTTCTTTTTCAAGCATAGGCTCAGACTGTTCTGACATGCTCCGATCCCAGACATCAGATCGATCTGTTTCTCTTTCTTCAGTAAGGTACCTGAAAGCAAGTTCGGTATTCCATTTTGTTGCACTCTCAGAGCCCGGTTTTATCCAATTTAAATTGGATCATAGACTGCACGATTACTATTCATTGGCAGTTATATCTTCAGAACCATTAATATAAAAGTTGTCGGTCAGTCGGTCAGTCAGCCTAACGAGTCATTCTGTGAGAATGGAGAAGTTTACGAAGCGATGCACTTGAGTGTATGCAATAGAGTTACGTAAACATGAGCACTACGGTAATCTCTACAGACTAGCCGCGTTTGCTCTAAGTATTGATAAAAGTGAAATGAAGTGTAAATTGCAGCTGTGCTGACAGTTTTAGTCACAACAAAGGCTAGAACACAACCTAGTGTAATTATTTTGTCACATAATATTAAATTTAAAAATAGATGAAACGCAACGTTTTGGTGTTTACAGAGAAAATACACATGTATCACCTTAAAATTATACTCGTAATGCGCTTTCAGGATGTGGGGAGCACGTCGCTGAAGAGCTTCACACTGCAATTTCCTAAAACCTGCTCTCTGATCGTCCTGACTCCTATTCGGCTGCCCCTTGTCTCCATTTACTCACGTCTTGACTTTTGAGCAACAGATCGCTTAAGCATCGTCTGTAAGTACCTGTTCATTGAAATATCTTCTAACGCTCAGAAGGAGTTATCCAGATGCATATTGGATAGTCACGTATTGTCTGTGGTTAATCTATTGGATCTCTAACAGGTGTCCATTTATCCTAGAATCTCTAAAGCTCACTTCCTGCGCTATAAGCCTTTATTTTCATTATGTTGTGTCAACACTTATAACCTGCACAAGACCTCAGCACGGTGCCTTAACCATAAGCTATTTATCTAAGTTCTACTGACTTACTTTTGGACAATTACACACACTTCGAAAATAATTATTTTCAATTCGTTAATGCAGTAGTTTAGAGAGCGACGTTATCTCCAGTTTGATAAAAGGTATTCTCACTGTATCAGATTTACTCTATGATTTCTTTATGCAATTCGAAACCATGCCAAGGGAGAAAAACGCAAATCTTCAACAATTTTAATTAAACTTACCGAAAAAACGTGTATTTTGATTTTCTGAGCATCTTACTTTGTAAGATTTTATACGAAATTCTATAAACAAGTTTGACTGTAACCGCACGTTTTGAGGTTCCATGAAAAAAAAATCCATTTATAGAAAAAAGTAAACTGTGTGTGTATGTGTGTGCGTGTGTGTGCTTGTCGCGCGCGCTCATGTGTATATAAACCACATAAAAACGAGAAGTCTAAAAATGCCAAATCTGGAAGATCAGGTTTGCTATTTTCTGAGGCTTCACTAAGATTCTCAAAACAATCATCCACCCCAAACTACTGTTTTCATTGAAACAGTTTTAAACATTTTTATTTTATGAAAAATATCCAACGATTTTAGTTAAAATAGCCGTGTATAAGATCTTTCAGTGATAATAGAATATACGTCTTGAATTTTCTACGAATAATTTTGAAGTTATCTTCGTTTATGATGACTTTTGAGGCTGTTAAACGTGAGAAATGAACAAAGTTATTGTTTGCTAAACCACATAAAATATCAAATAAATTTGTGTAGAGACAGCTTTTCAGATATTACATGTTACTTGTTTAATTTTAAAATACTGTTAACTAAAAATTTGGAAGCCGTTATTTTATATCTTTGCCACGAAAAGAAAATGTATTGTTAAAGAAATCACATAGTGACCAGCTCTTAAATCATTTGATTACCGCTTAAGCCTACAGTGTACTATTTCCAATTTACTATAAGGAAATATCTGATAAAATCATTTCTAGAACGCCTATTCCGATTAACATGAAGCACATAGAAGAATAAGCACTAATAGTAATGGTTCATATAGTTCGATTCACTGGCCGTCCTGTCTGACCCATGGTTTTTTTTTTTTTCGAGCTTTTCCAGGGTCGCTAGCTGAATGCTCGGTAGGTTAGTTACATTTCCTGTCCTTCCATTTCATTTCACATCATCTCTCATCTGGTGGTCTTTTTCAGGGTAGAAGTGATGGTGGATGCCTCGGCGGTGCATGACAGGATGATATGCTCTGAATGAATCACTTCCTCCTCCGGTAACACGGTTATCGGTCTCCGAACCGGCTGCTGGGACCGCTTCCAAACCAGATTTACAGGGTAGTGGTCGTTGTTCTGGCCTACCGGGGGAGACTTTCATCTAAGTAAAACGTAGAGACACTGCCCTCTGCACTGTTGTGGCTCTTTGGAATACGACCACCCTCTGCTTCCTCTCGCCTCATCCTTGCTCCCGGGGATGTCCCACACTTCGGCGCATAGGTACAATAGATCAAGACTGGTTGCAGTACCGACTTCCCTCCGTAGTAATCCTCCTAATGTCTCATGGTATGTAAGAGCGAGTAGAGAAATAATTTGAGTTTGCACATAATTATCTTCGAAGCCTCCAAGAAGTCATACACAGGTCCCCACTGTGTAGATAGTGCGACTTTGTTCACGTACGTTGCCAATCCTGTACCTCTTCATCGGTATGAATTTCTTTATTCCCAACGCCTCGGAATGGTCCAAACATGAGTTGAGGTTTGTAGAGTGCAATTGCATTCATCTTGCGGACGCATCGAAAACTTGGAACGTTATGAATAATTTGGTGTGCTGCCTCAGTGATATACATTGATAATCGTGCTGGAAGTTGATTTATTTCGACACGTTTCATATCATCACTGCTCAGAAAAGTATGACAAAATGTTGATCTTTGCTGGCGCAGCCACTTCAACCCAGTGTTATGGCGGCGTTTCACTTACCCTTAGTATGTTGTTACCTTTTGGGTATTTTCCGTTGTATTGTTAACAGTGCCTATAAAATAATGATGCAAATATTCTAATTTATATTAATACTTTAAGTATTTTGTTAGCTTCTCCTAGTATAAAATATAACATAAAATATAGAATAATTACGAGGAAACCCTTTTCATTTCAGAAAAAGTCTTCTAAGTGCTCCAGCTATTTAACATTATTGCAGTGTAAAAACCATATACACAAATGTTCGGAAACGTAAAATTAATTAATAAAGGTCTCCGATACAGTTCTTGGAACAGCCGACAGTCAGTGATCAACAGAGCTACCGTAACATAATTCCAGGATGAATTAATTGAGGTGAATTTCAATGTATTTTCAGTTACTTTTAAACCTATGACAAATGCGATTTTGATGCTTTGAATATCAATTCATGCAGTACCCAATGGTTCTGAAAAGCAAAGAAACTAATCTCCCGATTTTTTTAGTTCTTTGACGCTTTCCAGGTAATAACAGCAATATGAGCTGTTGCACCCTAAAATCCAATTCAAAATACTACTAAAAGTAGTTTAACAAATTATATTAATAGCCAGGTTAAAGCTGCTTTGGTCTGAAGATGGCATTAAGAAAAATTATATAAGGCTGTATAATAGTGGTAGCTTCTTCAGTAAATCAAACGAAAAAGGAAAAGAAATTGTGATACAGTTTTATGATCGGAAAGGTTGCGAATTTGGAGATAACCACAGCAATTTACTTTATATAACAATACAATTACTATGATAGAGTCAACATGAAAAATTCAATGCCATGCCCGGGATTTGCAACACGGTTCTCCTGGTTTCCAGTCGCTCTAACCCATTGAGCTATCATGACCAACTTGCCGTCACGACATTAGGAGTCAAATGGAGAATTTAATGTCGTGACTGAAACCAGAAATCCGTGGTTCAAATTCCGGCCATGGTATTGAATTTTTCATGTTTGCTGATGTAGTTGGAGAAATGTCATTATAATCTAACATTACAATAAAAGTAAATGGAAAAGAGAAGTATATATTGACAAACTAAATAAGCAACAGAGAGAGAGTGTAGCGTGGGTAAGAGCGGTGTATGGAGACTGGAAGTGTTGCGAAAAAGTTTTCCACAAAAATAGTGCCTAATATGCAGGAGAAAGCAATATTTTAGTGTAAAGGGACAGGGTTGTGGAGAAAAGAATGTATAAAATAAGAAATAGCTAAATTGAATAGAAAGATTGCACTAAGCCTGTAGGGAAACCAGAGAGTTTTTACATAAGTTAGAAATAAATGGAATTGGTTTTTAAAAAGCGAATTAAGAAATTAATGTGTGGCTAGTAGATGTTTAATAACGAATGTGGTAATTACCAGGTGAGCTAAACACCTGTTTATTCCTTGTATTTTTCATTTGTAAGAAGCTAAGTTGAAAAATGAAAGAAGAAGAAAGAAAGAAAGAAAGAAAGAAAGAAAGAAAGAAAGAAAGAAAGAAAGAAAGAAAGAAAGAAAGAAAGAAAGAAAGAAAGAAAGAAAGAAAGAAAGAAAGAAAGAAAGAAAGAAAGAAAGAAAGAAAGAAAGAAAGAAAGAAAGAAAGAAAGAAAGAAGAAAGAAAGAAAGAAAGAAAGAAAGAAAGAAAGAAGAAAGAAAGAAAGAAAGAAAGAAGAAGAAAGAAAGAAAGAAAGAAAGAAGAAAGAAAGAAAGAAAGAAAGAAAGAAAGAAAGAAGAAAGAAAGAAAGAAAGAAAGAGAAGAAAGAAAGAAGAAAGAAAGAAAGAAAAGAAAGAAAGAAAGAAAGAAAGAAAGAAAGAAAGAAAGAAAGAAAGAAAGAAAGAAAGAAAGAAAGAAAGAAAGAAAGAAAGAAAGAAAGAAAGAAAGAAAGAAAGAAAGAAAGAAAAGAAAGAAAGAAAGAAAGAAAGAAAGAAAGAAAGAGAAAGAGAAGAAGAAAGAAAGAAAGAAAGAAAGAAAGAAAGAAAGAAAAGAAAGAAAGAAAGAAAGAAAGAAAGAAAGAAAGAAAGAAAGAAAGAAAGAAAGAAAGAAAGAAAGAAAGAAAGAAAGAAAAGAAAGAAAGAAAGAGCGAACGAACGAACGAATGAATGAATGAATGAATGAACGAATGAATGAATGAATACATAAATAAATTTATTTGCTCTAAAAGCCCTCCTTCTTCAGCTGGCCACAATGCCGTTTGTTTTGAAACTTCAGAGGGCGCTTGCGTCATTTGCTGGGTTCATGTTAGACATTTAGTTTTGTTGGAGAGAGCTGTGCAAGGCTTTCGGCGGAAGCTGAATCTTGAGTTATGGGAGTTTACGCCTTAATATACGTTCCTTTTCTTTGGACATCTTAATAACTTAACAGTAAGTTGTGGAATTTAATGTAATACTATTCTGTTTTGTTAGCTTAATACATTGACTAATAACACTGAAACTAGATATCGCTGGTTTAAATAACGTCTATGTCATTGAATTATTTAACGTAAATTGTTTAACCTTTCCGTCAGTACGCGGTGTGTGAAAAAAATTGGTTCCGATATTGTTTATTCAAACATTGTCGTTGTGTAACGTAATGCAAATTCAATTATTTTCTAAAGCAATACATGAGGGTGGAGAACTTTGATCTGCTAAAACTGGACTGCTAAATGTTGTTTAGGTTCCCTTATATACTCTTGGTTTATTCCTCTTCGTTCTGTAAATATTAACCCCTGGAACCTACTACACATACAATAGAGATTCAAATATACATGCTTTCCCTCTGTGTTGCAGGTCATAATATTTTGAATGCACATTATCTGTGTTCTATACAATGATCTTTGTCAAAGAAAAATATATCAATAGCAAAAAGACCAATAAGTACTTCTTTATTTCGTATAACAATACCAAACATTCAATTTGAACTCTGCTATTTACTCTAGCAATAAATAGAGTGGAGCTTTTTATTTAATTGCAAACTATTAAAATGTGAGTGTAATACATACCTCTGAATTAAAGAGAAATATATGATATTCTCATTGTAGCACGAGAGTACATATTGGAAAAGAGAATTAATTAATGCATGACACTGTGACACTGGTAACATTTATTTTGTGTATAAAGCCTTTGTGGATTAAATTATAAACTCTTAATGATTTCTGTCGCATTCATGGAAGTGTTTCTGACATGTTAAGAGCTTGCGCCCGCCTCGGTAACGTGGTGGTAGAGTTTCTGCCTCACGGTTCAAGAGGTCCCGAGTTGGAATCTCGGTCAAGGTGAGTTACCTAGATAAAGGTTTCTCCTGAATTTTCCTTATCCTGAAAGACGAATGTAGGGTAACTCTAAGCTCTATGTACCCTGGCTCATTTGAGCATCATTTCACCATTCCATTTATCGTCCGATATGACGTAACGTTGGAGGACGTAAAATTACAAAAAAGCTTGATATAATCTATAATTGTGATATTATTTGGTAATGCAAACTACTGTTTTAAATTTTTCGGACATTTTTAAACTGAAGCAAGCTTCATTTTAATTTTAAAGTAAGTTAATTTTGACAGAAAACTTGAGTACTATAGTGATTTCCATACCATCCAACTCCACCTTAAAATATTTTCATTGGAAGAAAATAATTACATTTTATATTGTATGACGTGGCTCAGTAAATCTAGGTTTCTTTGCGTATAAAATTAAATATAATACGCGTATATCGTTCTGATCTCTCACTGGCATGTGGACATAAACTGTTCTCTTCTCTCTTCTGGTCAATCTCAAATGCCGAACGCAGAATTCCCCTCCAATCCGGGATCCAATTATCTAAAACAGGACTCGAAATATTGTTTTTCTGACATCACCAGACCACTGAATAGTATCACTGAATATCGCATAAAAACTGGTTCCTCGTAGCCTCACTTGCTAATGAATAGCTGCAGGATCATCAAGGAGTTTTGTACAAAATGGACAAAATTCCGAAAGATCTTGAATCTCGTAGGGTTTCCTAGAATTCCTTCTTCCTCTAACTAATCGGCCGGCTAGCGCTGAAGGACTCGCCCGTCATCCGTGGTTGGAAGCGACCGCTTTCTCACAATTTCTACTTAACTTCGGATATTAATAATGGAACATATATGGGATTTTACTAAAATTACTGGGAATTATTTCAAGGCATGTTAATGTACACAACTTCTCTCTTGGAGCAGATGGTATAAATAGGAAGCATTTTAAAAGGAAAAATTCACATTTTAAGCTATAAATTGGGTTGTGCAGAAGCCCATTAGGAGTGGGTACAACAGAATTTGGCAAAGTTTTAAAATATAAATTTTTCAGTACTCTTTCCAATTGTTTACTCTAGTAAATAAAATGTACGGAAGTTATGGAGAAATTGGCCGTCTCTGTGGCATAGATGGTAGCATCTGATTCATGTTCAAGAGGTCCCAAGTTCGAATCTCGGTCAAAGTGGGTTATTCGGATACGGCTTTTTCCGAGGTTTTCTCTGAAAAGTTTGGTTGATATCGTAGTAAGCAAAAGGAAAATCACTGAGATGTTCTCACTAAACGAGAAAATAAAATTTCAATGTTTATAAATAAGTCAACAAATCATTCTAAAAACAACCTAAACGAAACTACATAATCTTATCGAATGGACACTTCACAGCGTGGGTAACGAATTACGTGGTTTCACATAAAATATGACTGAACACCTTGGCTATGTAAGCATTCTTGATACAAGTAGTACGAAACATTTAGGGCATTGTTACTTATTTTATTAGATGTATGCTCACTACAGACACTCCGGACATTTAACCTGTACCACCTTAAGTTTAAATGATTCTGCTTTCCGATTTGGATATGTTTGCACTGTGCTGTAATGCAATACATGCAAATATCTACTTAATATATCTCCTAACCCTCAACACAGTTTAGTGTTTTCTGCTAGGTCTTTACCTACTTTATGACATTTATATATTTATGACCAGTGAAACGTAGACATTCATAAACCAAGAAGAAGAGGCAAGTCATAACAAACGATATAGTTCCTCACTGCTCACGCTTCGGAATGTTTAAAAAAATAAATTCGGTACTTTTCATTGCACGTTTCTTTTGTGTGACATTTTGTCATTCAGAGAAATAATATATAATTATACATCAATTGTTGTTGAATAACAAATGTGTACCCTTTACACTTAAAACTACCTATGCATTCTTTGAAATTAAAATATTCATTTTATGTGATAGATGTACAATTCACTTATATCTTCAGAACTCATAACAGATATACCACATGTTCATTGTGAAATACATGTTCATTGAGCCTGGTTTATTATTTGGTGATATGCCTTTATAGTTGAAGAATTGCACTACAGTATATTCTTAAGAGTTTCAAAAGTAGAGCTCTTTGCAGTATTTACTTAAGCACTGCCTTATAACGAGAAGTTATAGTAGAGACCACATTTGATGGAGACAAAATTTAAATTGCGATGTCAATTTATGCACTTTGTTATCCTTAGGTGGACTGATCCCCTTCACAAGGTGCTTAATTATATACTACGGTTATGTAGGATAGCTGACGGGCAAGACCCTCTTTCCTAGTAAGCAATGGGCACTACAGAACTCAAGAACACACTAACGTGATCATCCGTCTCTCTCCCATTTAGTTGAACGTCTATGGTTAAACTGATATACTTTCTGTATAATGTTTGGTGAAGAAAAAGTATCATTATCATAGTCATTAAGTATCATTATGTTCATCTGTGCATTGTATTTTGATAAGACTAATAAGTTCCTTAAAGAAATACAGCAAATTGCTATGAAACAAGTAGTCAGGCATGGCAAAGTCATTCTGAGGCACCATATTTTAGTTGAAAAATAGTAACCCCGTTAATACTCGTATTTTTACGCCCTTAAGAAGTAAACAACCTTTCTGGTACAACTTCTATTTCCAGTGTTAATTTTTATCACCAGTTGAAGTAGAAAAATGTTTTCCATTCTTTGTTTTACTGTCGATAGAAAATATTTGCATTTACAAATATGTAAAGGATTTATTGTAACTCGAGGCTGCTATTTTGAAAGAGAGGTACGTGAAAAATATACATTAATTTATAATAGAATGAAAGTTTACCAAAATCATTTAGCTTCCTAAATGCCTCCCTCTTAAGTCATATTTCAAACTGACTGAAATGGGTGGAATAATGCTCAAATAAGCCATATATATAGCTTAGCGCTACCTTACATAAACCTTTCAAATAAGGGATAATCCCAAGAAAAACCCTTAACCAGGTTAGCCACAGAAACGGAACTTCAAGCCTCTTGAATTTCAGGCACTGCACTGCATCACAGAGAAGGCGAGCTCACATAACCACAGCCACACTAGATCACACAGCTGTCTATAAAATATCTTTATAGTTTCAAAGAAACTCAGAAGGTTTATTTTAGGTGAAATGTCGAATTTTTCGGTGGAATACCGTGCTTTCTTCTCTTAACGGTAGTAAGTAGACAAATGAAAAATTAGGTGGTTTGATATTTTGTCATTGGACGCAGCCCGAGTTATACGTAGCCCTCTATTTTATAAATAATGGTTGTTAAAAGTGTTTTTGAACCACTTTTCATCTTTAACAGACTGTCCTCACTAAAGAATACTTTATTCAAAAATATAATACTTTTAACTTTCTTTAAAGTAGCAAATTGTATGTTGATTAAATCCTCTTATTCTAATATAAACGAAATAAGGGAATGTATTTGTTTTCTATGAACTGCCAATGATGTTTTCGTTCAATTTTGCGTACCTTGGAATCCATAAAGGATAACAAATATTCAGAAGAAGAAAAACTAATCAATGTGAAGTTTCCAGTTCCTTGCATTTCTAAATAAACTGAATAACATTCTATAGCTACTATTCAGTTAAACATTCTAACAGATCAAAAATTTTGTCCTTTGTTGATGTGCTGGTGGTTGTATTTGTGTTTGTCTTTCAGAGTGACAGCTGCTTCATTCTGCCGTATACAACAAATTGAACTAAAAAGAGTAAAATTGGTAAGAAACCGTTATTTACGAATATTCATGTTATAAATTATTTTAAAATTTGAAAATGTAACCAACTGTCGTATGCGTAACTGTAAGGTAGCTAGCGAGATTCACAAAGTGTTTAACTTTTGCTTAAGTTATCTGACACACAGGTCTTTGTTTTTGCTGAACAGTATTTTACCTATTCCCTACGTTATAACTATAAATTAAACTTTCTTATATTTTAACACTACTGAAAATCATTAGGTTTATAAGAAGTTGTACACCACTCAGCCATCATTGCAATGTGACTGACCAATTCGATTCGAAAGAATGAAAACCATGCCAACGAAAGTACGTGAGGTTGAAGGAATCGCCGACAGCTACGTCATTTGGCTTCCGCGGAAAAGGGAGAAAAAGAATAAAATGCATTATAAGATCTTTTGCGAACAACTAGGAACCTCTACCTAGGTGTAAGAGATGGTTGCCTTCGAAGGTATACTTTTATTATTGTTACCTAAAAATGGACCATATTGAAACTACTCCACCTTTCATCTGAACAGAAGACTTAAAAAAAAATAAGTTCTGTGTGCACGTGTGGCCTCTTTAGTGGAATTATCTTTTGTCACAACTATTTTGGTTGTCAAGTTAATAACATTGTACATATTTCTACGTATATGAACAAAGTGACAATTTAAAGGGAAGTTTATCTGTTTTAAGGATTTGCTTTTGCGCAAGTGCAACCAATAAACAGAGGGACATAATTTAATGCACGTGTGGCAAAGGAGCTGCTTAACAATCATGCAGAAGAGATAACATCAATAATTATACATACTTCAAATTGTTGCACTTGATATAAAGTAAACAATCAAACCAATTTCTCTCTTCCACAACCTTTCCAATATCAGTCAGTTCATACAGACAATGCTTTAATTTACATTCACAGCAGGAGCCGTAACATGTACTATTGACTGCCTTACGTAGTGATAAGATATGATACCTGCTTTCAGTTTCTCATGCCTTTGACATTGAACGAATAAGACCGAGCGAACGACATGGTACACATACCGTATGGGTCGTCTACTGCTACGAGTAGTAGGCTGGCCCCGTAGCTCAGTCGGTGGAGTACCTGCCTGCCGTGCTAGGGGTCCCGGTTCTATAGTCGGAATTATATGCACAAGGATTGTACTTTCTCCAGCAAGTGGTTACAATATTGGATTTCTGCCGAGGGACTCGACACCCCAATAGATGTTAGACGGATTCCGACAACCTTAGACTACATTCGCAGCTAAGTGCATGACCGAAGTTATTTACTGACGGCCACTGACTAAACCTCTAGGAAAATCTATGAGCGGTTTGTGCTTCAATTTAAGGCTCCTCCTATGCGGATATTCCGGAATTGAACAGCGGATACTCACTGATCCACTATGTTCTCCAACATCTCCTCGAAACATTTGTCGGTTAGACTCCGATTCCTATGGTTCATAGTGGCACGTGACATCCAGGCCACCCGCAGTCCATTACATAGGATACGGCTCTCAGCTTCAAGTAAGTGTCTGAAATGTGATGGGGAGGATACGCTACAGCATAGATTTTATGAATGCCCAGTTGTGGCGTCCATTAAGGGACGCCTCATGGATTATCTACAGCTACTCTGATCCAATATGCCTGGTGTACCCCACAAATTCTTCTTGAACCGAACTTTGTATTCATTCCGCCTGCCAGACATCGGTTTTGTGTGTGATTACTAGCTCAAACAGTGTATTATGTACTGCAACATTCGGAGTATGTGAATCCCTTTGACTATGTGAGTTATCTGAAAACAGAACATGTTGAGCTCCTTGGTGATAGAAAACCTACCAAGTTTTATAAGGCATATCAATTCTTTTTTGAATGGAGGTAAATGTTTCTGTAGTTACTTAGTGCTTCTAGCACTCTCGTTTTACTGTCAAGCAAGTTTTGTTCACTCATTTGTTTTTGTCCAATATGTAAATATCAGACTACGAAACAAATGTAAAGATCAGGATGTGATACAAATATACAAAAATGAATAAATATATGTTAAAAAAAGTAGTTAAGGCTTTGAAGGCTTTAAGCCCTGCTTTCTAGGCAACTTCTCGAACACACTTTTCACACTTCTCTGCAGAAATTTGTATTAAACGTACTGAATTATTTGCTCAGCTGTTAGCCAAGTTATTTCAGATCAAATATCCTGACACGTATATATATACATATATATATATATATATATATATATATATATATATATATATATATATATATATATATATATATATATCCAGCGTTTCGTGTTAATTTATCTGAAGACAGGAACTATGTGCTATGTTTTATGTTCAGCAGAAAAGACCCGTATTCCTTACGAATATAGGAATCTTTACTTTCTCAAATATTAGTATATCTTGCAAAGCTTCTCACGGCTATTCACTACCATTGCTGCAGTGAGAATTGTAGTGTTTAACCCAGCAGAAAATCACGCAACAAAAAGAGAAATCAATTCCGTGCTGTATAGGCAATGACAGCAAAATGCAAATAAAATTCATGAGCAGCAATAAACGGGAACAATTAGCATGCCAACACGCGTTATCATCATTCAATGTTGTTTTATATACCGCTGCGCTCTAGCGGTATTATCGTCGTCATAAGCTACTGTGTAATAGCTCAGAGGCCAGCCTCGCTCGCATTATAAGCTCAACGCGAGCCATTGTGGTAAGTTATGTGCTCGCACCAACCAAATGTGGACTATAATTAATGAAACCGACTGAAGCATCACTATGCTGCTGTGAACGTCGCGGGCTACATTCACATGAGCACAGTATTTTAAGTCGGAGTGCTTCATAAAGAAACTAAAATATGTCTGCTTAATTAAACGCATTCGTCATTGAAACAATAGAAATATACTCAATGTTGGCATTACTAAGAATGCAGTCATACTGCTTCATTTGATTTCATTTCTAGTTCTCCTAAAATTACATATTAAGGTCTATACTTTAATACAAACGCTTATAATGCCTCATTCTGGTTATTACCACACTCTTTCTACTAGCTTAATCGAATTTTCGACTCTACGATATCAATGGTCTCAAAATACGTGGGTACCTTGTGTGTACAATTTCCATGAGGTGATCATATCACGTCTCTTTTAAATTACTGCACTAGTTGTGGCTTTAACTTAGGAAACGAAGATCACTTAATGATTTCAAAGAAATGATTTAAAATCTAATTTTAAAACTTCTTAATTGCTTTAATTTTGATTAATAATATTTATTCAAATATCTTATATTAGAGCTATTGAGAATTTTTTAACTTTGAATATGTTATGACAAATAACTTGCAGCATTCAATTATTTTTAATCTTATATTGTACTAGTAACTAACATTCCAAATTTAAAGTTAATTGGGATTAACTTTTAACTTCATGAATATTAAGGACATTTTAGTTTAGTTAAGCTACCTTTCTTCATTCATTTTAATATCCCTGTCGAATTTTTCTATATTTATTGTCATTATGTTGTATTGCTTGACGGATAGGAAAAGATGGCTTCACGCCCGAACTCTTACCTGATAAATAAACTAATGTAAAAATATAAAATTAATTAATTTATTAAGTATATAATAAACATATAATATATTCATACTGGAGATATCGTAATGGTCAGGAATGGTTAATAAATCGGATCTTAAATCAGTTACCTTAAGATAAATGTAGTTTCCACACGCACAGTTCAATTCTAATCACAGACTACGTCTTCCCTACTTATCTTCAATAGCTAGACGAACCTGAAGCAGTTTACAATCGCAATTAATTTTATTGATGAAAATTTCAGACCATGTGCGCATTAGCTTAATGGGTTGAAGCATTCGTTTCTAGCCACGGTAGGCGTTCTAGCCCATTCTACTCGGGTTATGTGCATAAATAATAGAGAAATGTACACTTAAGTTGGAGCATTAGGTTACTTTCGCATATCAGTCTGCAATTATTCTGGTTATTTTCGAGCATATTATGATGTGATATCTACTACATTTCTACCCGCACAATATACACTTGCAGTCTTCGTCTGTCTCGTGGAACTTCTTGTTTACACATATCTGGTGGTGAAATCCGTGGATGGAGAGTCGTGTTGTGACATGGCGCTGCGTATTACACTCTCTAGTGCATCTGTCGTCCATCATCGCTGGTGAGGTCTAGAAGTGGGGGTCAATTTCACTTTTCTTCCTTTCCCTGATGTTTATTAAGGCTCTACTTACTTCTTTTGATTGAAAGCAGAATTGTGATCGTATGTCTTCTGTGATGTACGTATCCCTCTTCGTTTCATATACCATTACGGATGACGCTGTTTTTCCAAATCGGGTAATCCTCTTCATGAACATGAAAGATATTCACTCGACACTGTGATGCTTTTAAGGAGCTACAACATATAGTCTGTAAGTGACAAAAACCAACACGCACACTTCTGATCACATTCATCTCTCGTACCAGCTTGATGTGTCGTTTATATCTAATTCATCAATAGGTAATTAATTCCAGCACTGGCAAGCTGGCCAGGATTATCTATGAAGATGCCAAGAGCAAAAGCTTAATCTTTGGCGAAACGTAGAGAACCTTCAAATCCACTAAAACACGGGCTACAAGCTCAGATAGTACGTTCAGGTGGCAGCGCCATGGCCGAGTGGTTAGACCGCTTGACTCTCAGTTAGACTCGGGTTCGATCCCAGGCGACCGCATTTGAGATTGGTGATGGACAACTCGGCGCTTAGACGGGTATTCTCCGGAATCTCCGGTTTCCCCCACCATCTCATTCCACCGGTACCCCATCTTCATCTCACGTACGCGGTGCCGCTGTAGTAAAAGCGAGCGTTAAACTATGCACATTCATTCATTTAGATCGATGAAGTTCAGTATTTATCTGCTGTCTGTGTGCATGTGCACGCGTGCTGTGTATGTGTGTGTAAACAATATAATTCATTTCTCAATTTCTAAAGGTGCGACGGCAAGATCTTCATGAAAATCTCCATCTCAGCCTACCGTCTATATTGATCGACCTTCGTTCTTTTCAATTTTATCAAATAGTTCACTGGCGGTTTTTATTAAAACATCATACCTTTATACGTTCATGTCAAATTAAATACATTTGTTAAATTTTATAGGAATTGGATTTGAATTCCTTCACATTCTTAATGATTTCTGTACAATTGATAAAGGTGTACCACATAAATAAAGTCTCGCTAAAGCCACAATTCATTTTTCAAATAGATATTTTACAGTATTAACCATTCCCAATATATTCTAGATTGTAGCCTTTAAATTCCAGATACTTAAACTTCATCAGATGGCAAATTTATATCGCTTTATTTTCCAAACCTGCCTAAGCAAATACAAAGGAATTTATAGCCTTAAATTTCCAATCCGTATATAAGCGTTTTAAAATCGCTTGAGCCATTGTGTTACCTTAGTCTGGATATACCTAGGTTTGTACATATAGATATCTGCATTAATATGGCTATACAAATAAATGTAATCAGTCAAATTCCACTCTATGCATGCCAGGAAATAATAAAAAACAAATTACACCTTGGTGCTAAAAATATCAAATGTGATACATTCATATGATTTTCTTCCACAACCATTCCTATTCCGACACATATTCTTCACTCTAAATGAGGATAAGCCATTTCAGAAGCACTTTTGTTATATATGTATTTCGTTGTAACCAACAGAAGGACAGACTGACACAAGTGACCTGTCTTATAAAAGCAGATCGCGGTGTGAAGCTTTGAAACTTCGTGCTCCTGACATGAGAAAAAAAATGAATAGCGAGTAGGTAATATTTTAAAAACTATATAAAACATTTAGAAAATTTGAAACAATAACAGCGAATATCCAGGGATTTACCAAAGAGCTAAGGTTTTGTTTGTCTATATAGTATTGTATAACTGTAAACAGTAACAAAATTCCTTCTGAGGGGAGAGGACTTCAAACGCCGTTCGCAGAAATGCAAGGTATTTATTTTATTTCGTCATGCAAATATTTCAAACATCTGCTCTTGCTCTATCGGTGTCAAATACAGTGAAATCGCTAAAATATATGATGAATGGACTTGTAGGGCAGCTATCATATAGCAAGCTCTGAAACGTTCCTGTTTCAACAGGCTGCTAGTAATATGCACGTGCAGATCCATAGATAAGTAGAAGTTGCGATGCCCAAATTGATAAGTATACTAAAGGAGATTACTCTGTGTTCTGTTGATAAAATATTTAAACGTTCATCATAAGTGGTCCATGGTTAAATTAAAAATAGAAATAACTAAAATATAAGCATATCCCTTTGCAGTCACGAAAGGGAACAAAAGTCTTGGAAAAACATATTTTCTTTCGTGACTTAAGCTAAGAACCCATATGGAGAGCAGTTTAAAAAATGAACACATAACCATTACTAACATTTCCGTCCTCTTCTGACTTTGTTTGGGACAAGTAATTCAGCAATCTTAGTGTTTACATGGCACATATTCTTCATCTGAAACAGTAATGTAAGTAATTCCTGGATATTTGCACTTATCGTTGAGAAAGACCTAACCCCAAGCGTAAAGATAGACACCATATAATCACAATAATGTGCAGGCATATACGGTCTAATTATAAGGACAAATATCAGTATATTCCTTTGTAAATACTGTACAGTATTTGTTATTCTTATCTTTGATATAGGGGAAGTTGAAAAAGGTTTCTATGGCAAACTATTCTTATCACACACATCAAAATATTTTAATTACATCAATAATATCCAAACTAGTATGGAAACATCTTTAAGCTTTGATTGCTCTGGCTTCCCTCCAACAGGCTCGAAATTCGATGGACACGAGTCATCGAGTATTCTATGTAAATGAAACAGCTGATGGTATGATCTGAGATTTCTTATTTGGCTCTAAAGCCATGGCTGGAAGTACTGAATAGTGAAAAAATTCGTTAAAAAGGTGGATAAAGGAAGCATGCCATCTCAGATGACAAACTTGTCCTGAATTGTTCTTGACCCATGCAATTCTCACTTAATTCTGCTAAAATTTGACAGGAAGGTAACGACTAAGTTAGTTGCATTAATAGCTGAATCTATCCACCTCACGAAATTTCTACCTATAGAATGACTCCATAAAGATGAACCCATATTTAGAATGTACAAACAGGATCCTGAGGCATCTTCTTTGGTTGCTCTTCTCCGGCAAGAAAGAGATTTATTATTTCTAAAACCAGGTAAGACCTAGTAAGGAATGCTGGCAATGGAGCTGAAGTACTACAACTTGTTCAAAGAGCAGATTTTGATAAATAATGGAGGCATCCCTTTCAATGAGGTTGAACAATAAGCTTTTTGATGTGTGTGGAAAATTGAATGAAACTCAAAATGGTTATATATCCAGATGCAGTATTTTCCAAACGCAACCATTGTTGCGTGCATAGGCATACATTATTTTCAAAATAGCTATGTGTGACCCCTGCGTGGATTTAAATCATGGATGTCATACATTAAATACATATTCCAAACTCTAAGTTAAGCCACTCGGCAGCTATAAATTGGTCTTAAATTAAGCTCGCTAGCGGTAAAAACTTGAAATTTGTGTTTACAGTTTAAAATTCCATCAAAAGTAAGCTATTATATATAAAGGGGTAAAACCACCACAAATAAAACACATCCAGGACGCACCATGCCAATAATGTTTATGAATACCATCTCATAGTTGTAATTAATTCCCTAAGTGGGACCTAACTTACGATATACACAGTGGAAACAAATAAATTTGCTTACAAAGCTTGTTGATAGGTTTTATCCACCTACAGAATACAATGTAACTATGTTTTGTTAACAAATGAGGCAACACATTGGAACGGTAGATGTTATTCATACAAAATTCAAAACTTCCGGAAAATTTTGCTCGAAGCATTCATCACATGCATAGAAATTAATGTAGCTATTGAAGGGTATATCACTATTAATTTTAATTTTTATTCATGCTCACAACTCTGTACCAAACTTTGATTTTGTGCTTAAAATATAGAATATGCTTTACAGTTTCATTCTAAGTCAGCCTTTTTACCTTCCTTTCTATGGTCCTTTTTATCAACGTGAAAGAGGATGGTTTCGACTTCATGCATTCGGAAGGGGTTGTCAGTGACGAACAAATACACTGATATGATTGGTGCAGACGAACACCAAGTATAACAATTGCACAACATTATTACTGCTGAAGTTCTCGTATTTAATGAGAAGAGTATTCAAAAGCACAGTTTTTCTGATACACATCAGATTTTTTTTTTTTTAAACAGGAACTCGAACCTTTTCTTTCCCCTTTCTGTACACGTCATTAAAATTACACCTTGCATTTTCGATCCTATAGCGGGATTTCTGCCCTAAGCATAGAAGCGCTGCTTGATAATTGCTAGCAGGAAATGCGAGTGTATGTGTCTCGAGGAATAGGCGATTCACATTCCACTGGGCGCTTACCTGAAGGAAAAAAATAAAATCGTCTGCTTCAAACGAAACTTCTGTAATCAATTCAGTAAATAAGTACAGTTCAGCTAACCCACAGCACCACGGTATGGAACCCGATTTCACAAAATGATTTTGATATGAACTAATATTGTGTTAACCCATTCACCTCATATTTTAACAGCGTAGTTTAAAGCGATTGCAACGAGAAATTCCCTCATTGGGTATAGGTTTGATTGTTAGTTGAGCGTTTTTACTGAGATACAGTAGTCGCGCAGTTATCCATTAGATGGTGAATAGAAAGCTGAAGTGGTAATCACGAATGATTTCTCATGACGCTTGTTGGCAAAACAGGAACACCACAAGAGAACAGAGGTAATTACTCGGCTACAGAAAAAGCTCTAAGTGTGTGGGTGCATGTACGCGCACACACAGAAACGGTGTATATTGTGGGCGCAGAAATGCCAGAATCTATTTTTATACAGGGTGGGTACCTTAAGACATATACCACCAAAGCCTCTAAACCAAATTAAAAACTGAGCAACGACTTTCCTGGGCATAGAAGCAACAAAGAGGATATAAATCAGCATAACTTGTGGTTTTTATGACAAAATTCATAATATAATACAGAGCACAGAAAAGTGCCTTTATGTTATATCACAATAAGGATAAATACAACCAGAGAAATTGTAACGTGAAATTAAGGCTCCAGATATAACGAATGAGTAGTATTAGTTTCTTCTTTTATGTGTTATTTCCAGAGCAGTTAGAAGACGGCATTAAGAACAGCCGTTGTCGCATTTTAATGGGTAAAGCACATGAAACTATTTCCAACGTGAAGGTTACTCTGAGTGATTGAAGCTCAGGATGTGCAGCTGATGTCGGTTTCCTCGTATCTCTAGTGTTGAATGCACTAACTATGCATCTATATTAGGAGCAATGCTGGTGAATTTCTGTAACAGCAACTATAATCTTGAAAGGGTGCACCTTCAGTGCTTTAAGGGAAGTCTCATCACCAGAACTTCCGAGAAATGGTGTAGAACACTCTATGAGGTTTTGTCCACTTCTATTGGAAATAAGTGTCCAAATTTCTGAAATAAATGACCAGAAAAGTTAAATGAAACATTAACCATAAAGCATTGTGTATGACGTTGCTCTAATTTAGTTTTAATGTAAGTTGCTTGGGTTTCAAAAATTAAATCACTCATATGCTTTAGTAACAGATTTATCTAATTAAGAAATATGTCATACCTCCATTAATTCACGTTGGAAGTTAAGAGAGGACATTGGCCTAAATCTTCTAGTATCGGTTGTTGGTGGCAGCACATGGAGAATGACGTTAGCACATGAACTGTTGGGCTGGATGGGCGGAACGAAGAAAAGCCAATGATAGTGAGAACGAGGAAAAAACAACCCAGTAAGGGTTACGACGAAAAAGCTGATTATCTCTCAGCGTCCAGAAATCATTTGTCCCTCTGCAAGGAAGTTTAATATTTCATATCCAAGCTGGTCGGCTCTCCATCATACCTTGTACCAGAAATAAAGAAGACGTTAAATGCATTTGATTTTGGAAATTATTAAGACCATTTGGCGACAGAAGAAAGAAAAGTTGTTACAATTTGAAACAAGTATTAATTAAATTTAATTAATTTAATTAAATTATAATTCTTCCGATTCTGTTAATTCTAATTATAATATTTAAACAAAGATATGCACATAGTGTATTTTCTAGCCGAGGAAACTAATTGAAATGATAAATATTAGCCGAAATGTTGTGCATATAGACTACAAGATAAAGAAAGGACACCGTTACATACACTTACCCTATGTTTTCTTCCTGCCCCTCCCTCCCCATATACCAGTGGTGGTCAATTTCTTCTCATTCCAGCTAATGACGTTACTTAACATTTTATTGCAACTTCTTCCTTTTGTGCTCGAAGATTTCACACTTTTTCGCTTAAGTAACGAATAAATGGGTCTTTTTGAGTATCACGAATAAGTAATAGCTTAGCGAACAGTAGGTGGAGGCAAACTCTACATCGCTTGTTTCGCATTAAGTTGCACATTCACTCTACAGATTTTTGTGTAGTTTGAGAAATAGAACAAATTAATCAATTCCTATGCAAATGCAGTAATATATTCTGCTATTGTAGTGATATGGGTATATTTGCAATAAATACACGGTGTTCATTTTTGTTGGTTATTTACCGCCCTCCGATTGAGCAAAAATGACGTCATAGTTGACTGATGAGTCTATGTTGAAATCATTGCCCTCTAGGGAGAAGAAGCGGTAATTTTGGGGGAACAGTAAACAAATTATAGCGTTCTCAGTGTGGTTGCTTTGCTAACTAATACAACCAGCTTCCCCTGGATATGAACACAGACCACCGCTTCTTCACTGCTACTTTCGTACCGGCATTAAAATTGGTGCGACATATACATATCATTTAAACCGCTGCATAGAGGACTTTATACAAAGCTGTCCGGCATTCTGATAGGACCCTTGGAGCGTAATATTGTCCAAAGTGTCTAGGTACTTTCAAATAGACATACTTTTGTTTGCAACATAAACGTCTTACGTTTTATCAGTATACGATATACTTTTTTGTCATTCTCACACTTAATTAAAATGTCTGTTAATGTTGGTTCGTTATGTCTTTTAAAACCACTAGGTGAATCAAACATTTCCAAGATACAGGATCGCTTACTCGCAAAAAAAGAGACACACTGGACGCTATAAAGCGACTGGTCCCAATATAGAAGCAATAAATAATGTTATGACAGAAAGGCCTCAAGTATACCTTCTCGCAACAGTGTTTAAGGGGGAGAGAGAAATCAAAAACAAGAAAATGGACACATAAGACTATGTACTACAGACATTTTCTTGTTTATAGTTGGATAAAAGCTTTGTACATATTGTAACAATAATTTATTTTTCATTACTAGAACATGTTCTGATAATTTTCTGGTTTCTAATTAAGTTACATTGTGAGGAAACTGTAAGTGATAGAAAAGAATTGAGATCAAATTAAAATATTTCTATTTTACGTGACAGGTTTACAATATGCATATATGTCTACTTTAACAGAAAACATATGTTCATTGTGAAATAGGTGTTCATTGACTTATCATTTTGTATATTCTTATGGTCTACTTTTCTGGCTACATAATTATCTTTGCAGTAAACTGCATTGCAGTGTATAGTTTTTTTATAAACAGTTATCGTATCTACGCACCTGGCGAAATTACGCGGGTAGACCCACCTCTCAAATAGTATATTTACGTGCCGGTAGAGGGAGGCCTCAAAACTGCTAACAACACATCTAATACGATCGCAAGCCGCTAGGGGAATCGCATATAAACTCGCTCCATCAGCAATGCTATTGATGATGTCAAATTTTGCACGGTAAAATTACAGATAAAAATGAACACCGTTTACAATCCTAAACACATTATGATGACCTAGTCACAGTAAAAGATGTGTCAGAAAGTTGTGAATCACTTTCTGTCATACTCACAAAAATGATACAAGTGGAAGTGAGTATCGAGTATCATAACATACAAAGGTACATCGACCCACGTGGGATTGTGCATTCTGTGTAGGAGGTTCAGATAGGAATATGAAACCTAGCACAGCATAAGACAGGGGATTCAGTCCAGTTCACAGTTCAGTAGGTTGGTGTATCGATGTCGACCGTTAAGTTATAGGTGAACTTAGGCCCGTGGACATGAGGTCCGACTTGCTACACCATTTTGGAACAATTATAGATTCAGTTCGCGCTAATTAAGTTCAAAAGAAGAAACGAGTTTGTAGAAAGGAATTTTAAAGCCAAATGTTCTAGGAGCCACTTCACGTCCAGACTTCAAAAGCACCTCTGGGACAACTTAAAGGTTCCTTCCGCTCATGAGCAGTCATTTTATTTCTTCCCAATTTTTTGCGGTGAATGGCTTGGGGCTCTGAATAAATGAAGTAATTAGCAACATATTTTATTGATTGTACGACAGCTATACAAAATAAATGCAAGTCCAAAAAATCCACACAACAAGCAGTGAGCAACCAGTTAATACCAGTCCCGTTCAGCAACTTATTGTGACATGTAAAACGACGATAAAAGCACCACTACAACAGTGACTTAATCAACCAGCCATCTAACCATAGGAGATGAGGCGTCACGTTACACCAGTTCTTACGTCCACCATAAATAAGAAGCCAACTAACCGTTCTAACAGGGTTTGAGCACTGAATCACGTATCTACGTAAAATGATCAGGTTAAGACCTTTAACAGCATCACAACCCTTACAAACACATACTTTCTAATTTGATTTTACGGTTTAATATAGGCGCTAGGTGCTTAATACGCATAACGATATGTTATAAAAATCATAACAATTAGAAAAACTCTTTAAATGGAAGAGTCTCATCCTTCCTCTGTCTTGTTCACTAAACACCTACAAGTTTTACATTCAATAATAGATTTTTCACAATTATAAGTTTTGACAGTATTTAAATATCTTTTTCTCATCGTCATTTTTTTATTTCTACGAACCACTTCCTACACTAAACTGATTCTTCTGGTGGTCCGTGCCTTAGTGTATCTCGTTTTCCCTACCAGTATATATTGAACATCTTTATTTCATCATGTTCTTCCTTTCATTCAATTTCTATATTCCCAAACGAGACCAAGCAGTCGACTCCCTTTCATTCTTGTCTCAAACCTCAATATACAGCTCTCTCCCTATTTAGCATTTTCATTCGCTGTATATAGTAAAACATATTCGTTACCGAATGTTCCATCTTCAAAGGAAAATCCCTACAACAAATCCCCACAGGTTTGACTAAAGCATTCAATTGCCCTGAAGTTCTTCTTCAAAGACACCGTTATATCACGGTTTAAAATTTTTATTTTTAACTTTTGTAAGCAATGTGTTAATGCTATAAGTCAAAATTGTGCTAGTTAATTTGTGAATTTTTCATTGTGATGTGGTTAATAGTTGTAAGATTTGAAGCTTTCACGGCGATGATTATTAAGTAGACTTCTCGGGTTACCAGTCGTGGGATATATATATAAAGTTGCTCGAGCTTTCGGCCACGTTTACTCTATTGCCTTCTTCAGAAACTTCACTTCCTGAAGAAGGTCATTGAGTAAACATGACCGAAAGCTCGAGCAACTTTATAAATATTGTACGGCTGGTAACCCGAGAAGCTCTACTTAATTGTTAATAGTTGTTAATATGTGACTGACTATAAACAAATATAAATTTTAAAAAGTTAATACGCAGCGGTATAAACGGGCCGTCATATTCCAATGTAATGAAATTATTACCGAACACCAAGTACCCTTACAATGTATTATAGCTCATTTAATATGTCTTGGAAATGGTGAAGAGTGACGCAGAATTCTTGTCTAAACAGAGATCACGAATTGCGTCTTTAGTTTGTTGAGCATCATACTCGCTTCCAAATCTCAGATCCTGCGATAGTTTGTTGAAAAACTTTGGCTGAAATCATAGAGATATCTACTTAAGTACACAGTTTAGTATTCAACCAATTAATTGTTTTGGTGCTGTGCTAACCTCTCTCTGTCTCTCTCTCTCTTACACACACACACACACACACACACACACACACACACACACACACACACACACACACACACACACACACACATACACACACACGCACGCACACACATACTTACACTCAAACACACACAAGCACGTTAATGAAAGAACAGTGTTTCCTCCGTAGTATGAGGGTAACTTGCTAGCCTCTGATCCTGAGGTCCCGAGTTTACACCCGGTGGTAGGTGAGTGAAATTTTTCGGAGTTAAACATAGCAGCTGAAAAGAAGGAAAGGCAATAGTTATGCGTTGTACATTTACAAACATAAAAGAACCTCAAACTTCATAAAGGGGTCTTTGAGCAAAAATAGCGTTTTTTCCGGCCCAGAAAGAATAGTATGCGAGAAACATAGCAATTAAAACATCAATAAATAAAACCCAATTTTACATACGCACACACATACACTGGTTGTATATGTTTTCTAAAAATGCCTTTCTCTACTCTACATAAAGTAAGGAGAGGATGTATTACATTCCAAAATTAGACATCGAAATTTCTCCAAAAATACATGTCCCTTATAATAATGCAGGGTCCCTTGAATATTTAAAATAAAGGTATTTCCCGTAATGTTCTTTACGTATGTGTGTATGGAATGACAAAATAATTAAAAATCTGTTAAATACCGAACTTTGGATATCTTCCAAGGATGTAACACAAACAATTTGAATAAACTCTTCCCACTAGCCTTTTCATAGAACCTATTTCGATTTTGCATAACAGTTACAATCAATTTTGATTAAAATACCGTATTTTTAAACACGCAATATATTTTACGTAAATTATTTTGAAATTTATTTCGCATAATTATTTTATAATTTACTTCACATAACTTTTTTTTTGGGGGGGGGCGGTGAAGCAACTACTTCGCAGGAATACCTGGTATTTTTATGAGAGTTCCAATAATCACATGTTTCTTGTATTGCGAAATCTATATTAAGTTTTGCATCTCTCAGTCATGCTGAGAGAACAGAACAGAATTTCAAATTTAAAAACAACCGAAACGATTAAAACGACCAGTTTTAATGGATTTGACTATCGCCTTAGGCCTCCTGTATTCCCACATTCTCTTGCATATACATCATTAGCACTGAGGTAATTTCTATGAATCTTTATCTGGATTAATATGAATTAGATAGGGACATGTATTTTTAAGTACATTTTCTACAAGAGTAGAAAATCATTTGAGGTTGTTCTTTTTTTTTAATTCATAGATTCTCAAAATGCATATTTCCGGTAAAATTTCAGTATAGAATTTTAGTGAAATGCATTTGTTATGTATGTAGTACAGAAATACTGATTACTGTGATTCAATATTTTGCCAGTCGCGGTTTGTGTGGAGAAATTACTTATTTCTCTATCCTCACATTAAACAGACTGTTCGTTAGATTTGCGTGACATAATTTTACACTGTAGCTAAAGAGATGACATACTTTAAAATCTTTCAATAAACGCAAGAATGGATCGAAAGTTGAAGAGAGTGCATGTCAGTGTTTATCGCTTCTAGGCGAACTGAAATACGCGCTGGGTGGTAAGGAGAGGAGGGTGGGCAAACAGCCCCAAAACTCCACGATTTTATGACACCCGAGTTGTTGCAGCCTAGGGACACGCACCGGAGGATCTTAAACTTTCGGAGACATTCCGCCTTCCATTCGTTTTATGATTAAAGTAAGAAACTGTGGCAGCTTACGAAGAACAGTTAAATCTTCCACCGGATGCTCGTGTAGCCCACTGCAGTGGCGTGTTCACAGGGACAAACAATGCTTCATCTTTAGAAAATGTCTGAGAACATTTTGCTCTAAACGTTTTGAAAAAAAAATTGAACTACGTTGCCCTGTTTTACTTACGTATGTCAGTTATAACGATGCATGGAATATCTTCAGTAGTTGGCTCCAGTTATTTGCACTTCCGGCTGTGTGTAGTCCCGTAAAATATAAGAAAACCTTTTTCCATATTCTGAACATAAAGATATCATTTGCAAGCTAGATAAAACTTTCAGTCATAGTATATGGTTTGTAAGTTGTACTCAGTGTAACAGACTCCAGTTTAAACAATAATAATATTCTGTATTATTTAAATACTAATACAGCACAAAGTAACTGAAATAGAAGTGCCTTAAAATGAATATGAAATATTTCACTCTAATTATTTGTTATCGCACACATTTTAGATTTTCTCAGCCAAAAAAAGTAAATTTTTGGAAAGGGTTTGTGAATGTGTAGACAGCATTAATAAAATATTGAAAAGTTGTCAGCTAACAGTTTTGTAGGTATGCGACAGGAAAATGTTCTAAAAACTGTCCATTTCAAGCTAACTTAAAATTATAATAGTTTTGACTAACCATTTTCTAAAATTTGGCCACAACTGTGATTAAATTGCTATATGCTTAAAAATTTTCACTTCTTATTATTATTCTTCAACTTTCCTAGTTTTACCAGGATTGTTGTCCCTCTATCCCTAATACCTTCAGGCGTAGTGTTGAGGAACAGAAACTCTGGATCAGATAGAGAATCCAGAATGGGTGATCAGCCCAATGCCTGGTATGGAGTGAAAGAAGTAGATGACGGAATGAGGGAGAAAAATAAATGAAAGGGCAGATGATAATAGAGCAAGTAAAAGAATGATGGCGAGGGAAAGCGGAGAACCTCGAGAAAACCTGCCTCCTCTGTCGTGTTGTTCACCACAAGTCTTACTTTGCGGTCGCCTGGGATAGAACCCGGGCCGACTTTATGGGAGCCAAGCGGTCTAATCAATCGGCCACGGCGTGGCCTTAAGATATTTTCACTCAATTAAAACTAAGGTATATAGTAAATTTCCTGAAAATATTCTGGGAAGTCCTCTTATTCTGAATGACCTTTGCGGAAGACCAAATCCTAGTACATAAAATGCACATCTCTTCTAAGCACACATTTTTATGGAGTACTCTTTCTTAAAGTTAACCATACAATATTTCCCTTCACTTGTTTGAAATTTTAAATAATCCTTTTTTCGAGCAGGAAAATGGTATTTACTTTAGTTTCCTTCTTGCCTATGGATGCAAATGGAAGTAAAGTTAATTGTAATTACATAGCATTAATTCTTAAGATTGGTTCTTACCTAGAAAGATATAAGGATTTCTACAAACGTCTGTATCATTAACATTAAATAGAAGGCGAAATAAGTGTTTTCGGAATCATTTTAACATGAATAAGCGGTAAATGCCATGCGAAGGCACACATGAAGTTTTCCATACCTTTACTGTTTTACTACTACTTACAGTAAGTGGAGGTAATAGTGTTCCATGTACCAAAATTTCACCGAAAATATTTGTTTTGAGATCTGATCTCAGGAAAGAGCAATTTAGATAAAGTCTCTGTCTATTGTGTTTATGTGAGGACAGTATTTCTGATAACGAAATGTCGATTGAATACTAAACTGCTTGCAAAAAATTGACACTTGAGTGTTTCAATAAAACATAATTCTGAATTACGTTTTATCGGTATGGAACATTTTTCCAAAATCTTTATTTCTTCAACAATACCTCCCTCACACTCTGCCTCTACCTCTCTCTACTATACGGTGCATTATTTACTACTCACATCTGCTTATAGAGATGAGCCTAATGGAGGCGTGAAGATCAAAAGGGTTAAAGCGAACCCATAGATAAGTATGTACCTCCCCCGAACGTATTAAAATTCATGAAACATAAAGGAATTATTTAATAACAAACTGGTGGCACATTGTGTTGTATTTTGCTAAGTATGGTGTTGGCTATTGCACAGTACAAGTAGATATCAGTAGCTGGTGTTCATCAGTTTGTCACAAAACTTCTTTTGTATATTACACACCTTTTTGAGTAGGATTGCAGATGATTGGAGGACGGAGACATTGTAGCGTGTGAATGACCTCGGCCAATATATATGTCAGCAAATATTTCCCAAAAGACAAAAATGTTTTCATGTTTTCTAGCTATGCGAGCGATAAAACATAACCAGGCTTAAACACCGATGAAAAACTCTGAACACGCGCAACACTAACAGTTTTAGAAACTCCGCAAGTACTAATTTGTATAAAGTATGCCTGTATCAGTGTCTCGGTAATAAGAATATAAATACATTCTGAAACTATTAACTCAATAAACTGTATATCTGTTGACAAAAATACCAAATTCACGAAAACGTTAAATAATTGAGAAGTATTTCGCCCATTTGTGGTGCCGAATGTATATGGGAATGTCACAACATTTACCACTACAATAGGCTAGCAATAGGCTAAATCTAACACATTAGGAATTAACGGTCACAAAACCTACACCCAAAATAATAAATGGGAGTAGAAGCCAAAGCCAAAATTTACCAAGACAGATCCATACAGGCTGGAGAGGTCATCCTTCACAACCAATTCCCGGATTGCAACCCAGACCGGTTTTAGTGAAACCAGCACACAAATGCCCAATCCGAAAGGAACAAGAAGCTTGTATTTATATGCACTGTAGTGAAGAAACTGCGAACTTCGTACGATAACTGTTGCCAAAATTCAAAAATAATTATGTCAAAACAGTCTTAAAGATAAGTTTAGGACAAATGAAGAGTAGATTTTCAATTTTCTGCGAGTATATTGTGTAATTCACTTCGTTAGGAAGCAGAGTTTGTGATGTTCTGTAGCTAGCAAATGTTCAGGAATATAGGAAAACATATTATGCAAAGAACGAAGATATCTTTTTGAAAAATACGATCTATTTAAACAGAAAATTATCGGAAATTTGACATGAGAGTTTCTAATATCCGTTATTAATGGTTTCGGCGTTTCAATACTTTATCATTTCTTTTATGTCCTGTGAATATTCCGCTGGTGTTCGTAATTACGTAAAAGGGATATAGAATTTTACGGCCAGCAAATAGCTCTTGGATGTTAATATCTGATATCGCTGTTGCTTTTATGTCTATTAATAACTACATATTTAAATTATTTTCCCAAATTTTTATCTCGATTAAATTGAATTAAAGCTTTAAAAAGTTTGTATACCCACCAATGATAAGCAAATCTCAGGTAAATTTAACTCTTCATTTCTCTTGCATATCCTACTTCCACCATCAGCTTTAGGCCCCTGATATACTTAATAGTCTTGGTGTCAATGGTTACAGTTCACAGAAAGCTTTCTTGACAGTTACACAAGAATTTTCAACGTGTACCCTTTTTGCTACGAGTTTATTGATCTCCATGTGATTGAAGTTTAACATGTGATTCGTGTTGGATGTTGTGAACATTGTGGAATTCCGTGTTAGCTATTTGAATGGTTAAGATGTGGTAACATCCTATGTGAAAATGTCACTTGCTCATCTTATAAAACTACAAAGACCGTGGACTATACACACACGCCGTCAGGCACATGTTTGATATTTTAAGATTACAGTATAATTCTGTTAAATGTAGTGGAATGATAGTAAAAGTAAGAATAGTAACTGCTTTATCAAATCGGATCGGAGATGTAGCATTACTAATAGCTATTGCTGATAATACGTAATGTGTGATGGTACTTGACACCTAGGTAAAAATCCAGTCAAAAATGGTCAGTCTCTTTGACACATCAAGGCTTTAGGTTTGTGCAACACAGTTTAGCACAACACAGGATCGTCTTCCTTGTCGCTTAAGGAGGCACATGTCTTCTGATGGAGTTAGTTTCTATTTTGTTTAGTGGACAAATATATTAATTCCTATTTTCTACTCACAAAGTTTCATATTTACTAATTCCACTAAAAATCCAGTCAAAAATGGTCAGTCTCTTTGACACATCAAGGCTTTAGGTTTGTGCAACACAGTTTAGCACAACACAGGATCGTCTTCCTTGTCGCTTAAGGAGGCACATGTCTTCTGATGGAGTTAGCTTCTATTTTGTTTAGTGGACAAATATATTAATTCCTATTTTCTACTCACCAAGTTTCATATTTACTAATTCCACAAACTAAACCTGATTACCTCATTCTGCTGCTAAGTTATATGTATATATTATATATTAACTCTTTTGTATCTAAGACTGGATCAGTTGGCAAGCTTTGCATGACGGATAGCTGTAAACATGAAAAAGGTTTCTGCGCTATTTTTAGGTCAGTGTATCTTTTGGGTTGCCCGGAGTGACATATGAATCGCAGTCGGGGACAATAACTTTTTACCCGCGTACAACGTGTCGCTATGCTGGAAGCATAATTTGAGTTCAGGTCCTATGGAAGATGTTTAGAGATATGGAGAAGGCTGTTTCAAAATGATCCGACATCATGTAAAAGTACTGTTTAGGACCTTGTGCACCGATTTCGTAATACAGACTCCATGGATGATGGACGACGAAGTGGTAGACCCAAGTCACAGAAGATTTGTCACAACAAATTGGATCATCAATTAGCTCCACACAAAAAGCTCTTAAGGTGGCCAAACTGCACCGTATCATGTTAAAGTCGTCCAGAAGCTGCGGCCGCCAGATCTAGTGAAACGTCGCCATGGTTTCGTCCTTTCACACGAGCCATTCTGGATAAGAATTTTGTTTTTCTTCACGGGTGAGGCGTGTCTCCGGTTAAATGATTACATTAAATCCCAGAACACTAGAATTTGGACAGCTGAAAATCTGCATGTCTCATGAAGAAACGCTTCATTCGGAACAAGTCGCCGTTTGGTGTGGGGTATCACGAAGGACTGTTGGGCCCTTCTTCTTTGAGGAAACAGTGGATGGTGTCGTCTACAGGGATACTGTGCAGCAGTGTGCTGGAAGAGAGTGGACGTAATAGTTGGTTTCATTAGAATTCTGCATTATCATAATGCAAACCAGACCATGGAGATGTTAAGGGGACTTTTTGGCAATCAAATTATCTCTTAACATTTATGGCCTCCCCGTTTCCCCGATCTTACCTCTCCAGATTTCCTTCTGTGGGGTTATTTGAGGGGAAAGGTGAACAGTGGCAACCCACACTCACTAGTTGAACTCAAAGATGGAATTTCTAACTCTATTGCCGAAAAAAAAAGAAACACCAGCAACATTAGAAGAGTGTCACGGAATATGCGTCGACGAGTGGAATTATGTTTACAAGGAAAGATGATCATGAGTTGCACTTTCTGTAAATAATCAATATGGAAAGTGCTGTGTAACATTTGTAATGTGTTTGTAAGAAAAATAGTAACAGTTGCTGTGAACTAGGACGTCACAAAAGTAATGCCCGCAAAATGGTTTGCTGACATATTATCGTACTTATTGTTCTCAGAGACTGCAAAATTCTAAAAAAAAAAAAAAAAAAAAAAAAAAAAAAAAAAAAAAAAAAAAAAAAATTTGATTCAAAATTTGTTTCAGGTAAAGAAAAGGTGTGTGTAACAAATTTGCATACCCATTTAGTTTGTATTAAAAACAAAACTGGATAAAAATATAATAAAGTCTGAGTCCGGGAACTTTACGAACACTCTATATAACTCAGTGAAAGCATTACTGATCTAAATTATACATGTTGGCTATGAATTAGGGATTAGCGCGGAATTTAATCATGGCCCGAGTATTACAGTGAAAGCTAACTGGTTTAAA
This sequence comes from Mantis religiosa, assembly GCA_030765055.1. NCBI lineage: Eukaryota > Metazoa > Arthropoda > Insecta > Mantodea > Mantidae > Mantis > Mantis religiosa. Next base: position 409,382 of record JAUKNK010000034.1, on the reverse strand, counting down.
CTGCGCAAAGCCATGCTTCATACTGAAATGGAGTTTGGTTTTATCTCCTTGAATGAAGGATGAATGACTAAAACCACTTTTCTTCTTAATTCTCGAAACAAGCCAAGAAGTGAAAGTTATTCTTGTTATTGCAAAAATGGCAGAACCTTGTTAGGTGATTCAACATGCTCTGTATGTCTGCCTCACGTTCAAGAGGCCTCGACTTCTAATCTCGGCAAGGGCGAGTTACATGGATAAGGTTTTACCGGGGTTTTCCCTTATCGTGAAAGACGAATATCGAGTAACTCTAAGCTCCATGGACCCTGGACTCATTTCACCCCTTTCATTCATCGTACGACATGACTTAACGTTGGAGGACGCAAATTACAAAGAAACATGCTCTGTATTTCAACTACTCTGCAACTTTGACAAAACTGTTACATTACTAGTGAATTTGACGGAAAAGTTTAAAATATAAGTTGAATTTGTTGTCATATAAATGTTAACTATCTTTAAGCTGATACCGAGTTTGGCTCTCATTCGGGAGGCCCGGTTTTGATTACCATGGCCGACCTACCTGACCCATGGGATTTTCGGGGGCTTTCCAGATTGTCAGGCGAATTCTATCCCTCCATTTCATCTCCATTATCATTTCTTCTGGTGGTCTCTTTCTGGGTAGAACTGTCGGTGGATGTCTCGCCGCTGTCCTGACTCTTGGGTGGGCCACCCCCTGCTTCCTGTCGCTTCATTCTTCCTCCCGGGGATGCCCCACTTGGGGCTTAGGTACAACAAACCACAAGTTTTGGTGCCAAATCGCCCCGTAGTAATCCTAATCCTAATATTTAAGCTGACACCGATTTCTGCTCTTTGGTCATTTCTGGAACCTGTCTAAAATTATTTTTTTAACAAGAAGCTCTATGACTTACTTTAGTCATTGTCATTGGCCCTACTGAACTGATTTTCTCCCCCACCTCTCTCTCTCTCTCTCTCTCTCTCTCTCTCTCTCTCTCTCTCTCTCTCTCTCTCTCTTTCTTGACTTACATCTATCAAGGTAATTATTTTTAATGATTAATTATAGATATATTTATAACTTTACTGCAAAGTTCAATTGCAACACATTAAGTAAAACATTAACATAAAGCTGTTTAATTTACATTATCAATTATAAAAGCCTTTTGTTTCTATTACTTTATAACATCCCAGATATTGCTTTTATGTTTAAATAATGGTTCCAGTGCGTGCTATTAAGTAAGAGGATAGTTCAGAAATTCTGGAAGATTAACTACAATTACAAATTCATACAGGGACTCTTCAGCTGCTAAGTGAAGCTTTTAATACCAACAACTCTCGAAGATTCAATTAGTATATATTAACCATTTCTGTGTAAATAACTATTCCTAAAACAAAAAATACCTAAGAAAACCTTTTAGACCAAGGGCGGAATAATAATTAGCTGTCATATGTTTCCTAAAATGAATGCACTTCAATTCTTTTACTATAGTACACTATGCTTCTGCCATTTCCACTTTGGATATCATTATATTCTTTATTTTGTTTACTAGTACCTCAAGGGATGTGTCAAAAAGTAAATTCCACGCCTTTACTTCAAGATATTGCCTGGAGGATATGTACTGTCAGATTGAATATATCACAATACAACTTCACAATGACATTCTCAAAAGAAGCCATCAACACTTCGCTTGAAATATGTAGTAAATAAAATAGCTACTAACTATTAAGTACACCCCATGCTTGAATTTAAGCTTCATCCACCGAAACCATATGGTACATATTTCTCTGTATGCGATACTTTTAATGCATCTGCAATATTTTCCTTCTTCCTTTTGCTGCAGTCTTCAACAGTAGTGAACAATAGAATCTTCTTTCTTTAGGTTTAGAGGGTTCGAGAATTAACTACATCGATTAAGATAGATGATACATTTAATGGAGGCCAATAATGTTCATTGGAATATCTAATCACCTTAGCTACTCTCACTTTCTTCCTCAACAGTTAAAATGCCAGGTTAACGGTTTTTTTACAATGAAAAAGTTGCAAATCCTGCTTATTATATTATGTATTGATTTTAAATCTTGTTTCAATTATTGATCTATCTTCTTATCTTTCATAAATAATTATAGTAATTATAGTATCACCTATAGGCGTAGTCTCGTTACAACATGCTGAATACTTCTCGTGCGAGCTTATACAGGATGGGCAAAATAAATGTTGCCTGGAAAATATTTTCAAGAAAGTGGTCTGGAATAGGTTTACATACATAAATATACTGACACAGATAGAGTATTAAGAAATAAGATGTGAAAATGAAGAAATCTACACACAGGACACGTGAGTGAACTTTAACTATTTATTTGTACGAATCAAAATACAGTAAATGAAATGGCCATATTGTGGCAAAGGGACAATAATATCGACCCCTGATAATAAAGAGGTGAACTGCCCATCACAGTAAATGCTGGAAATGTTCGCCAACATCGAAGCAACGTTGTGCTCGATTGACTGAACTGTGAGACAGGCATTGAAGCTGTGCCCTGCTTGAAAATATTTTCCGGGCCAGCTTTATTTTGACCACCATGTATTGTTGCATTTGACAGCTGTATTCATAAAAATAAATAAATGAATAAATAGAAGTTTTGTTAGCATTCAGCAAAAGTAGGTTTCTTGGGTAAAATAGTTCAATGAGAAAGTAATATATGTAAAGAATATACGCAAACATAGCTACCTTTTGTGTAAATAATAAAACTCAAAATCTTATGGCGACCTTGTCACTAACACAAAGCGTTAAGAGCAGAGTACGTAGCTGTGAAGTAAGAAATCATATCTAATCACTTATGATGTAGTGTTAGCATTAAAAGAATTTCCACGACTGATATATCGGTTATTACTAGTGAAGACATGCGCTTTGCGCTATTTATCTGTCGTTAGATTTTAAGAATGCAATACATATGTCAACAGAGTAAACACCTTAAACTAATGAAACGGGATAACACTTTCATCAATGTAATAATTTGAGATAATCCTTACTTTTCTAAACTATGAATATAATTTGATGAAATTAAATATTTTAAGTATCAATAGGTAGAAAGAAAACACTTTTCTTTCGCGTATCTTTGTAGAACAAAACACTTTCATAGACTTAAAGCAGCGGATAAAAGTACTTCACAACACCTTGTAACTGTTAAAATTGAGACTAAAATTGGAGAATCAGGACTAAAAAAAACTGATGCTGAAATGAAGGAACATAGAAATGTCACCTTCGTAAAAGAAAAGCTACTTATAGCAAGTGTAGACGATTAAGATTAAGAAGAAGAACAATAAATGAATGAATGAACGAACGAATGAACGAACAAGCAAACAAATACATAAATAAATAGACAAACAAACAAACAGATAAATAATATTTCTTCCTGATGTAGAGTACTAACGAAGTAAACTGAAATCATTATTACTTATTTTGGGTCCATATATTCATTACTAAAGGTACTATTTGTCTATTCACAAGCAAATCATTATATGGTCCTGAACGAAAACTGACTGAATAGTCAGACGTTGTACAAAGTGCTGCTGCGCGTTCAAGCGAAGCCTGCTTTTCCACGGGAAGTCCGAGATTTATCAGCATTAGGAGCGCATTTTCAAATTAACAACGGCAAGCCATGTGGATTGTATGTTTCCCGAATCCTCTAAGAAGATTACCATTACTTAATGTATTCAGGACGGGCTCTACTCTCTTGTTTGCAGAGTGTAATAAGATTGGACTGAAGCTTATTCATATATGATTAAATCGGATTATAAAGTTGAACATCTTTTATCATCAACATCAACATTATGACTAGAATTATAACTTCGTTTTAATTGGCCCCAGATTATAAAAAATTGCGAAATTATTAGAACTCTAGCTAATAATTTATATCATTCTCTATAACACTCTTTTTCTATTTGATGTTATTGTCTTGACATTTCTGTGTCTTTTGTGTCTTTGTTTAGAAATTCATTTATATACATTGAGCAAATAAAGGCTTTGTATTACTGCTATTTTATATATGAATACTTTTTCAAAACTATTGAACTTATCTGTTCAACTTTGTTTATTATTTACTCACATTTAAAAAAACGATCCTATTTATTGGTTAGTCTGAAATGGGTTAGTTGTGAACGGAGGGATGGATACTTTTACGTATCCATTACAATAATGAGCTAATGTATCAATCTAGGAACGAGAAATGTCAGCTTTCCCTTGTACTGTAGTAATGAGAACTGTAAATAGCTTTTAGGCTACAGTTTGCTAAGTCCAAATTCAAAATATTTTTCTTCATTTACTCTGCAGATTGTTTAAACAATAACATGGAAGGAACCTATATTTAAAATTTATTTAAAAATTGTCTCATAACTCCAGGAACATTTACTATTATGTAAGATACAGATTGTGTAAATTAATTACATTCATAGTGATTTTGTAATTTAAAAATTTTGGGCCATCAAAACGTTGGTCATCATCATCTTCATCATCATACACTGCTTTAAATGACAGAAAAAGCTTATTTAAAGGTCATGGTTATAATTTTAAATATAAGAACTGATAGATTCATTCCAAATTCTGAGTGTATTTTAAAGATCAAAGTAGAGAGGTGGACGACTAAGAAGTACGAAGAATAACCATTTCTATATTTACAGTGGTGTAGGCAAGGAATGCAGTAATAAAAACGGTGAAGTAACGCACAGCTTTGAAACCCTTCTGGGCCCCATACAAAGTTCCTGAACTGGCGGTTGAAATCCAGGCTGGAACTCCTCTGCCTATTTTTCTCAAGCTTTTCTCGTTTTTTGCTCCTCATGACTGTCAAATGTGGGTAGTCAAAATGTCCTCAGCTTATGCAATGCGGTGTTACCTGAGGTTCAGTGTGTAGTAGCAACGGCCATTTATACCTAGCAGACTGAAAATTAAAATATTTTATTTTAATTAACGTCCTCCAACGTAAGTCATGTTGGACGATGGATGGGTGAAGTGATGCAAAACTGAGCTCAGGGTCCATGAGCTCAGAGTAACCCGACATTCATATTCCAGAATAAGAGAAAGCTCCTGATAAAGCCTTGTCCATGTAACTCACCCTGACCGATATTAGAAAACTGGACCTCTTGAATGTGAGGCAGACATGCTACTACCACGCTATAGAGGCGGGAAAAAGTACCTACATTGTCTCATAACACGTCGCACATCAAATTCTTCTCTTTTCCTGTTCTCTGCTGCAGGTTGTAGCTGTTCACAATAAGTACTGTTACGGTTAATCTTAAGTTTAACAAAATAAATACTTATTTAAATTTATTTGAAAGTATACGCTTTCACGTGCGTTCTTTTCATTTCTTATGCTATAATTTACACTGTAGGGTAACATGTGAAAACATCCAATTGATAGGAGCAGCAGATGCGATCGTGGGTTATGGGAACGGGATTGGACACGTTTATTTCGCATTGGGTCGCTCAGCGCAGTGTGTCGACGATCTACAGCTCAAGTCTAAGCCCTTTAGGTCCTAGTATTATCATTAGAAGTACTGCATTTGCTATATTCTGACTACCAAAAGCATATAATGGCGAAGACTTTTATTTGGTTTGCGTGAAAGCTTTAACCATGGCTTCCTTTGGAAGGGAAAAAAAGCTGACAGTCATATTTCGTAGATTTAGCGCAAGTGAAAGATCGTCAGGTTAGACAGCACTGAAAAAAAATTAAAAAGGAAGCAGTTTTTCCGTGTCTAATATGTTGACATTCATTCCACTTAAAAAGCGTACATAAAATTATCAAGGTTCCTGTATAAGGTTCAGCAACATTTGGTTTGTTTTTCTTAACACTGCAGCTTGAACCCGATTGTAAGACTGCTTTCGATCGGATTAAATAGCTACCAAACTGATTGAACACGTTGTGTAAGAATGTTTTTCTTTATCAGATAGAAGTACAGAGATAGATAATATCCTCATCCAATACAAATCTGATCTATTTATTTATTGCAAGCAACTATACACCTGTGCGAAAGAACAATCTCTTTTGGAAAAATACTGAAATTTTATTTCGACAAAAATTAAAACAAGCTTTTGGAAGTTTTGGATATAACATCGTTTCGTATATGTTAATAAATTAATTAAAACTGAAGAAATTACTTCTACTATTGTACTACAGTACTCATATAGTGTACTAAATTTGGTATTATGCGCGATTCATGCTAATTTAAGATAATGGTTATATGCAGAATGTGGGCATTACATGTTCTGTTTTTTGTAGAGGGTGTTCAATATTCCATACTGCTGTTAATCAGCGAGCCTTACAAGCTTATTGATTCCTAATTCTTTACCTATATGTCAGTCGATAATATAAGTTTGGTGAATTCTTCGTAATAATATGTAGCTCTTTTTGTGGAAAATAACTGCACTTTGTTAATTTATGATCCTTTCACATTTGGTGTTCACATCCCTTATTTGTGTCAATCCATTTGTTCTGTGACACAAGAGGAACATTAAATGTGCATTCTGCTGTTCTTTAATACCAGCTTTCAAGGGGAAGTTTTCCAGAATGTTCACGACTATTGTCACATTTGATTCCTGCTAATTTATTTCTTGTCCGCGCAGGCTTTTGCTGAATTATGTTTTCATGAATTCCAGCTCTTAGCTGTGCCTGTTAACACGCTACGCCCTGTTAAATGATAGGCGTTCCGAATGTAACTGCGTCCGTTAGTGTAAAGGTAAAGTACATTATTTGGAGATAAGCTTACGCTGTTATCCATGTGTTAAAGTACGAGAGTAATGGTCACAAATCGAATTTCTAAATATATCAAAGGACTTTATATATACAGTAAAAATCATCAAAATAATCTGGATTGTAACTATTTTAAAAATTGTATTTGTAATTTTGAAAAATAGTTAGATCATTAGAATAATTAAATGTATACAGTTACTGTAAGTAAACTTATTTTGTTGACCTTTGCTTGTGAACTTTTTGATAAAACTCTTCTACATTTTAATTTACAAGTTATAATTATAAGAACAATGAATTCAGCAAATAATTTCTAAAGATACACTGTTTAAAATACAGAAAGTTAAACTGTAAGACATTTCTAATTTAGAAAAATGGGCTAATTATAATCAATTCTCCTCTTTAATTTTCTTCCAGGATGGCATAAAGATAAATATATTCTGGGCGGTGCAATTGCACAACTTAATTCACTGCAATTTTTAAAAAATTGGCCGCAACGATATCCTATGAAAACTTGTCTGAAAGCAAATCAGTTATAAGCTATCTGTCCTTAAGTTTCATAATAACACTGACATTAAATTTCTTTCTTCATTATTGGTGTCTTATGGATGCCCCTTAAGGCGATGACAGAAAGTTGTATCAATTCTGTTCTAAGTAAAGAAGGGTAGCCTAAATCAAAATCCGAACTCTCAATTGCTAAGTTTAGAACGCAGCATGTACACTAAATACTATCTGCAGATACAAGGTTACTTAATAAAGGATATCCAAACCTCCTGCCGGTATAAAAATACTAAAACACTGAAGTAGACTTCTAATAACGTGGAAACACTCCAGCAATATGAAAACACTGATCCTTTCTGATAAAACAACTCTTTCAATTTATTATTTTTTCTTATTTTGGAGAGCATAAGAACACTGTAGTCAAAGTACATTATTTGTAATGCGTGCTTCTATCATCTGTTCGGTTACTTTAAGTTTTCAAACAGTAACTTTGAAAGATTACCTGACAAAGATGGCCAATTTGCCAGCAATAGTTTTTCTAACTTTACTGTAATGACTTGATGAATGGTCCGCAGCAAAGATGGCTTCCAGCGCCTTATGGCGTTTGATAAGGTACACCAAAGTTAAAAATGGTTAACCCGTTGAATTGCTGGGAACTAGAAATGCACATGTTCCCAATAATCGATGTACCTGCAGGAAAACACACACCAAGACGATGGTGTAGGGGTGCCCGTTTTATTTGTAAGTTCACTTTTTCTATTAACTACACGTATATATGACAAAATTGATGAGTTTATAATTTACATATCCCTATCGACAATACGTGCACCTTTAAAGAAAAATGGTTATATTAAATCCCTATGTAACTATGCAGTCGTGCCGGAAGTGTACTGCCTACTTGATATGAACTTATGGGTTCTTCTGAAGCACACTAAGCACAATTATAACCTTTCATATTTCCATTACTTTTGAATTAGAATCAATCCAGTGCACCAAACATGTGGACGGATATGAATATATCTGTTATGCACCACTTATACACCAGTTAACCCCTGAGAGAAGATTACCTCGGTAGGGACTTCAGTGACCTGGGGCGCTCTCTAAGGTAATACCAGAGGATATTAAGGTTTTGGGAGCCCCACCGATTCCAACCCAATCTGAACAAGAGGGCTCAGGTGTTTGGCCTGGTATATTTATATCTACTAGGAACGCCAGAAGTACTGCTATACTGCATCCGTCTTAAGATATTTTGTATTACTTCGCGCCCACGTGCACAAGCGTGACAGACGACAGACACACTTTGGCCCATGTGTTACGGTATATTATATTCAAACAAGTTGTATCCACAAGAGTAGCTTACCAGTAGGTTTTGTTTTGCAGGTTTTAGTTCGCGGAATTGCTCACAGCAAAGTGTGCTTCTTAGGACGACAATAGTATAGTGCTACAGGTCAGAAACTCTCACAACACAGATCTGAAGAGGTCGCATCCCTCCTGTAGACAGAATCTTGTAGACAGAATCTTGTCACCAAGCATAGAAATGTTTACGCAGTTTTCTTGAATTTATCTACCATCAAAAGATTGTCATGTAAACAAGAGCGACCGTGGCTGCCCTTGCTCAGTAACAGGCAAAAGGAAAGTGAGTGCTGTTTACAAACACCAAGACTGTACGTGGTATCAGGGTGTTTGTTATTGCGTTTATTATCCCCGTTTATAGTTTAGTAACAATGCATGTTTATTTTATTCTATCCTGGTTTTAATCCCTATAAATCTCTATGTCGGGTTATAACATAAAAATAGCATACGTTTTTAAACACACAATTTATTTCATCTAATCTTTTCTGAGACAGTTACCTAACGGACATAGTCTAATACCTGCATATTATTACTTTGTCATTTTTCAAAATTACTGTCGCTATTTAGTTGTTTCTTGCAATGTACAAACAGTAAAGAACTTCAAAGTCATTGTAGGGAGTTATATGATTATAATGTTGGATTTCTGTTTATACACAACATAAAAATATTTGTTGTTTGTTTCGTGTCACATGGAGTAGGCAGCAAAAAAAAAAAAAAAAAAAAAAACTTTCCAGGAAATAGATCACACTATGTGAAAGTAAACGCCAGTCAATAAAGCCATGTGAATGTCACATATATAAAAATGTAATCTCCAAAGCTAGATCATTGTGCTACGTATACGCCACTGACAAGATCAGCATCGGATATACATAGTCCTATATAAGAATGCGCGCGCACCACACATACAGAAATACGAGAGGGATATAAATACAGAGAGAGAGAGAGAGAGAGAGAGAGAGAGAGAGAGAGAGAGAGAGAGAGAGAGAGAGAGAGAGAGTGAGAGAGAGCAGAGCAACCTTTAGTGTCTATTTACTCGGGACCTGTGTACATAGACAGAGCACAAAGTTGCTCCCTCCCATATCCAACCGCAACAAAGTTTCTCTCTCTCTCTCTCTCTCTCTCTCTCTCTCTCTCTCTCTCTCTCTCTCTCTCTCCCTCTCTCTCTCTCTCTCTCTCTCTCTCTCTCTCTCTCTCTCTCTCTCTCTCTCTCTAAGGGCGTAGTGGGATTCCTACAGTTGCAGGTGCCCCCTACAAATTGCTACATGCATTGTTACAACTCCCACTAATGATTTTTATAAGAGCACCACACACTGAAGAATTAATTCTCTTGCCGACAAAAGGCTTCACTCAGGACTGAGGCCCTTCATCATTCTGTTGTTTGGTCACATTCTTTTTTTCTTCTTTGTGATGTGGAACGAGAATAGGACGTGGTTTGTAGCTTGCAGATTTCTAGCGTTCTTCTAGACCAGGTGTAAAATACTTTGCGGTGGACGCCTTTGTTCGTGTTCTAAATGCCTCATTCGTTGAGCAATTCTTGACTATTCCCCCATACGACTTTCCCTGCCAGTCTCCGTGTTGGCAGTTTCACATGTATGCGCCTTTAACTTACGTCAGTAAACATTTAGAGATGATGATTTTACGTGAGCGATAGAGCACGAAATGTCTATAAAGGTCTGTACTCTTGGAGTCTCATTTTCATAGCCTGTGTTCCATTGTCTAATGTCTTTTGATGATGATGATGATGATGATGATGATGATATTTGTTTAAGAGCACTCAACTACGAGGTTATCAGCACCCTTATAAAGCAAATCGTGTTAAAAACAGGATAAAAGAGCTAAAAGTCATTCATCGTAAATAAAATCAGGATAAAACAAAATCTATAAAAAAAAAAAAAACGTTAAGCTATAAAAAGCGTTAAAATAAATAAAGCATATGGCACTATATTCTAAAATTAACAATTAAAAACAATAATATATTTTGAGAGTCGATAAAATGAGAATTGCGAAAATTACACTAAGTGAAATTTAAATGCAACATTGTAGCAACTCACGCCCTTTCTTCATATTAAAATGCACTAAGTAAATTAAAACTTACCTGGAAAATGTTTGTTGCAAACAAAGAAATTAGGATTGTTATTGTTATGTATACCTAATACGTTCTAAACATAATTGCTAGAACATTTCATTAAGTCCAATTAATTGTAATACATAAAATGTAGTAGTGATGATTTATTCAGCAATGTTTCTGATATATTCACTTGAACGATTGTGTTACATTTATATATTGTGTTTCTGTTACGCTGGTTTTGCATCGGTATTACTCTTTCTTCAATCTTATGCTTTGACTGGTATCAGTTCTATCTTTTGCTGTGTAACTTTAAGCTACATAGGATTACGATTGCTACGGAAGCGATTCGGCACCTCTACTAGTATTGTTCTATTGTACCTATGCCCCAAATGGGTTATCCCCAGGAGGAAGGATGAGACGAAAGGACACAGAGGGCGGCCTTTCCAGGGAGTCACGACAGTACAGAGGACAGGGTCCCTAAATTTCGGTTACATGGAAACCTCCCCTGGTAGGCCAGGACAATGGACATTCCTCCTACTGTGTTTCGTAAGCCGTCCCAACAGCCGGTTCGGAGACCGGCAACAAACCTACCAGAGAAGGAAGTGGTTCACTCAGAGCATACATTCAGGGGATGTAATTAACCTACCCAGCATTCACCTGGTGAACCGGGAAAATATCCGAAAAACCCATGGGTCAGGTAAGTTGGCCAAGGGAATCGAACCCGGGTCTTCCAAATGCGGGACACGGACGAAACCACCTGAGCCATCCTGCTTGGTTTAAGCTACATAAAAACTGGTCATTACATTCACATTTACGGCACTAATAATTAACAAATCTGATTTTAAATTTACATTAATATAATGTTGAAGTACATTACCTGCTTATCCGGCTTTTAACATCTAAATTGAAAGGGATAGGAATGCAACAAAGTGCCAAATATACAAACTAGTAAAAAATCACCACCTGTACGGACGCTTTATAAAAATGACTTTGGATCAGCAGATTTGAAGGTTTGTATTTCTGGCGTAATTTTAGTATTGAATTTTTGTATTGTACACAATAGATTTATTACCTAGTGGATACGCTTAACAGGAAGTGTTATCGTACTTTTCGAAACATAAATTTAATTATCATAGTTGCTCTCCTAGACCAGAAAAGCTCCGTTAGATAATAAAACAGAAATAAACAAATTCAGTGCAGTAAGTATTCAAATAGCGATACTCTTGTTTATTTTCATTCTACATCGAAGAGGAGGGTTTTAACTTCTTTATTTCTTCGTCTTAGTAAAGCGCAAAACGTTTTGAGAGGAGTTTGCGAAATATTTAAAATAATGCTGCTAGCAACGTGTAATAAGAATAAGAAATATACAACACAACATGGTCTTTATATATTCCAAATACGGAGTAAAAGTGCTTGAAGCGCAAATTCCGAGTAATTTCAGCTGTCAAATTTAAGTGTTGTTTTAAGAGCTTTCGAGCAATCGTTGATACCCTCTACACGTAAATTGACCTCAACATGCATAAATATTTACTGTCTGCTTCCTTCATTAAAAACATTTTTTTCCACTTGCACGTATAAATTGATTTCAGGAAATGAACATATTTAATCATTGTATCGGGAAAATAATTCTTCATTCTGTGAAACCTCGGAACATTAGGAGATGGGCTTAAAATTTTATAGATTATCCATCCGTTTTACACATAAAATTTTTAAAATCAACTCATATATTTGATTACCCTAATTTTTTACCCTCTCTCTGATCTCCTTTCAGAGGTATTGAAATGTTTTCTTCTTCTTTACAGTCTCGGAAATACGTCCTGGTTCATTGCTAGTGCTCTTGGAGTTGAGCATGTCATCATCTGCTTTCAATTACCTTATATGACTTGAATGTCAGAAGGCAGAGAGACATTTGGATTATGATTACTCAAGACCAGGCACCCTCATTTCGCCACAGCACAGCATCACACAAAGACCATAGCAGATCCTTTATGCTTCCAACGTGATCCCTTGGAAGAAGGATAGCCAGATTCGGACGACAACACGCACAAGCTAGTACCGGCTTTCAATGTGAAACCAATCCTATCACCTTAATCATCTTCAACCTGGGTCCCCGGAATTAAATGAGCCACTCTCAGGAAAGGTCTGCAGTCGGCCAATCAAAGGCTGGGGAGAAGTCATTTCATAGGTTTTATTTTAATGTCACGCCGTAAGGCATCAGTTATCATCACTAGTCCTGTCAACCTGAAATATAGATGAACCATGAAAGGAAACGATGAGAATAAGAAATTATGAGGAGGTTTGATGTGGAAGAGGATCATCCCAGCAAAATCGTGTTCAGACTGACTGGTCCGAGGGGAAGCTAACCTAGGTAACCGACGCAGTTGCTCGTTACTATTATCAACTTTTAGCAATACTATACTTTAAACCATTTTCCGTACAAAAATACATTTAATACGTACATATAGTTCAACCATGTGTGTAAGCCATATCCAACAATACCTCATCTATTAATGAGAAATGGTGCTCAAATTGCGCCGGAGTCCGTAGAACTTAAATTTATATGTTGTTTAGATTCTGTAGATCCAGAAAATCCCGAGAGAAGAAAACTTTGTCCGTGTGACCTCCCGAACCGAGATTCGAATTTGGAGCCTCTCACAGAAGCACGAATTAGTAAGTTTCGCTAGTCTCAGAATGCGCCGTTGTTATGCGTCGATTATATGGCGACAACAAAGGTTACATAAGTGCTAGCAATACGCCGAATGTCAAATATCCATTGTGATAGGTGTCAAACTGTAGTGAGCAAAGGCATTATACGTCATATTGGAATAATGTCCATCTCTGTGGTCAAAGACTTGCCTCCAACTAATTTTCTGCCCTCATTCGCAATGAAGTACGATGCAGATGGTCACACGCTTAGCTTGTTTCAAAGTGCGGCATTCAAGCTTTTCATGTAGATGGCATAGGAAGTATCATTTGCATCTGATGGATTACTGATCTGTGATGGCTTTACCATTAAAATAGTTGACGTGGCACGATTAGCTTTATGTTGAATAACTGATATTTCCTACTACTTCCTGGAATATTCTTAATAAGTTAAAAATATCCGACATGCACGCAAAAGAATGTAAACATCGGTGTCTGTACCTTAGGTTCTTTCAGCCCCCGCCCTCTACCCTATGTTGTATATCTTCATTAAGTATCCTTCAGCGATGGAAAAATTATTGGTGGGTATGGGTTGAATAAACGGTCCCGTAATTATTTAATAACACTAAGCTACGTATTTTGCACATCATACAGAACTCTTAATGCATGGAATGAATGAAGATTGAGAATATGAAGATTGCATACTCCTAGACCACCGGTAGTACAGTAGTTTAATATATTGAATATATTAAATGATATTTTAAATATTAAATTAAATGTTTAAATTAAACATGAGTGCAAAAGAAATAATACAAAATGTTTCTAATATGAGGATTATGAAAAATGTTGACAATAGTACCCCAGGTTATAAGTAGATGCTATTGTGTTTTATTTTACCGCAGCTCTCGTTTCTTAGTTACGAAATAGTGATCATCTGATCATATATTTAGGAATGAATTATGAGAGAGAAGAAGCTTATTTTACTGAATTTTCTGTGGTTTAACAACTATTCTCTAACGCTTTAAAATAAATGTCTTATTCATATTATATTTTTTCATAATTCCAATGACTTGGTATTTCATCTTTATACATCTTTTTAGAATGCTAGTACTTGAGTTGAAACTGGAAATGGTTTTTATCCTCATGTCTTCTGAATGAAGAGATTTTCGATGGATTATAAAATTTGGTTCATAGGTTGGATATTACCTATCGAAGATACACATATATACATACCTCCTCTTTTTGAAATATTAGTATATATTGTTATTGTTAAAATTGTACATCCAACACCACCACCACCAACACCACCACCACCACAACAACAACAACAACAACACCGAGAGGCTGCTAACCAGTTTGCTCTTCCTTCAAGTAGCATGATTACGAAGATAAACCTTGAATTTGTTTACAAGCTTTTCCTTATGCAATACTAGTATTATGATACAAATATACACCTATCTGAATCTTACAATAAGTAGTAATTATTATGTTTCAAATGGGATGATGTTTGTCCTTGAGCGCTAATAGGGGAGCAACTAATCGGAGTACTGCGGTGTTGTGTTGCATTTCCCTAAGTGGTGTGTGACGAGCGGCAAACTAATCAATCTCTAATAAATACTATTCGCGCTAAGATAAAAATTCAGATTTTGCAAAAGCTGATCCACGACGAAGGAGAGAGTAATGTATTTAACATAATCGTAAAACCCCCATAATATTAGCTCATATAGTTTTCCTAATACAAATAAAGTAGATACAATTATATTAAAACAATGCATTGAGACATAAGCACTGTAATGAATACTATTAGTGGTTGGCATGTATGCGAGAACGTATATTTGAAATTACTCAGAACTGAACCGTAAACACTTGACGTGACGTGGTAAAAGAAATGTGTACTTTGAATAAGCCAATGTATTTGTTAAATTCGATGAGAGGAAGCGGTACACTTCTTGCTAGTCTGGCAGAACGCGCGCGCGCGTGTGTGTGTGTGTGTGTGTGTGTGTGTGTGTGTGTGTGTGTGTGTGTGTGTGTGTACGCGATCCACTTTCTCCCCCTTTCTGCTGCTAGAACAATCCAATAGAGTTAATATGGGCTCAAATTATGTTGCAAACAGAAGTAATGTTTTTAAACTGACTACAGTTGAACAACTTATTCACGAAGAAATTGACAAGGAACACAACAAGACTAGGAAAACTGCGTGAGACATCAGATAAACTACAAGAAGACGATTTTTGGAACGAGATTTTGGAACCTATCATCATAAACTTGCCGTACTCAGACGTCGAAGACAATGACAATGACGAATTATCTCTTAACGTTAGTAACATTCACAGCTATACGGATGCACCGCTGGTATTTTCGTTGGATTTGAAAAATAAGTAATTCATAAACTATAATTAACTTTAAACTAAATATTTAAAATATTTGCGTAATATACGAATATTCATGCTGCAATTGTAATTTCAACAACTGCACTATTATAAAACTTTGGAAAAGTCAGTTTGCGTTCTTTTATGTCTAGCGCCACGAGCACTCGCAAGTGTGCGAGAAAGAGGGAAATATAAAAAGAATGTGGATAACGAGTTGTCAACGGTGAAGGCTCTAACGCATCTGATACGCTACAGGCGAGAACTCTTACTATTTGAAATACATAATAGGAATGATACTGTCAGCCCAACAGAAGAAGGCAAGTCAGAGGAATGTGTAAAGTAATCATATTTGCTGTGTTTATGCTCGGATATATGGTTGCTAGGTTCATGTAAAATACATAGTGTTGTCACAGAACTCAGCCATGCGTAATACCTATCACTGCAGTTACTGGGACGAGCATTAGATCCTGCAGCATTGGTGACTAATATGTACTTCCATACAATCATTTCATCGTAAGCAGATCCACTAACAGAGCAGATAAATGTTTAAGCTCCACTCTCCTTCATTCCTCACTTGCCTTTTTGTGGTGGCCAAACAGTACTTTGTCCTATACGCAAGAAGTACTGGTTTGTATAGTACTAGTGCTTACTAGTAGATAAGGGTAGTCTATTGACAGCTTGTTGTGCAGCAGTACAAATCCCAATATAACACAAACAGGCTGTCTTTCCTTCTCCATTCATATTACCTTAGAATCCACTGCATACAAGCAAAAATCAACCTTTATATACTGAAGAACAGTAAAGTTTTCTCCTGGGCTTGTAGGCCGTAATCCAGTAGAATATGAATATCCCGACGTTCAGCCAAGGACTGCGCTTGCCTCCTCAAGAGGCATGATTCGTGTTTGTCAGAGCTCGACTTACTCGATCGTCCGTCCGTAGTGCTGGCTGGCTGTATAGAGCCAGAAGGTTTTTGCTGCGTGCTCACCCGTTAAGGGTTTTGCCGCAAGTAGCTTTTTCCAGGATTTTGTAGGATTGTTTGTGGCTTTCAGGTACAGATTTGTTGAGAGGTAACAAATTATGTTCCTCGGGATGTAAAGTAAGGATGCAAAATCTTAAGCACCCTGATGTTTTACTTCATAAATTTTAATTTGGGGTTAAAATTTGATGTCAAACAGCTTAGAAGGATTATGTAGAGCTCAGCTTTAGCTGGTGTAACGATTAGCTCCTGGCTTATCTCGGGTGCTCGCAAGCCATGTGGAGTACCCGGAACAGCCTAAATCGACGTCTTGTGGGGTCACAATCTGCCAGAAATCTAACTAGGGCAATGACTTGATAGCGGCTGGTAAGCTCTTGTATACGGAAGTTCGGCGGAGCTTGTAGAAACGTCAGGATATCCAAATCCTACTGGACCACGACCTACAAGCCCGGAAGAAAACTTTATTGTTCTTCATGACGCTGGCCTTAAAAGCTCAGGAAATGCAACCAATTGTTTGCGCACGCTAACACAAATTTGCAATTATGCATTTCACTCTCCATGTTTAACAGTAATTACTAGCATAGAAAATCTTAAGCAGTGCCTCAGATTCAAAAATATATTAGTAATACGGACATAAACAACAGCAGTCAAGGTTCGAGAAAGCAGCTAAAATACAGCCCAGTAATTGTCTATACAGTCCATCTAACTGTAAGAAGGCTGTGCGTGGTTTGCCATCTTGAAGTCACGGTATAAAGTCCAGTAACATTACAACTCTCTTTCCTTTCATCTTGGGTTTAGTGTTCACAAATTCCTATCTCAGTAATCAGGCTTTCCTCCCAGCGAATACTTGCGAATTCCGGGAGAAACTAAATGCACTAGCTTGAAACTGACAAGTTTATTAAGACTGTAGGAGGCCAATTCTGCATTTGCAATGCAGCGGTTCCTTTGGTGGCTTGTTAATTTGCGAAATCCTCAAATGCACTTGCAAATTATGTCATGTGTTGTGGTATGTGGTGATAATGTCATGTGTTAGTGTTGAGTTTCTTCTTCAGGTTGTTTTCTCGGAGGGTCAAGCTGCGGTCACTTAGGTAAGGCATGATGTGGGTATGGAGATCTCAGGGCAATGTGACGAGAGAGTATACCACAAAAAATGGTAGACTCACTGCTTTTTATCATAAAATGTATACGATTAAATTCCTGTTTCCATTGATGATACTGCACACAGAAAGCTTTAAGCATGATGGCGCGAACTTGACTTTAGGAAATCATGTTCACACACCTTGAATTTCGTTGTCCCTGTCCCTCTTTGGTACCTGTATTTATTACTTTGTAAGCGTAAGTATGATGACCTTTAAGCTATCATACCGTTATGTCCCATTAGATCCCTCTTTGGTAAAGATGGCATGGTGCATTCATTTGCAGCTAATAAAACATTCATCGGTGGAAAGTTTATGTTACATTTACATTTATATTATATTCACATGCATACAACCCTTGATCTTTATGCAGTTATTATTTGCATGACAATAATAAATTCTCTGATGTAATTATAAATAACGTCTTAGCAAACATATACTTAGTACAACTATAATTAATGTGCAATCCGCATTATTTCATAGATTTTTTCTGGATTTAATATGTATCATTATATGCTTTGGAAGCGTACCCTTATAATTCATTAAATAATTTTAAATTACTGAGGAAATTCGAATCATATGTGAATTCAGTAAAACTAATACAATCGTTCAAATACAACTGAAATTTGAATGAAAATAAATAAATAGTGGAATCCTTGTTAAATTGAAAAGACACATAAAGGCTGACAGTTATGAAATAGTGCAGATTATTGAGTTTTCTTCCATAGTAGAAACAAAAAGTTTTAACGAGTCAAGTGCACGAACAGTTAGAAAGTAATTCCCAAGATCTACATCGAGTATTTTGTCACATCGAACTCCAGCGCATTATTTTCTAATTAGAATTACAAATATGTAATAATATAAAGCCCAGATCATGTGTGCCTTAAATATGTAGTTTCACTTTGTAAAAATCTAAATTATTACATGTTTACTTATTTTAGTTACTTGAAGTGTTAAGAGTTATTGGATAGAAATTTGATGTCTGGGTAAGGAGAATTATATAGCTATAGCGGTTAACGTTTACAAAGTCGCATTATTATATTGCATTACAGGTATATTAAATGTATCATAGATGAATGACAGTCTGAAAATACAAGATGAAGTCCAGTATTTTCTATGTCCGCGACTCTCTAATTTGCTTGTACTATGTGCACTTCATAACATTTTTACGACCTTAAATAATAGCTGCAAAATGGCGATAAATCAACTACGTCTGGAGATTGATTTTAAGAAAATAAATTGAATTTCAGCTTTCACAAGGGTAGCTCCATAAGTTTCCGATCTCAGCAATTGAGGTTAACATCTGCACAAAATCCTGTTTTGGTGAAATTTCTTATTTATTAAAATAAATAACGGGACCTGCAACTTCCACAGCGCTGTCTTCAGTTGTACAGATAAAATTGCATAAGAAGTCTATGTGTAGAAGATTCTAATATTTTAAGAAGTTAGTATCGAGCGATTATAAGGGTCTTCAAAAAGAATTTACTCCTACGAGTGGCGATTGGACGATATATATGGTCAAGTACTCTTCTCATATAGTAATGTAAAAATGGGTCAAACATTTTTGAAAGAGATTAAGATGAGCATGATGATCGGCCCTTGTAGGTGCTCATTCTTAAAACCTTGCTCCTGTGGAAGAAAATACTATGGAAGATAAGCGGCTCACAGATAAATAGCAGCAAAGGTAAGCCTTTAAAACAAAAATGCTTTGAAATATTCACACATAAGGTTAGTGCAAAGTGGGTGACCAGGCTTTTTTCCTCAGTCCAAAAGCAGCAACGAGTAATCTGTTGTCAGGCATTTTTAACCATGATGCTCCTATAATTGCTTTTCCAAAAGAGCATATGTGGAGTGGCATAAACCTGCGAAAGCTCGTTCTCTAAAGGTCAAAGTCACTATGTTAATTCATGCCCACCACTTTTGAGACTGTGAAGGAACATTCTACATTGGCTTCAAGGAGAGGCTCACCATAATAAATGGGGACCACTGGGCTTGACTACTGTATAACCTTCTTATTCCATTAAAGAGAAAAGACAAGGAAAGCATTAATTTTTAATACTGTGACTTTGTGGGTTCGTGAAATGAAAAGTCCAATTACACCACTCAACAATGTTCTTTATTTCCACCGACTTACAGCTTAACACTTGCCAATTACACCGAATTTCGTAATGCACACAATTACAATTCACCAGTTCGTCCGTTACAATTTCCTTGTACTCGCGATTACATCAACTCCGATACTCATACACAGTTACGTACAGTCTTCCGTTGCACAACCCTTTCGTTCATTAACACGTCACTGACTAACTCTTACACCAAGAACTAACTGTCTCCTCACTCACTAACTGACAAAACCAACTCCACTCTGTCTGTCTGTAACCCTCTTTATATAGGAATATCGCCGGTTTCTAGTGACCAGGAGAATGTTCCAGATTCCGTAATTTCTGGAACCAGGTGGACAGAAACAGACGGCACACTGATGTTTTTCCTCCCAACCACTGCCTGTCACCACTACAAGACAAACGAGGGGGAGGTGTGGCTAACGCGGTCCTCCCCTGCCTTCCGTTCCAAGCTGGTTCCACAGGGTGTTCCAGCGCTCGCGTTACAATACTTTCCATTGGCCAGTATTATTAGGTGCAGTTATTATTTGGTATGCATTAATTTATATGACCCAAAATAGAAAGGAAATAAGAAGGAAAAAAGCAATTATAGGACATCTGTTCCTTTGAATCACGTAGCTTTACTCTGCTCTCTGGTAACGTTGCTTTAAAGGGTTCTTCCTGTGTTATAATATATACCTTATAAAGGTATTCGCCTTCTAAACAACAACGCGCTGTGCACACAGAATTTGTTGCCAAGGAAATTCTGAGTAACAACTACAAGGAGCTTCGCATCCACCCTGTAGCCCAGAACAGTTCCAGCAAGTATTCCCTCTTATTATAAGTGAAGAAGAAGTTATGACGGAATTTAAGTGTGACGGAGAAGCAATAAATTCTGCTTATGGCCACTTTGCAGTCAAAACTTCTGGCTATTTTGAAATGCTAATTTAAAGCTCTAAAAGTTTATTGCAATAAATAGCGACTATATTGGAAAATGAAGTATGGGTTTTGTCTTTATCATATCCAAAAAATAGTTTGGAAACTTATGGATATACCCCCGTACTTAGCTACGGCATTAATTAAATCATAAGTAATAGATAAAACTAAAGTATTCATAACGTTTTTACGGTCAGAGTCAACGTAAATAAAAGTTATTTTCTGGTTGTTACGTCCTGAGTTGATAGAGATAGACGTTCTAGGCATTTCGTCCATAACTGCGGTGGATATCTTCAGTGGCATGACAGAAGTCTCCTCGGGGAACCTCGACAGTCAACACTTCAGAGGCTATGATACTTCTCCGAGAATACTTGGTCTCGAACAGACCTCTCATAACAGGTCTGAAAAAATAACTTTTAGTTATGAAAAGGAAATAAAATTCTAAAAAAAATGGATGTAAATTGTAGGTCATCTTTTATATATGATTATATTCCATTTCTACAATAGTAAATATATCAAAGGTTAAGAGGATTTAATAGTTCATGCCTAAACGTGTAATAAATCACGCAGATAGACTTACGCTTCAGCAAAAGATGCAGGAAATTCTAATTTTTAACATGACCATCGACGAAAAGGCTAGTTAACAACTGTAAATTTCATACATTAACTTTAAATTGTTGCTTTAGTTGAGAAATAAATACGTTATAAATGTATGCATCAAAGTAATCCACAACAAATGGTTACATGGACTATGTTGAAGACGCGACGATGTTATGTCATGGACTAAGAATCGTTTTCCGATGTAGCGAGTAATAAATGCGTGCTAGAGTAAGGCGGCTAGTCAGATAAGACCAGCAATTCCGTGCTCATAAATCACGGTATATTTATAACAGGAAACTAACGCTGTCTCTTGAGGCAGGATCTTATTCTTGTAATATATGATGCACGTCCTCTAGGGCTGAAACCAAAATGGTGAGCATCAAGTTAAATTCAGCTAAAGTGCAACATAATTCTGCTCAATATTTTACTGGTTTGTATGGATAACATATGTACTTCACTTTGCTTCAGGTTTTGAAATTTCGGAAGAAAATAGTTTTACATACTTCTTGTGTATATATTACATCAAACTTTTGGTTTTACTCAACCTCAACGCCTCCGTCGATAAATTGAGGTGTAATAGTTGTATGTGTTCATAATCAATATTTACGAAGTAATACTTGTCATAAACAATGAGTGTTATTAACCTCAGCTGTGTTAAAGCTGATAAACTTCATGCGTTTATTCATCAAATATATTTGTCTGTGATGAAAATAATACTGGATAGTTAAATAAAATTAAATACAGCTTCAAATGCTGTTTCAGTAGTAATTCAGAGCATGTAAGGTTTATTGGAATTAAATTATTAAACTAACTAATTATTCAACTAACCCAAAAGTCAGACTGTAACGTACCTTTTGCATTTGAAATTAAAAACATATGTTATTAAAATATCAACAAATCCAATTGCTTTAATTTTATTGAATTATTACACTATCTCCGGTCAAGGTATTTTAGGTTTCTTAATCCGTTACCATATTTAATTTGAACATAATTAATTTAGGCAATGAAGGTTAATACTTCTATAGCACTTATCTCAGTTATTTATATAGCATACACGGGAAACTACAATTATATTTGCTTAATTTAAATTGGTTTGACACTTTATGAGAACAAAATAAGTGATTCAGAATAGTATTAGGGTTAACATTAAACATAGTACACATACCGATCATAAGAATTTCCGACTATTACAGCCAAAACAAGAGGATATATTTTTAATTATTACAGTCGTATTTCACATTGTGACACTGGATAGTAAATTTCCCCATACCCCATACCTGGGTGTAAATTTAAATATTTGTCAACATGAAGAGCTGAATGTCGTTCCCCCCCCCCTGCCTCATGAGAAGAGAGTATCCATGGTTTTTGAGGAATAAAAAGTAAAATGAGAACCAGAAATAATCTTCAGTTATGCACAAGTTTCAAATATTCTCTAGATTCCTTGTCGTCATCTTCTGATTGTACTTCTAGATTTCGCTAGTATGGGGGTGCCGACAGACGGTGCGGTTGCTTGCTGAAAGCAATGAGCACTCACAATAGACATTAGGTGGCTATTTGGTGCACGATATTTCACTGCTCTCTCCAGGATTTTGAGACAAACTAATAGGGATTTCTACGTATCTATGTGACTTATCCGCTTCCTGCCCCTAGCCGTCTGTGTCCTGCACTACATCCCTTCCTCCAGGGAGGTGGTAGCCACTATACATCTTTGTAGGCTACAGTACGCCCTCCTTTGTACAACCCATACTTGGTAAGATTATTATGCTAAACAAAATAAGGACTGACGTCGAGGTTTGAAAGTGCACGAGGTTCAAAATCCCAGAGGACAACAACACAGGAAGAACCCTTCAAAACGACGTTACCAGAGAGCAGAGTAAAGCTACAATATTCAAAGGAACAGATGCCCTGTAATGTGCTTTTTCCCCTTATTTCCTTTGTATTTTGGGTCATAATAATTAATGTATACCAAATAATAACTGCACTTTACATTACTGGCCAACGAAAAGTATTAAGATTTATAATTAATTCTGTTTTCTGCAAATGATGTGAGCCTCCCCACCAAGAGGGTCACCAATTTAAATACTTTTAAGGGGAGCCACTTTCTTGGGGTGAAATTTCACAAATAGAGTTTATTGCTAAAATAATCTTCCGTGATGTATGTAGACGCAAATAATGATATTTATTTTCCTGTCCCATAGTATTAAAAGTCCTAAATAGACTCATTTTAAAAAGGCTGCATAGTATGCCACGCCCCCTGTTAGCCATTTGTAACTGTGTCGTCTTTGGCTGTAACCTTAATGACGCTATATTCCAGAGCACACCCTTATTAGGAAAGGAAGTCCTTGTTTTTTTCTATTAATATTAATCTGTGCATCTGATGTTAATTCTTCCTTGCTTTGTTTAGCATGTTTTGAATTACAAGTGCTGTTTTCAAGATGGGAAGTAGCAATAATTTTGGTGTAAGAAATCAGCATGTTGGCGAGTATGAACAATTTAAGTAATTCCCATTACACAACTTGAGTTACAACCCCTAAAATAGAAAAAGTGTAGTAACACAAGACAATATATTGGCCACATTGACTTAGTCAAACCCATCCTCAAAAGTTGGCGATGACCGTGAATTGAAAATTGTTCTTCAAGAAAAAAACTGGTTTCTTCATTGTGTAATGGCAGTGTTAACAATTTAACTAAAGTTAAAGTTAAAATGATATTAGATCAACAAGTTTTCAGTTAGTAGATATAGAAACCTTGTGCGGTGTAAATTTTGTGAAAATGAAAAATGTTTTCATATCAGAAGACACCAAGAAAGGATATGGATTATCAGCTACATTATCGCTCAGTAGCAAAAAGTGTAATAAAGAATACACATTTGAAATATCCAGAACTATTGAAAGTGGTGCAGAAGTAAATGTAAGGTTTGCTTATGGCTTGAGAAGCATTGGCAAGGGAAATGAGGCAGGTAAGACATTGGCTGCTATTCTCAATTTAGCAGCCCCGCCCTCACGCCAAATTTAACAAAGTAATTAATAATGCCATAGAGCAAATGACTATGGGGTCTAGGAAGAAGAGAAGGAGTGAAAAATGAAAGATAAAGGATGCTGATGATCCAGAGATCCGTCTCCTTCCTCCCACTGTTTCGGCGAGCTTTTATCTCCGCAGTGCACTGCCTGTCTCTTTGAGCTCGTCCCACGCGCTGGGTCGCCTCAACAATGCGTTCGCGACAATATGGATCTGGGGAATTCCTGAGGTGTAGTTACAACATAACAAAATTTTAATGCTGTTTTTCTCTGTTTTATTTATTTATTTTTTTAAACTTTGGGTACACTCATCTATAAAACTACTGCAGCTACAAGTCTACATTTTTTCTGGCATTAAAGCAATACTGAAACTGTTTTAAAGGTATTTTAGTAAGACATGTGAAAAGTTGAATTCTTAAAAAAAAAAAAAAAAAAAAAAAAAAAAAAAAACGCCTTAAATATTTTTAGAGATAAATTCAAGCAGTTTATTTAAAAGCATTTTAACATTGGTGAGGTAGGCTGTTCCGGCTCCCCTTAAGAGTTTTTAAAATATCTGTAACTCTAATAACATAGGAACATGCACATGAAAAAATTTCTATGTATCAAATTCAAAAGAATTACTCTACACTGCAATCATTTATTTTGGTGCAAACACCTGAGGCATATTCTCACTGCGCTTATCAGTTTCTCTACCACGTGCATAATAGATAGAGAAGCAACTGCTTTTCACCTAAAAATTCGTTGTTTCTCTCTCAGTAGAATTACAGCAATTGATATCCTGTTGGTCCAAAAAGTTGCCTTAGTAAGAGGTCCTTGTGTGTGTAGGCCGTTAAAACTTCAGCACCATCCAAGAATGCGATAGGAAAATTGTCCAATCCCAGCTTACCACTTACGTGGAATAATTTTGAAAATTTTATTTGCTTAAAAATACCAGAAACAATTTTGATTGTTTTATTTTCGTCACAAATAAAGTGTATATATTGAACTTTTTGGAAATTTCCTCAGCTGTCCTTTTCATTTTGAATTACGTTTGCATTATTGTTAAACCGTTTTATCTTATACTTTCTCAAATAGGAAGTTGCTACGCAGCTTTTAATCCCTTAACTGGCCACAGAAATGGACATTTAAAGGCACAAATTGTGCTTTTAAAAACATTTATCCCTTGAACGTTATTGTGTTCCTATACTTCTTTTGCATCTAAGAAAAGTAGGAATGAATAAATTTGACAAAAGCTTATCGCGATTAACACTAAATAGGGTCATAAGCGTTTGTGAGAATACTTTAAACAAGAGAAAACATTAATGCATGCACAGCGCATCACAACTTTATGATAATCGCAATAAAACTTTGCAGAAATAGTTTCATTACGATTTCGCTGTAGTAACAATATGCGCATTTGTTTCTGTTAAATTGGCACAGCTGTGAAATGTAATTACAGTAGTAATAGTGAAATGTTTAGACAACATGAATTCTAAACATGCTGCTTTGTTGATGAGTGATAGATGCTGGATCGGTTTATATTGAACAACTCAACTTCAGTGTTGAAACAAAAGCTCAATTTCACGGTGCGTTTAATTTCCAGGAACTTGATAGGATCCGTTCTACGAATACCATGCAAGTTAAACATGTTACCATGGTATTAGTAATTCTACGAAGACAAGTTCAAAGTCCATTAGGATCCCTTCTAGGAACACAGAGTGACTTGATTTAACACGTTTGAATGTTCAGAGACGCGTTAAAATTCCTTCCAGGAATAAGAAAAGTGGTCGATTTAACATGTTTGATGTTCAGAGACAGGAACACAAAGTGACTTGATTTAATATGTTTAATGCCAGAGGAAGTTTACAGTCTCCATTTCCAGGTAGTGGGCCTTATGTACGCATTGCATGACACAAAGAGTAAGATTGCTATGCAGCACAGGCCGACATGTTGTGCATTAGTACAAGCTGCAGCCCAATGCACAACCGTTAGGACATTTCGTCGCATTTTCCACAAGGATCTAAAATTTCAGGTTGTTTGTAAGTTGAAACAAGTTATGGACACTCAAATTCATTTTGTAAGAGAATTAGTGTCATTCTTTAAAAAATTGAAATGATGAATAATTTGTTTATGTTAAAAAGAGCATATTTTCACTTAAGTGGTTTCGAGAATAATCAAAATTGGTGACATTAAACTGATTTTGTAGCACTACATAATCCACCATTACATTATGAAAAATACCCAGTGGTGTGCTGTTATGCAAGGCTCGTTCATGATCCCTACATTTTTAAAGTAAAATTGAGAGAACTGTCACATTGATCTGTTAAATATGTCGATAGATATTACAGGCTTTAAAAGAAACACTAAATACAGATGGAATTTGCTTCCTTTCAAGAGAAGGCTCTCATCAATAGCATTCTGAGGCATACTGTGGTTGCTGAGAATTTTCTTCCTAAGGCTCTTAAAGTGCATTTCATGAGAACATGCAGACAATGTAGTGTTCGAGGCAGACTGAAGACAATTTAAAGATTTTATAGCACACATGACAGAATACATTGTATTTATACGTCATGATAGTCTCAAAATAGAAAAGTAAAGCAATTGTTATGTCAAGCGCAGCCGTTTGATGTAAGCTAGAAATCGAAGTGAAAGATATCGAGCAAGTAATGGAATGGATATATCAAGTAATTTTCAAACATATAAAGAAGGCAGGCCATGAAGGATGTCACATATCATGATACTTAAGATATGCAACCTCGAGAAATAATATCTTAGTATAGAAGGGAAAATGAAAGCATAAGACAATGTTGAGACCAAGTCTGACATATTCAGACGAATTTCGAACCGGCATAAAGAAGATATATCAAACAGTAGAAATGAATATTTTTAAATTTATAATAAGAAAGACCAGCAAATGATAGGATAAGAAATAAGGATGTAAAAGATCGATATTAAGATGTAATTGAAAGGAAGAGAAAAGAACCGGAGTAATCACATTACAAGAAAAAGGAATGATACAGAGACATGAAGTCATCACGAACAAGTAGTACAGGAAAGCCGCAGAAAAAAAGAAGAGAAGATCTGCAATCGATATCTAGTGAATCACGTGGATAAAATTTGAAGAAAAACAGTTTTGGAACCTACATGAAATAAGGAGACGCTTAATTTCTCGCTTTTGGGATAGCTATTTAAACCTTCAGTCCCCTTAGCTTCTTATCTATTTATTTTTTGAGGATAACTTAAAGCTAGTTTGTTTCATAGACAGGAACTAAAAAGCAAATTAACTTTGAATTCCAAAAGATCAGCGAAGCTTCACGTTTATTACAAAGCGATTTTAGAGCGGATTCAACCGGCAAGAACATACAAGTCATTTACTTTGTTACTTCAAAGTTATCGAACCTAATTGTGCATTTGAAGCCCCATCTTTACAAAGAATGTATAAGAAATGAAAGGATAAGAAATGAAATGAAATCAATAGTGAGATAGTTAAAAGCTGGCTTTACAATTCACACTCTTTCCATGGCATTTATAGAAACTACTATATAGGTGCAGCAAGTTAAAAATGACAATTACAAACAATAACGGAAATTTGGAAATGGTGGTGTCACAGTAAAGGCTATTTGTGGGCCTTAAAATAGTTCTAAATTTTTTGTATGGGATGTTTCCAAATTAAATTGAAAGAAACTCCGTAAATTAAAACATACCTACATATTGTAATTTAGTATTTGAAACAAAATGGTTAGGGCCATCTTTTAAAAAATAAAAAGAACATTGTAAATTATGCAATATAGATATTAATTTGGTGAGTGTGATGAGGTTAAAAATAATCATTTCGTATGTTGGGAAGTAATGAAGTCAAGCCCAGGTTGGTAATGATCGACCCTTTTGTTCTGCTACAAAATGATTTACCGACACAGATTATTATATAAGCTGAGGCTTTCATACAGATTATTTTTCCCAAAAAAATTGGAGGGAGGGATCTCGGTGAACTCGAAATATGTATTTCGTTTAAATTCTCCGCTTCGAACTCTTTAGTGGAATGCATTTAATTCTATACTTGCTATGTGTAATTAAACATAATAATATCACAATATCGAATGCAATTTCCAAAATGTAAATGTAATAAATGATTGAATAGGAAGTGGTGTAGCTATCGATCCAGGCCATCTCTCCCTAACTGCGGCTCGTTCCAAGAAACGGTGACGTGACGTGACGGTAAACTAGATAGATGAGAGGATCGATGGGCGCTGACCGCCTCACAACCAACCACTTCCTTTATCACACCCGTAGCTCAAGTACTACTTCCTTATCCGTCCCAAATTTATTTATCGACTGGTTGTATTTACAGACGTTCTGGAAACAAAATCACGTTTAGATGTCTACAGCTGAAAAAAATGATAAAGAATCTGACACTTCAACTAAAGCCAAACAATTAAAGCCATATTGACTACTATACCGGAAAACAAAACACTGACGTTCAAATTCAAGATGCCAAAGTGACATTTTCCACTACAAAAATGTTAAGAGTGAACCTTATCGCTAAGGCAGGCTTAAATCATGATTCGCTATTTCAAATAACACTTATTTTGGGTGCTAGTTCATTATTTAAATATTACAGTTTAAAAGATATAAATGACCATGGGAACTCTTGGGATGTAACGGAAGGCGCCATTATTAAACCTAGATGACTAAAGGTAAACCGGGAGAGACAAGGAATATACTATTAATTAAGAAATATGTCACCGAACGCATTACATATATAATAGAACTTTATCTTTAATGACACAAGAGTTGCACCTGTACATATATGATGAACAGACAGTTACGTCTCAGCCTTAAGACAGAAATGACGAACATAATACGATATTCTTTACACTTCAAGTTATGGCTATTAAAGGGAGAGATTCGCAGTGTCCCAGCAATTTTAGTGTTTCCCAACAGGCCCCTTCAATTGCTAAGAGCTTCCATAAGCTTATATTACAGCAAGACTCGAGAAATCCTCTGTGGTCAACGCTATGCCCTTGGACCAGGAGGCTTTCCCCAAACCAGGCCTACCTATTGTGCTCGACACAATATTGGGCCAAAGTAATCTTAATTGCGGTCATTTGGTGGTAAAAACGTTCAGTCTCTAAAGTGCGCTCCCCCCAAAACTACTACTACTTCTTCATTCTCTTCTTGTTGTTGTCCTCTTTATGTTAGGCGTATTGCCTGTTTAACGATTGAATGAAGCGCTGCTTCCATATATTTTTCGGTCGTCCTGGATTTCTTCATTCCAAATTCCTATTTCTCACTATTTTTTACCATTCTTTCATCAAAAATACTGAATACATGTGCAATCCATTCATCTTTTATTCTTTTCACACGTTGGATCTTACTCAACTACCTGTTCATTCCTTATTCTGTCATAGAGTGTCTTTCCAGCTATTCTCCTTAGCAACTTCATTTCAGTTGCTTCCATCATTATTCGTCTTCTTGTGATCGCTGTTCTTGTTTCCAAGGTATACATCATCACTGGTTGAACTAATTTATAAAGTTTGACTTTTGTTTCTTTTATCATGTATTTATTTCTCTATAGATATTAATTCATTAACACTTCCAGATATTTTTGTTGCTTTTACAACTTGATGGTTAATTTCTCGGACCAAATTTTCCTCACTGGTAATATTGAGAGTCACATAATTGAAATGCATAACCTGTTCCACCATTCTGTTTTCAAGTTCTAATTTGCATTTCAGCGGTTCTTTACTAATGGTTAATACTTTTGTTTTGTTTAGGGAGATTTTCATATTAAACTTTTGACATTTATGATGGAAATCGTACAAAAGTGTTTGTAGACAATCTTCCCCTTCTTCCACAAGTAAGATATCGTCTGCATAACATACCATACTAATCTTTTTGTCTCCCATACTGTACCCCAATTCATGTCCCATTTCTTTAATTATAACATCTGTAACAATGCTGAATAGAAATGGACTTAGGGAATCGCTTTGTCTTATGCCTTTTTCTGTGTTAGTTGATCTTGGATATTTATTTGACTAACGTTATTAAAATATGTGTTTTCTATTAATTTAATAATAAATTTGGCACAATTATTATCATCGTGTAACATTTGTAAAACATTATGCAGTTACAGTCCATCGAATACATTTTCAAGTTCGAGAAAACACTCATACGCTGGTCTATTAAATTCTAATATTTTTTCTGATAGCTGCTAATAAACACGGGCATTTCTGATTAGTCAAATGAACAAAGAATATTGCCAAAACACTAAAAAAAAACGACGCAAAGAATACAGAAGAGATAGTAAAATTGATCCGCAGAGTATAAAGTGCTTCTTGTTGTAATGAAGCACATCTCAGCAAACTGCAGAGCCTGAAATGGTAACATTTGCAATATTTATGATAGTTAACCATCACTCCTAAAATGTCTCGCCGACTTCTACAGGGCACATAATTCTACCAAAAGTATCTTTCACGGTGAACGGCGATTCAGCACTTTTTTATGCTGCAGCAATTTGTTAACATGTTGACACATTTCAACTCGGATATTTTTATCTTCAGTTGTCTGGCATTGCTTCATAGATTTGTTTATAAAGTAAACATAATTCTGTTCGAATGTTCCTCATAACGTTTGATTTCAACATGCCAGTACACTACTACCTACATCAGGAGATTGCTAGAAATAAAAATATTTGTTACTTATGGTATTATTAAAACTATTTCAGTTATTTATATTATACAAATTATTATATAATTATCATTGAATGATCTTGGCCATCCTCCAGTGCATCTGTTTGTGTGTAAGCTAGCATATTAGTCCTTCATATGTAAACAGATAGCATAGCATGTCCTTAATTCGGAAGAAAAATGAAACGAATATTTTGGAATTCTCTAAAAGACGTCTATTGCAAACGATGCGATTAGGATATTTATAAGAATATTAAACATTCTGCAACATGTCAAAATAAAATCCAATTCTTTATTTCACACCTGTTGATATGGAAGATACTTTTTAAAGCTTTTTATTCTCTGCCATGACAACAAACAATAAGGGCAGGGGGGCTGTCCCTCCCACCCCTTCCTTCCTTCCTTTCCGAAGCACCTCTGTGGAAGAGATTACGACATGTCTACGAAAGGTGCCCCAAGTGACGAAGTACATAAATGTCATGGTCTTTACAGAGTGAAAAAAGTTGTATTTCACAAAGTTACGCCAAAACATTGTCTCAACTCTAGGGAGTTGTGAAATATTGTACACATGCATTGCGTTTTCCTCCCTTGTTTTTCCCTTCCTCATGTTGGCGTGTGCGATTTGTTACGAGCGTCGGGCGTGACATGCATGTGCCTTGGTAACGTGTGCGTGATTTCCAGTCCACACATTGCTCCCTGCATGACCTTGCAAACTACATACAAGCGTTGTATCTAGCAATAAAGAAGATCTCACTGCTGGCAAACAATGCATATACAGACAAATTATAGAAGCATATTTCTACAAGTCCTTCCTACCACAATTTTCGAGCTACATCCCAGGCCGGGATCTGATCTAGTTGGGGTCAGTTTACCTGGCTGAGTGTTGGTCTGGGTTACCTTTCGTAATGGATAAAACTACTGACAAATCTAGTCCACATCCCCTCTCTTAGTAGTGTTATCATCCTGTTTATTCCCTGGGGTACAATTCTGGTCACAGTATTGGCATAAAACCTTACATTCCCCAAAATACGGTTCAAACCGCCAAGCTAATTGATCATGCTCTCACTATAGAATAGAATAGAATAGAATAGAATAGAATAGAATAGAATAGAATAGAATAGAATAGAATAGAATAGAATAGAATGGAATGGAATGGAATGGAATGGAATGGAATGGAATGGAATGGAATGGAATGGAATGGAATGGAATGGAATGGAATAGAATAGAATAATTAAGTTGAGTTTTTATTAATGTAATCTCTTGATATATATTGGTTCCCAGCGCTCCAGTCTATAATAGGTGTAAATGACCACTTAATTTGCTAAGAGGTTGTTGGTTAAGCTTGAGGTTCTTTTGCGTACCGTAAATGTATGCATTACGGGACGGAATAGACGCAAAGAGAAATGTCGTATAGGTAAAGCTTCGTTGAACGGTGGCAGAAAGTGAAATATAGTAAGACAATAAAAACGTAAAATGAAATATGAAAATTGAGATATCTATGCTCCTTCTCCGTTCAATAAGTCGAAGTTGTATATGTGTATTCATGCTACACTGCCATTTTCTTATTCTCAGATTTTTTTACTGCTGTTCGATGGCTGCGATAGAAACCAAATACATATGCCGTTTTAGTTAGTAGTGATACCAAGCAAACTGCACAAGTAAGAACATCCTTGCATTCAACATCAAAATGGAGGAATCATAAGGTGGTTAAAACAGAATGGAAGGATACGAGAAGATTGAACTACAACATAGTTATGGGGGAAATTAAAAATTAAACATAAGCAAATTGAAGGAATCATTTAGGTATCCAGGAGATGACATGAATTGCGCGAGGGGAGGAGATACCTAATAAGGTGATAAAAAGAAATAAAATTGAGTACGTAACAAAAGAAGGCGCCGGTGTAGTGTGGGATTTTATTATTAGGGAAAACGTTATTTTGGAGTCTAGAAGGGTGATGTAACTGAGGAGGAAATTGGAACTGCACCAATATCAAAATGAAGAATGAAAAGAGGGGAGAAAATAAATGCAGCTTCATTTGTGTGTTTAGTCCAGTGTCAAAAAGAATAGAAAGTGATACTGTAAGGAAAAGGTTTTATTATAACCAAAATTATTAAAAATAAATAGGTATATTGTAATAATGCTATTTTCAATTATTACATTCTAATTCAAAACATGTACAAAGTGTTTTGTTATTGTTTCTATTATTATTACTGCTATATAATAATAACAATAATAATAATAATAACAATAACAATAACAATAACAATAACAATAACAATAACAATAACAATAACAATAACAATAACAATAACAATAACAATAACAATAATAATAATAATAATAATAATAATAATAATAATAATAATAATAATAATAATAATAATAATAATAATAATAATAATAATAATAATAATAATAATAATAATAATAATAATAATAATAATAATAATAATAATAATAATAATAATAATAATAATAATAATAATAATAATAATAATAATAATAATAATAATAATAATAATAATAATAATAACAATAATAATAATAACAATAACAATAATAATAATAACAATAATAATAATAACAATAATAACAATAACAATAACAATAACAATAACAATAACAATAACAATAACAATAACAATAACAATAACAATAACAACAACAACAACAACAACAACAACAACAACAACAACAACAACAATAACAATAACAATAACAACAACAACAACAACAACAACAACAACAACAACAACAACAACAACAACAACAACAATAACAATAACAATAATAATAATAATAATAATAATAATAATAATAATAATAATAATAATAATAATAATAATAATAATAATAATAATAATAATAATAATAATAATAATAATAATAATAATA
The DNA here is from genome assembly GCA_030765055.1 of Mantis religiosa. Classification (NCBI taxonomy): domain Eukaryota; kingdom Metazoa; phylum Arthropoda; class Insecta; order Mantodea; family Mantidae; genus Mantis; species Mantis religiosa. Next base: position 375,391 of record JAUKNK010000034.1, on the reverse strand, counting down.
ATAATAATAATAATAATAATAATAATAATAATAATAATAATAATAATAATAATAATAATAATAATAATAATAATAATAATAATAATAATAATAATAATAATAATAATAATAATAATAATAATAATAATAATAATAATAATAATAATAATAATAATAATAATAATAATAATAATAATAATAATAATAATAATAATAATAATAATAATAATAATAATAATAATAATAATAATAATAATAATAATAATAATAATAATAATAATAATAATAATAATAATAATAATAATGATAATAATAATGGCAGAGTCCTCGCAACAGCATACAATGCTTGCATTGTTTAGGCAGGTCCTGAGATCGATTACCATTCGACCGTCCACTCGAGGTTGGGGTTTGG
>JAUKNK010000034.1:290000-370000 GCA_030765055.1 Mantis religiosa | reverse complement strand
CTGTCCTTTATTGTACACTAAGTATAATATCAGTGCTTCATGTTTGCTTCTTGATATTTTTTGAAGTCAGTCGTAAATGTACGACCAGAGATATGAGAAAGCTGCAAAGTTCTTATTGGTTAGATAAATGTGGAAACCTTAAAACGACCATTCAGTATCGTTCCAAACAATGGAATGTAGTGGTCAGTCGTATGATACCACTGAGGTCAGATACACATTTTAGAAAGTGTAGTAGGTGGTGATACACCTTGTTCTGGAATGTACATGCTTAGGCTTTCACGGCCGACGTTAATCCAATAATCGTTAATCGATGTTTCGGGCTTGAAGGCCGTGGTCCAGACGATGTAAAAGCATCTGATGTTTCGCCAGAAGCTCCGTTGTGCATCATCTGGAAGCTACTGGAGCCTATAAAAAGTTGCCATGCTTATGCCAGGTTACAAAATACGGAATACAACAACAAGCTTAAAGGAAATACTGCTCCAGAAAAACTTACAAGTACAATAGTGACATTTCGGGATCAAGCCCTATTAATTACCTATAGTTCAAACATTTGGAGTAAACTCACTTCATTAGCTTAAAATATTTGGCTCTTTATCATTTTTTATTTTTGTAATTTACGTCCTCCAGCGTTAAGTCATATCGGACGATGAATGAAATGAGTGAAAGGATGCTCTAATGAGTCCGGAGTCCATGGAGCTTAGAGTTACCCGACATTCGTGCTTCAGCATAAGGAAAAAACCTCGAAAAAAGCCTTATCCATGTAATTCGCCCTAACCGAGATTCGAACTCGGGATCTCTTGCACATGAGGCAGACAAGCTACCTAGGCAGACATTTATTATTTTAATAACATATCAGATATGATATAAGTTAAATGAATTTATATGTTTAATTATACTGAAACTGCACATTTGAGAAGAAAATTAAATGGAAGCTACTCGTTGCTTGTACTTTGTTTGTAACTAATATATCACTGAATGTGTGGGTCACGATAGAAAAACTTCAAGGGTAAAGGAATATTAATGTTGAACATGACGTCACATAGAGAAAACGCTTCATTTCCTCACTGAACCTAACTTGTCATATCATACTTGAGTGCTCCTCGTTTCATTTATTTTCTTGTCATGTTTGGAGTCGAAAGTTCAGGCGAATAGACAGCACAGATGAAATTTGAATTGAGTAACTCTATACTGGTAGCTGCTATATGACGATCAAGTCTTCTTTTTTGAGAGCGAACGTTAAGATGGCTTAGTTGGCATTGCCTCACAACTGGCGTTAGGGATCCCGCCTATATCCAGCATTAGCGCTCGAATCTGGTCACCATACCTGCACCTTGTAACCGCAGTATCAGACAGCGATTAGGAGGTGGCGAATTAATCGAAATCACGAGAATTAAAAAAGAAGATAAATTAATAAAAATGCTTTGCTAAACTAATATAAAATATTGTTATATTAATATGAAATTAGAATGAAATCAGAGTAATGATTAAAATAGCGGTTTAATTAAGAATAAGATGGGAAGAATATAATTTAAGACAACTAACATGCTAGAATCCATGTAAGGGAGAGAAAATATTTCTGTAAAATCTGAACACAAGTCGGAGAGACAGGAAGAGGTGACCGTTAGCCTCCTTGTTTAAGGAAAGGTTCAATGTCTGAGAACTATAGCCAGGAATGTGTAGGAACAATAAGGTTTTCAAGATGCGGTCAAGCATAAGACCTAAAAGGATTTACTTTGCTGAGGTGATAACGATGTATACCGTTACAAAGAGCCCAGGGTAGGCGTGACCCAACTCACGGTGGGATGTAACGTCAATGAGTTCGATGAGTTTTGCTAACCAATAAAGAAAAATCGAAATAAAATGAGAAACCAATAATAATGTAAGATTTGAGAAATGGGGAGAAGGGTGAGTTATTTTGGTCATGTGATAAGAGTTAGAGTGGGGATCAGAATAAGGTACGAACTGAATCGCAGAGTAGACGAAAAATCACTTCAACAGTCATACTACGAGGGGAAAGATGTGTTAGTGCGCGTGAAGAAGAAGTAGTAAAGATTTCTAAGTCCGAAATGTAGGGAAGTCAAGAATAACGCAACCAGCGTAAGAGAAGCAGCAGAAGAAGTTTATAATAGCAAAGTATTCGCCGTATAAAGAAGTAAGAGAATCCTGTTAGGAAGTTTAGTAACAGGTGGTCACCGCTACAAATCAATCTGAATCAACGAACTTAGTGAGAATTAAATTAAATCATTTTTGCAACGAACCAGTGTATTATTGAGACAACTGAGCAGCCAACAAACAACAAATCCATTTCCTACAACCATTCACCTGAGGATAAGAGATCTCATAGCTCCAATTAGAACCCAAATCAAAAGTAAACACCAACCAATTGAAATCTGACATGCGGGTATGCCGCAACCTCCATGTCAAAATCCTACTCCAGACCTATTCTACTCCATCCACTATCTAGTCGTATATTTGAAACATGTATATGTATGCCTTTGAGCAGCTGAACGACAAAACTACCAATACGAAAAAGAAAAGTTTCATATCTGTCTTCACTGAATGAGCTGTCATTCCTCTGATCTGTAATTTAAAACATTTGCTAATAAACTATAATATAAATTTTTTATTCTAAATTATCCTTCTATTTATGTTACATGTTTGCATTTATTATACAATAATGATACCTTCAATTATTTTCTTTCATACTTTCAGACTCCTGCGTAAAGATAAATTCCCATACTCCATCCTGGAATGAATTCCTTTGATTTGAAGGCTAGTAGGCCAAACACCATACAACTGAGTGAAGGAAAGTAAAGCAATTATTTGTTATTTTTAATTGAGTGGGTTGCACAACTCGGTTCAGATGAAAAAAAGGCAGCATGAGTAACATAACGCTCCAGGTAGAACGATTACAAGGTGATCTTCCCCATATACATCATACATCAATATCTGGAAAATGATTTACAAAAGTCTAAAGCAAATTTTATGGATTTACTTTATCTCGAATATCTCGAAGTTCGTATCTCGACTTTCCAAATGTCAGTAAAATATAACCAGCATATTTTTAATTAAAATCTTTAAGAATAATTTTAAGAACATCAAAATCTATTTCGACGTGTAAATGATAGTTTCGAATGACAGAATCTTTTTCGAAACCTTATATTTCGAAACCTTATATTGAATATTGATGTAAGCAAAGACTTCATTTGAGAGTATGTTGTTTACCCATACAAACATACAGACAAATGTTTTCTTTAAAAATATTATTTAGGGGAATTTAATATCAAACTGTGTATTTCCAGTGAAATCTTGGAATGAATTTTTAGGTGGAATCAGATACTTCCTGTACTTACTAAACAAATACCAAAGAAACTAATTAAATCTGTAATGATAGTAGTATCTTATATATTATTAAATTGTGTATCTGAATGTTTCAGTGCTGTGATCATACATCTTATAAGTGAAACCAAATATTTGCATGTGGCCCATAAACTTATATTCAAAATTTTTCCGCATAACTGGGAACATTATTAAGATAAAAATTCCACACAGTATGAAGTTTAAATTTGCCCTTCATTTTCTTTAATTAATATCAAACAAAACCCATTAAATTTGAAACATTGTAGCCGATAGCAGGTCATCAATGCGGACGATATACACCGGACCCGAATGTTAAATAAATAACCCTAAACAGAGTTTGCGAAATGTTTGGTTAAATATGCCAAAGCGTGGCTTCTATTAACAACATTACAACTAATGATTTGGGCTATGTAAATACATAGTTAATAAAGAACGAAAATGCAAACAGAATAAGCCATAGGCGTCCAAACTAAATACAGCGCAGTGCATTAACCAAGTGCGTCATGCCTGGTGCTATAGTAAGTGTAGTTGGACTTTAAATTAAATCCCTCTAAATTTTATATATGAACATAGTATGTGAGTGAATTACTTGCTGAAACAAAGTTGCAGTGAAAGCGATGAGAGAAATAGATCAAGTATCTCAATGGATACTATTTACATGCTAATATTTTTAAGTGGAGATACGTTTACGCACTCCTTTTGACTTTCTAGACGATGCGTTTAGTGATAGCGAACGATGAACGAAATTGGTGAAATTATACTCATAGAACTTAAAGTTAAAGTCTGTTTTTTTAACGTGTGTGCAGTTCCCACTCAAAGGACCTGACCTTTCCGCCCACTAATGACCGTCATAAATCTATCTCCACACTTCAGAAATGGAACACTGACGTTGGGAACCAATAGCAACCGTGATTTTCTGAAAATGACAGTTGCATGTCTACTCCGCGTGGAGTCTCAGTTGCCAAAGTTCCAACTTCCAGTTGTTCTGTTTCATTAGGTGCAAGACGGTGATGTTAAAATGTTGCAACCTTGTAGAAGGAACCGTCAGGAGGAGGGTCCGTGTTGTAAAACGATTATGAGGGTTCCTCAAAGAAAGCGGCCGCCGTGCACTTGCGTTGAGTAGACAGACTTTACCCAACATTCATCTTTCAGGATAAGGGAAAACTGCTGAACAAACCTTATCGAGGTAACTCATCCTGACCAAGATTTGAACTCGGGACCTCTTGAACAAAGCTGACCTACGTTACGAGGCGAGCTGTATGGATGAAGTAATCATAGTGAGATGCCTAATGTTATTAATGGTTAGTGCCAGATAGCGCTTTCCCTCTGTTAACTGGCAATGCCAAGGTAAGTAAGACCGAACCATTATGAAGAAAAGGCTGGCCACTTGTCCTCCAATTCGCCACCTTCAACTCCCAGTTCTTTATGCCTGGTGTGTCAAATTTTAACGGTATTTTGTTTCGAACATTGACTAGAACCTGAGAGGTGCCTGGTCTTTGCTTATTTGGTTCGAGATGTCACACCAAAGTTACTTGCTAATAGTGGCAGCTATCTATAAGATTCGTTCTCCGGATTTTCGTCTATGGTGCCTCGCTAAATAACCTTCAAGTTAGTTTTTAAGCAGTGGTGGTCAATTCTGCAGTCCTCTACACATGTCATTTTACTCCAATCAGTGTGTAGCAACCAGAGACACGCCTAGAGTCAGAGGTGGATGAATCTGTGCACCCTTCATCTCCTGTAACTAAAAGGACACCGCTGTACCTTGGTAAACAAGCAAAAGGGGTCATCTTTCGCAGCGGGAGGAAGCAGGTGATTTCAACTTACCTTTACGTGCTTGCAGTGAGCACCGCTGTTTATGTTTATTGTTATTTGGCAGTAGATATTAATTATTTAGGTTTATTAGCAAACGTCGTGGCTTATTAATGTCAATAAATGGAGACGGTTCAATGCTTTGTGTGTGTGAAATATTTAATGTTTTCTTTAAGCAGTCGGGGCTACCTTAGCTCAGTGGTAAAGCGTTGTCAAAGAATACCTAGGACCCGTAGTTTGAGTCCTTGCGATGGCATTACGTATTTCAAGTCAGATCCCACCCTCCAAACCTTAGCGTTTCCTAATTGTTTTCGCCATCTATATGTAATGCACTTACATGCTTGAGAGAAACTTTTTCACTGTGAAAAAGATATCCTGTCCTAGAGCTCGGTTTATGATATTGGTGCCTAATTAATGTCTTATTGTGAGATTATTAATGTTTGAGAAACAAAAAATGATGCACAAGTGGACTCTGTTGTCGATTGACATTATTGACATTATTAATCCATTTACATTCCTGACATGGACAATAATTTCTACCTATCCAAGGTATTTATTTATTGGAACTTTACTAACTCATCACTATAAGGTGAGTGAAATATTCATGTTTATCATTCCTGTGATTAGGTTTCTTTAAGTAAGAACGACATAGAACATGCGCATGAAATATATTTTCATTTAAAATAGTGCTTTAATTACATGTAAACTCTGAAAGCATATTATTTTATTTTGCTTAGGAACTTTTAAAATTTATTGAAATTATCCTATATCTCTATCCAAAATAAAAACAAAAGTGAGAAATTTTTCGATTCCACCATATCCCTTCATTAGCTGAAGTATAATTTGTTTACATTCCGCTTTCATCAGGTAGAAATTGATTAAAATCCAACTTTAACCAATCAGAAACATCAGATTATCCTCCCCAAGTGGATAAAATCACGTGATAGAAGTTTTCGCATTACTGCTCTGCACATCTTGGTTACTATGTCCGTCTAATGATAAAATGTATCATGGTGATTTATCTGCTGCATTAATAAATATAAAAATATAGCTGCTTTATACACTGATTACTATATTTATATCACTTGTTCACCAGTATTTTTCTTCCTTTACTATTAATATATATACACAATTTATACCATTGTTAATTGTAACTTAATGTATTTTTAATCTAACTTCCGATGACAGAATCTATGTAGTCCAACAATGCATCGGATTTTATTAAAATTTTTGTTCTGTTTCGCATGTTTTCATTTCATTTCGAGTGTTATTTGCGTTCCTACACTGTGCAAATTATCAGATGGGATTGTTTTTCTTCTGTTTGCAATTAGCCATAATTAGCTGCAGATAGCGCTTTATAGCTTTATTACACTAAATTATTAAACTATTTAGCCATAAGGGACGTTTTCCTACATCTGCCATGTTATTTTTGTGTTAATTTGATCAGCGGAATTATTACAATTGTTTTAATTAAAGTTCTATCTACTTCCCGTTGATTCAGATAAGCATTTGCAGAAACAGTTTTATTGAAAACATTTGCTGGATTTGAAACTGCATAGCCTCTGCATATCAGAAGAACGTTTACATTACTTTCCTTACTCATTGCTTTTGATATACTTTGTATATGATATTGGATTGGATTGGACTCGATTGGATTACGTAACGGAGGGGACTCGGCACTTAGCACTGATCTATCACTGATTAGGACCTACGCCTAAATGGGGCAGCCCCGGAGGAAGAATGAGGTGAGAGGAGACAACGTTCCAAGGAGTTACAACAGTGCCGAGGGCAAGGTCCCCAGAGCTGGCAAGTTGGAAACTACCCCCGGTAGGTCAGCAAAACCGGCCTCCCATTCGCCGTGGGTCAAAGACGGACCACCAGATGGGCCTGGAGACGGGAAAGCGTTCAACCGGAGGAGGAGCATATCATCCTATCAAGCAACGCCGAGACTCCCACCGACGCTTCTACCCTGAAAGAGACCACCAGTTGAGATATAAAGGGAAATGATAATGGAAATAAAATGGAGGGACAGGAAATTCGGGGGAGAAAGAAATATTAGTAGAACACTCATATACTTAAAAACTGATATCAAAGGAACAGGTAAATGTTAAAGGCAAATAAGGTGTGCAACAAAGTAAGGTTTTCCAGTTTTGTTTCTCTGTATCACTCACTGTCTCTCTGTCTCTCTGTCTGTGTTTTTCCTTCCTCTCACTCTTCTGTGATTGATTAGGTGGTACTAAATACCCAGGTTTAACAGAAAACTTAAATAGGAATTTTATTAAATTTGCAAATATTATAAGTTGAATTTTTTTAATCAAAACTCTTAAAGTTCTTTCAGATAAAATAACGTAGCAACTTATTGAAATGTTATTCACCATATGCAACATAAATTTATCTAATTTACTAATTAACTAAATTAAATAATAAATTAATTAGCTAAGTTAAATTAAATTTCTGACACAGAAAGAAAATCCTGTACCCAATGATGGCACAAATAAGTCTCCTACACAAAAAATCGCAACCATAGAGACTTTATGAAGTATACTGAGCCACTCTATATTTTAATTTAATGTACTCTAGAACAGATGTAGCAAATAGAAGCCATTGCTTAGACATTTCAGATTCAGGGAATATTACTAAGAAATTTGCTGATTATTATTATTATTACTACTATCACTGCTGATTTTGAATGTTCTACTTTTTCACTAGCCAGCCTTTGATTTTTAATTGATTTTTATGCCAGTGTGCCAATTTTCTCAATACGGACCCTTCATCATCTTGAATATACAACTTCTGCAATTTGCTCTCGGTCTTCAACGTTTCCTTCTTCCTGTTGGCGAGGATCTCAAAATAATCCCAGGCCATCTTTTTTTAGTAATTTTTCAGAAGTGGGTGAAGAGAGCTGTTCCTTCAACTCTGTGCCTGGTTCATCCATCCCCATTAACCGCCTTTCTTCATTCCTCTCCTCCTCTACAACCCAGACATTTTGGCTCCTCCATGTAACTCATTCATCTCCACTTCCTATATTTTATTTTTCTGGCTCAAATAATGTCCAACTCTCTACTTCATATATCCTAGTAGTTTTCCCTACTGTTCTAAGAGAGAGTGTTTTATTATGATTTTTAAGAATAACTATTCCAGGAGCAGCATTCAACATTTTGATATATATTGATATATTGTCTATATCTACTTTGAAACAACCAGATTCATGTGAAATCTAACCCAAATATGTCAATTGTTTTAATTTTACCTTCTGGTAAGATAATAAATCAGCCATCACAACTTATTACTAAATATTTTTCGTATAAACCTTCAGGAAACAGAATATCTCCTATATTACAATGTATGATCTTTGTTTACATGTCTTATCCCAAAGTTTCTTTACACAAACGAACAATAGCCAATTATTTTCGTAGTGAAGGATTACTAATTACCACATTAAACAGTAATGTATTCGTTGTTCTCGATACTTATTGTAGATAAACAAATCTGTGAAGATTTATAATCTGAAACAGAACATGTTGTGTATGAATTTATGTTATAGTTAACTAGAAGTAACAGAAGCCTGGAATCTCTAATCCTATTTAGAATTCTCCCAATTATGCAAGCACTTTCCATTATTTCTGTAATGCTTTTCAGTCATTATCACGTATTACACTTGTTTAAACAACTCTGTAAGTTAAATGAACAAGGCATTTTCTTAAAGAGACAATAAAAATGTAACAGCAATGTTTATGTAATGTTAATATAATTAATTTTGAACACGTTTCTGTGCAAGATAGTAATCAAGTGACAATACAAGATACCATATACATACCTGTATTTGAAGAAAACCAAGGGAAGCGGCTCCTGGGAGCTGAAAATAAACAATAAACGAGAAGTGAAAAATCAGAGTCAGGGAAAGAAATTAATAAATTGCCTAACTTAATTAAGCATTAAAAGTTAACACAATATGTATATCAAGAAAATTGGACTCATGCATTAATTTTTGCCCATCGCAGTAGCTGTCCGAAGTTTATTTTCAGAAGTTTAGCATACTGGATTGGGTAATTATTCAAATTATAGAGCATTCCTTCCTTCATAAGAGCATGGTCACAAAGATATTAAGGCAAAATTAAACAATTATTCTTCAAAGTTATTACTGTTGACAGCATTTCAGTTATACTAGAGCATGAGAAAACTGTAAAATATTTATGTTAGAATCAGTAAGTAAAAGAAACCGTATTGGTAGTAGGCAGAAATCTGAGCCTACTCAGAAAATACTAAATGCAGCAGATAGCTGTCTGTTAATAGATTTTTCACATAATCCAATATCAACGGAGTAGAAAGAAAAATATCACCTAGTTTACTGGTGTTAATCATGGCCCTGAATGGTAACGGACCACTCTTCTATGCCCACTATATAGAAGACAAATGTACAGGAAATAAAACCAAATTTTGTGTGATCCACACAGGGCAACTGCAGACACAATTCGGTATTTTAAATCCAAATGGGTAAAACAGTTCATGTGCAACTAATTAGCAACAGTACGCAGTGCCTATCAGTAAGTTGTGTTACAAAAATACAACACACAACACATTATGAATTGAAAGACCAGAAAGTATACAGCCAACTTAATTGTCGAGGAAATTGTTGACTCCTATTACCAAATCGGTTTTTTATTATTCAAATTACTTGAAAATAAGTCAAGTAAATATTTCGTGTGCAATTTTTAAGTTCAAGAAGTTGAAAATTTCTACTTCCGAGATAACTGGGTTTGAAAGTTACCGCATTATACTTTCTATTAACAGACATACAACTGCTAAAATTCCAAATTAAAATCACTGTTATAAGGTTTCTGATCTTTTTATATCTGCGCTTCATAGTTTGAAAATCACTAACTGGGGGCCAAGTTAGGTTTAATACTCTCTATAACGTTAGCTAAATAATTATCGGAAGGCTGAACTAGAATTTTAACCATTTTGAATAACTGAGAAAAGTATCTTTCTATTTATGCCTGACGAACCAAAACACTTTTTTCTTCACACCGAAACCTGTATCCAAATCCTTCCTTTAATACAAAGCAATTCTGAAGGAAAACATTCAATAAGGTGAAGTATAAGCCAGGTTTTACCTATGGACACAACAAAGCTGCAAGTAACCAAGCAGTTGACGGCTGATAATACCCCTAGTATTGATATATGTTACGCCGTAGTGTGTGTGTGTGTGTGTGTGTGTGTGTGTGCGTGCGTGCGTGCGTGCGTGTGTGTGTGTGTGTGTGTGTGTGTGTGTGTGTGTGTGTGTGTGTGTGTGTGTGTGTGGGCGACTTGTGCCCAGTTGTGCCTTGAACTGCCTGTAAGCTTGGCCCCACTGATTTAGATTTAGATTTTTTAAGTCAACAATCTGTTCTATTTGAGAAAGAATATAAAATACAGACTTTCTGATAAACTCTGTATTTGTGAAACCTTATCTATGGAAACAATCATCAAAAGCACTTCTCAGGTTATAGTATAAATACTATGGTGAGATTTACAGCATTCTTCTTCAGCAGACTGGTATGCTAAAATTTTTTTATCTTAACATTCAGGTGTGACGTTCAGTCTTAAAGAATTAGATCAACCAATAGCAGATCTTACTACAGAAACATTCATGATAGTTTTAGATCTGAAAATATATACCTTTGTATATCTGCTTCTTAAAGGTGAACAACAAACACCCCCTAATTATATGATGTACAGCAAAATTCTTACTTAAGGGAATTCATCACCAAATGTCGTGAACATTTTAGGAAAATAAAATTAATGTGCGTTAAAAAATACTCATATTCAAAGTTTATTTTCATTTTTGACATTATGGAGCTTTACTTTTATATGTCTTGAAGCAAAAAAGGTAGAATTAGCGCTTTGGATTGTTTTCTTCACCGTTTTGTTTGTCAAAATTAAATAATATTTCTACTTACAGTACAATGCACCTATGGGTTTCCCAGTAATATATGTATATCTTAAGTAAAATGAACATGTAAAAAGCAGAAGGATTATAAAAATCGTTTTTTCCTGAAATAAATTTACGGATGAAAAGTAGATATGAAACAAATTTAAAACCATGAATACTTAAAGAATATATATTTCCCAAATTCAAATAATCCCTCACAAGAAAGGTATAAGATAGGATGTTATGGTAAGAGAGAGAACCAAAATGTGCAGTAAATATCTAGAAACACGTAATTTGATGAATCAGATGAACTACATTTCGGTTCAGTTGCGGTTCATCCTCAACAGTGTCTGTGTCTAAGTATTAATCTTCTATCATCAATTGTTCAGTCCTCATTATTCTAAGTAATAATTAGTTCTACTTACATGTTGAGAAAAACTTGGGCAAGTAAAACTAATTACACATGTTGAACAAAAACTTCAATATTGTAACATGTATCATGTATTTAAATCTATGTCTGTCGTAAAAAGACCTCTGATCTTAACCAGGTTAAAATAAAGTATTTAAAAAATTTTGGTTGTGTAATACAATTACGTTATATTCCTCATTTATGTCAGCTGATGTCGCATACATTTTCATGATCAAAAGAAAATTAACAGATCGAGTTGGAATTTACTAATAGCATAGTCTCATGCATTACTTAAAAGTTATATATGGCATAGGGATCTGCAGAAAAATATGTTTCATTCGAATCATTTATGGCAGGGTAGTAATTACGAAGCATCCCGCCCTAGCGTAGTAAATCTAACTTAATTTAATATGCGTGGTTGTATTGCCAACTTGTATTAAACCGCGTACCATGTTAACAGACTGTAATCTCATTTGGAAGTTCCGAATGTTACAAGAAAAGGGAGCCTGAATTTACACATACCGTATAGTTATGTTGTTTTAAAATATTGTAGGAACTGTTTTTGACAAAGATTTTTAAAACGTGATATGCTACAATGACGTTCCATGGAAATGAAATCTTAAATTGAATCGACACCGGAGAGGTAATAGCCTAATCCATGATTGTACAAGGTGATTTTAAAACTGTATTTAAACGTTGCGTATTATGGAAATTGCTATGCAGTTAGGTCTAAACTAAACAGAGATGATTTTCAAGACGCTTTTGCTCTGAAAAGTGGTCCCTTGAACACTGCCGGAACCGGCAGGTATATAATTTATAAACATGCCTTATTGACTATTGCACAGTCTGCAGAACTTTTTTTTTAATTGGCGTACTTAAAAATTCAAGGAATCCTGAAGAGCAAATGCAGATTCACTAACGTGAAACATGCCCGTTAGATGTGACCTAACACTTACGTGTTGAACAGGTTTGGTTCTAATAATTCAGGAATCACAGTGCGTTCTCTACGAAACCTTAGCAATCTGATATGTAATTCTGACGTTACTAGAAGAGACTTGGGTGGAATATTTGAGCCTCTCTCTTTGGGGAGCATTCCGAACTAGGTTGGGCTCAGCGGAAGATAGGATAGGTATGCACAGTGATACACAGAAAGGTTGGTGACGCCTCCATCCTCGCCGATACCAATCTGGAGAGCTAGACGACGTTGCCGCAACCGGGTCTTCGGTAGACCATCCTTCTTTCCTTCTTAGTCCTTATTTAGCTGCTGAATTTAAACGTCCCCGAGTTATAACCATTCGCATGGCGTCTTTCCTGTGACCAGGAGCGGGCTTAGACCACGTATAGATCTTCCCTTGTAATTAAGAAGTAATTGATTTAATAATGTGCTTTTACTTGCTTTTTGCATTAAAAGTTATAATGTTTTATGTGAAATGAGGTACCGTTATATATTTGTGGTAATGCATTGCAGTGGATACGAGTATTCTTATTGGATATAGTTACAGTAATGTTAATGACTACATCTCAGAATATTTTTAAAATCATTTATAATGTAGCCCTGGCTACACAGTAAAATTTATATCATTTATTTTTAATAAGCATTTCTAAAATATTCACTGTAGACAGTTTCACTCTGACTTCTTTCTTCATATTTTAAGCAACTATTCTTACACATACGACTAGCGTGAAGGAATGATTAATTTCCAATAACTAACTTAAAATACTGCTCTTATGCTTCTTATGAATTCATTCGAGAAACATCTGCAATAGTTCATATAGGTAGAGTTAGAATGAAAAGTTTAATGCTACAGCCGGAACTTGAACCACGGATCTCACGTTCTCTCTCCAGTTGCTCCTTGCTATGGAATTGAATTTTTCAGTCTGACTCTACATATTTAAACCGTAACCCACACACAGCTTGTGTGAAATGACGATTAATTTCCATTAATTAACCCAATAATGGTTTAACTATGAAGCCTGGGACCTAAGTACTTACATCATAGTAAGTCACCACAAAGGATGCTTCCTTTTTTCCCCTAATTTACGTCCTCCAACATTTAGTCCTATCGGACGATGAATGAAATGGGTGAAATGATGCTCAGTGCGTCCGGAGTCCATGGAGCTTTGAGTTACCCGACATTCGTCTTAGGGAAAACCCCGGAATAAACCTTATCTAGGTAACTCACCCTGGCGGAGATTCGAACTCGGGATCTCTTGAACTTGAGGCAAACACGCTACCGTCTACGATACAGAGACGGGCGGATGCTTATCTCATTGTATATGACAACCCCTAGTGGTTTACCGGGAAAAACACCAGTCAATTGCAGAATTTAATACCACGCTGGCATGTTAGCCATATTAGCTCAATAGTTAAGAGCCAAGGTTGGAGACTGGGAGACCCATGGTTCAAATCCCGGCTATGGCATTAAATGTTTCATGCGAACTCTACCTATACAAACCCTAGCCTACTTATGGCTAGCGTGGAATAACGATTAATTTTCATACCTAATGTAAATATCATACTAGCAGCCTTCCTTTTATCCCTCTAGTACTTATCTAGTAAAAAAAAAGAAGGCATATATTCCATTCTACACAAAAATTCCATAGCGACACTACACCAAAATTTTATGGTTTGAGATTTCTTCAATCCGAAAGAATTTTCTTTTACAAAAGAGTTCCTTATATGTGTGCATGGTCAGCGTAACTAAAACAAAGCAGTTAAATACCAAATTTGGTATTAAATATCATCTTCCTAAATTTATAATTTGTAATGAAGTGTGAAACCACATTCCTATGACATAGGAAAATGGAAAATTTTATAGAAATTTAACACATCTGAATTTTGAGAAGATAGCTATTTATTATGAAATGCAGGTTTTGGTGTAGAGCACGCACTGTGCTCATGGAAGCTGTCCCACTTAGCTCACTCTACCGTGAGGCAGCAGACTGAGTGCAAGGAATGACGGGCCGAGCCGCTCGTAAAACGGCGAGGATCGCGATAAAGTTTAATGAAATGTTCGGAACGACGTTTTTAACACAAACGGCAATGGCTGACTCCGAGTTTGTGGGGCTCAATGACGCGTAAGGGACGTCACTTTGCCGTCCTCTAAGAACAACCTACATTCCCGTTATATCTAGTACAACACAAGTTGGGAAAGATATGCACTAGATTTAACGAAATTCTTTGCTAATCGCTTTACTGCTCCTTATTTTCTGGACAAGTCTTTTGTTCACTCTTTTGTGTCAGCTTCACGATTGCATGATAACAAAACAGATAATAAAAGCTATCCCGAAGCTCTTTGAATACGAAATTCCAAGCTTTTCATTGTAAAAGTAAATGTTTAGCTCAAAGATCGAATACGATTTCGTGTTTCACAATCACTATTTTCACACTGCTAAGCAAAGTTAAACTGAAGACGTTGCTGATTTATTTTTACTCTCGCATATTAAAATGGGTGTGTTTTATGCTGAATTGAGTAGGAATTACGCAAATCTGGGCATAGATTCGTTAAATTTGATTCGTGTTTACTGAAAAATTGCCATTGTTAATTCATGGCGTAGATTGCTATACGATTTTTTAGTGAAGATACATCGATACTGTCTCGGCTTTCTGCAATATGGTTCTTCTTCGGCGTAAGGGCTAAATTAAGCCTGTCTTCCACTCTACGATCACCTCCACAGGATGAGAAAACAGCTTTTCCGCGTACCAAGGACAAGACCACACCAACTATATCTAGTGAAGAAATAATAGGCCACAGTTAACTTTCATTATTAATTTCATGTGATAGCTGTCTCCAAGTAATGGTTGAAGATATAAACTTATACTTTTGCATATTCTCTGTTGACATAATTTTAAAATTATATATCTGGAATTATATAGGTTTTATTAGTGATCACTCTACTTTATAAATGTATTTCTGGCCAAATTAGGACCTACGAAAGAAACACAAAAGTATTTTTATCTAGAATCTACTTGTACTAATAGAACAACTAATTCTTAGGTAACATTTATATGATAATGGCTCCTTGTGGTACAACAAACGGCAAAGCCGAAAAGCTGTGTTTTACTACTGAATGTCTTTGTTATGCATACCTGCAAATAAAGCTTTGCTGCAATATAATCCAGGTACCATAAAACCATTAAAACGAATTTTTATTTATGCGTTATCTTATGTTAACGAAACACCTAAAACGTAACTTGACATTATGCTTGATGTAGCGTGAAGGTACATAATAAAACTCAAGAGGTAGGAGAATCAAAATTACCTTTGTTTCAACATAAATTATAACATAATTCTGCTTCAAGAGCTTAGTAACACAAATCATGACTAAGATATAAACTTACGAGAGTACAGTCGTGCGATTGTAACCTCAAAGTCACAAAATATCAAAAGTTGGGCCTCTTTCGAAAAAGATATTGCTCCGTAGTTCTGTCGTTTAAATGATTTACACTTAGAATTATTCTACCGTTGTTTCTAAATTACTCACATTGTATTAATAGCTTTTAACAAACTGTTTCTAGTATCTTCAAATCCAGTGATAAGAAGGGACACCTCGATTGTATTATATTAAGATACCGTATTCAGTAATGGCGCAAAATCTTCTTCGTGGTAAAACGAAGGAGATTGACTTTATTATATTTACTTATTAAGTTTATCAGGAAACATGTGTTTTAACATAATAAACCGGTGCCGCTATAATTCTGATGAGCCTAGAGCTATCAGCCTGCATGTTGGCTTCACGCTCACCATCACCCGACTGGTACGAATATGGGATCACATAATTTGTATCTTTGAAAAGGATCACTACCTATCGCAGCTGCTCAATTTTCTCACTATGCTGAGTGAGTGGCAGTATTATTATCCAGGATTTAAATCTCGCTCCCCACATGGGTGGATTCGATCCAGAGGGTTTTCCGTGGCGAGAAACTAGAGAGTCACGCTCCAGATAACTGAGCTATTGTGGATGACGGTATTGTAAAATACGTCTAATATAATGAAGTGTCACGAATTACCATATGTCAAAATATTAGCTAACAAGTTTACAATAAAAATAATAGGGTATTTAATCCTAGTTTATATTTTTATTTTCACAATAATCAGTAGGTTTAATTTTAATAATTTTTGTGATAGTAGGTGTTGTTTTTTTACTTTATTAGAACGAAGGGTTCTAGGAGATATTCATGATAGAATAAGTAATAGAATAAGTAATAATGCATGAGCATGGATTGTTGCGCCAAGTACAATTTTGATTACATTTCCTAGAAAGCTGAGATTTCCAAAGGTATTAGGTTGTCTTTCATAAAATTCAGTTAAAATTATACAAATCTCCAAAAATGTATCCTTGAGATAACTTTGCGTTTAATAAACGTAAATTTCTCATTTTTCACAGCAGGTAAATAATTTCATACAGGTTTAAAATCGCCTGTCGTAAACATTGACTAAGTACCTTAAACTCGTTTTACAAAGATAGTGATTAATTATGTGAGCGATAATTTGTGACTGAATGAGTAATTAATAATTGATTCTACTGGAAAAATATCACATTGTTGGCACAACAAAGCCAATGTTACCATGATACGACGAGATCCAATTATTTTTACTTTCTTACCAGTTACCAATGGTGTGACTATAAAATATAGCAGTAATGTTTAATTAGAAACCATTCTCCTTTTTACGGCAGTATATAAATGTCACTGATCATACATTAAATAGAATGATAACTGAGAAGGAAAGATTCCAGACAACTCAAAACATGGAGAAAAGCTTTCTTCAGGGAAAATAATTTTCGCGTATTCTATGGAAGGTATTATATATCACCTAATAGGTCACACTCAAAACAAATCTATTATGTGTTTCAAGTGGGAAGAGTTCTGGAGTCTAGCTAAACACATGCCGTATCACACTCAGCGTTGCCAGCTTGTTACCCCACTCCTTTTATATTTCCATCCCTCTAGCACACTCATACAACATGCAGGTCTGCTTGGCGCAGACATAAGGGTATGCAAATTATATTTTACAAACTTTTACAGCGATGCAGTTGCCAAAATCAAATTTGGAAAAGGTATTTTCGCAAATTATGTATATTTTAAATACTATAACTATAATTATAGTTTATGAATTACCTGTTTTTCTAATACAATGGAACTGCCAGTGGCTCACCCATACCGCTGTCAATGACACTTCCGTTAAGAGACAATTCGTCATTGTCACTGTCCTCATCGTCTGAGTCTTGCAAAAGTATGATTATAGGTTCCAAAATCTCATCGCGTGCTATATCTTTCTTAAATTCATTTTTTGAAGGTTTTCTGCATGCCTCACGCAGTTTTCCCAGTCCTGTTGTATTATCTTTTCAATTTCCCCGTGAACTAGTTTAACGTCCGTCAGTTTAAAAGTATCATTTCTGTTTGCAATCCCCCTTTTTATTTGAGCCCACACCAACTCAGTTGGATTATACTGGCAGTGTAATAAGGTGGGAGGCGTATTACCTCGTGTCCCGTTTCAATTGCAAGTTGATCCAGCTGATACATTTTTCCGTGTTTTTAAACGGAAGTACTCTTTGCAATAACTCATTTTTAGTTTCTGTTTCCGAAAAGTTTTTTGAAGAACGTGTACACCTTAAAAATAATACTTCGATCCTGACTTCGCTATGCCTGCCTTTTTGACTCGTCACTAAATTCACCGCAAGATGCCATTGCACTATTTAGCTCTTGCTCTACTGTTGTGTAAAGAAAAACTGAATGATATTGATCTGAACTCTCCAGAATAAATAAATACTTCTTATCCAGCATTCATTCATAAACATAAGCGTTCAGCATTCCACAGGCTAACAGGAAATGAAGCGTTTGCTCTTTCTCTAATTTAACACCTTGACTTATTTACAGTAATTCTTTTATCACGTCATGTCAGTAGTTTAAATTTCAGTTCTGAGTAATTGAAAGTATATGTACATATATACACACCAACCATTTTGAACTCTAGAATAAATAGAGATTACGAACCATTCATAAACAAAGATATAATGTGACCAGACACGTTCTGCCAGGGCACATGAAATTTATTGTTTCCTCTCGCTCGAATTGGATTATTCAAAGTAATTCTTTTATTACGTCATGTCAAACATTTACGTTTCAGTTCTGAGTAATTACAAATACACGTACACCCATACATGCCAACCAATAATGATATTCATACAGTGCTTACGTTGCGATTTATTGTTATAATACAGGTTATAGTGGTTTATTTATTCTTATTATAAAATTATTTGAGCTAAAAATATGGGGTTTTCATTGTTATGTTAGATACTCTACCTTCCACATGGATCAGTTTCGACAAAATCTGAATTTTTGTCCTAGCTCGAATAGTATTTCATACAGATTGATTAGGTTGGCGCTCGTCACACACCACTTAGCAGGAATACAGTACGACAACACCGCAGGACTCCGATTGGTTGCTCACCTAGTAGCGCTCAAGGAGAAACGCCTTCCCATTTGAAACAAATAGGGGATCAAGATAAACTGTCAAGGACAAAGCCAGGGGAAATTCATATTTAGAGCTCAAATTTTGGAAGAGCAAATCCAGTTACTGTCCTGTTAGGGTTGTCGTGTAGGGACTACAGATTATTATTACGTTATCAGTTTGATATCGATATTCACCAAAAATATCTCCTTTGGGGAACGTAAGTAAAATGAGGCATTAGTAACAAAAGGTGCTTGTACGTCTCTGTGTACAGCATTAAAGAAAGAACGAAAAGGTAAGGAACTATCTATTTACCTTGGAACTTAAATGTCTTCCAAGAACGCGTATGAACTTCTAAGAAACTCTTCCTACCCCTATTATATATTTTCTTCACACATTTATAAAAATAAAGGCCTTTTAATGAGTGTGGCCGAAACATTATAGTTCAAGATATTCAATGCAGTTTTGCCTTCTGTTTTTAATGATTGGTCTGTAAACTTCTGTTGGTACTGAATGATATTTGCCCAATTTTGTATGTTGGTAAACATTAAGAGAGAGAAAACATTACGATACTAAAATTGAGATCTTGTATAACATACATTGTGAAATGTTTTGTCTTTAACCATTTGCAAGCTATTGCTAATGGCTTTGATTTTCTAACATTTGAACATACGTTTGTACATTTTTGTTTAGTCACCGTTCTTTCCTCTCGCGCGATATGCAAAGAGATCAGCATTGCAAAGCGACTGCATAGCGATTCACTTTTTAAAAATTGTATACACTTCTGTCTCCTATTATAACAGAAAGTAAATAGAAGTGTGAGCCTTAGTAAGGATATTATTCGGAAGATACAAATTTAAACGACTGAAATAAACCATGTAAAGAAACATATCAGACCCAGGAACATATTTTCTTGCGTCCTGAATTTAAAATGTAAGCGTGTAAATATAAAACGGAGAGAGAATATTAAAATGCTTTAAATATTTCCTTAATTACGGCACTATAGTATTTTTCTTCATTCCGTAACTACTCGCTAATTAATGAATATAAAACACTTTCACATGAGGGTTTTCAACATTTGCCCTGATAATGTAGGGGGTAGGTGATGAAATATTGCTTAAATGAGTCCAGGATCGCTAAGAGCTTAGAGTTACACGACATTCATTTTTCAGGATAAAGTAAAGTTATCCGGATAACTCACCCTGACCGAGAATCGAACTCTTCTTAAACGCAAGTCAGATACGCTACGCCCTGTGCTACTCAGGTGGGTTGTAGGGCGTAGATTGGAGGAGGCATGCATATAGTGGTTAAACGCGCATCTCTCGTTCTTTGCAAGTGCTGACGGAATGATTAAGTGTACAAGGGGCGTGGCGGTATGTCACCCGGTGTAAACCTCTTATATAACAAAATGTTATTTTCTTCTTTAATAACTTATTTTTGTTCATAATTTTAAGATAATCTTAACACTTATATCCTCTCGCACGCATTTACGCTAATTTTGGTCACCTAGTAGTTTGTGTCTCTGCGCCGTGGTTTAGTAAGCTCTACTCTTTTTTATTTTTTAAAGAAGACATAGTCAAGTTATTAAAAGTGAGATATTTCTTGTATAGAAAATGAGTAGTTGTCAAACATTTTTATGATTACTCACTCACTCTGAGTGAGTAATCATAAAAATGTTTGACAACTACTCATTTTCTATACAAGCTCTACTCTGTTTTCAGGATTCGATTCCACTCAATGGGCGGTGTGGATTTAAAGTCCCAGATATAGGACCGGTAGCTGAGGAATTTGAGAAACTGCAATAGGTAACGAATCCCGGTCAAGAATGCCAACTTTGTGGCTGGCGGTCCGAGAAGTTGAGCTCATTAATTCCTCCCCGTATCGGTTGGATGATCGCTCACTTCTGCCTTGCGAATGTGCACGTAAGGCGGCAGTCGGGTGGGCAGGCTCAGGCCCTATTCCGGCAGTGAAAAAAATGGCTTGTGACAAACAGTTCTCTTATTAATAATTATAATAGACCTCGATTATATATGAATAGTACTGATATTGAAATTTAGCTTTAAAGTTAGAAAAAGCAAAATGTTAGGAACATGTCAACGAAACATGGACAGAAAAAGCTTTGGAGGCAATCTCCAGTGCAGAATCGGCAATGAAGACCTGAGTAAGATTTCAGGCATCAAATGCCGTCTGTTCCAAATGGAAGTCGGTGAGCCACCTCATGAGGATGGACCACAACAGATGGGCCCACAAAACAATAGCCAAAGAAATCTAGATCTGGAGGAAACAAGATGGGCCCACGAACCTAAAACTTTGCTTCGTCTCCTATTGGACAACAGCTAAAGACCAATGCGAATAGACTACCCACAGAAGCAGTAACAAAAAAAAAGTATGAGCAACTTTCTCGAATTGCATTCGTGGGATTTTAATTCCAATTCTAAAAATATTCGAGATTAATAAGAACAATAACAACAACAAGAATAATAATAACAACAACAATAATAATACTAATAATAATACTAATAATAATACTAATAATAATACTAATAATAATACTAATAATAATACTAATACTAATAATACTAATAATACTAATAATACTAATAATACTAATAATACTAATACTACTAATACTACTAATACTACTAATACTACTAATACTACTAATACTACTAATACTACTACTACTACTACTACTACTACTACTACTACTACTACTACTACTACTACTACTACTACTACTACTACTACTACTACTACTACTACTACTACTACTACTACTACTACTACTACTACTACTACTACTACTACTACTAATAATAATAATAATAATAATAATAATAATAATAATAATAATAATAATAATAATAATAATAATAATAATAATAATAATAATAATAATAATAATAATAATAATAATAATAATAATAATAATAATAATAATAATAATAATAATAATAATAATAATAATAATAATAATAATAATACATTTTCTAAATACCTACTGATCATTACATATTTGTTTTATAACTACAAGTGCAGGGACATAAAAGCACTTTTAAAAACCTGCAGACTATCAATTAGTAAGCTTGACATAAGAGCAGGTTAAAATGTAATGCAAAAAATGATGAACGTTTTATACATCTGTTAAGCTTTATGAAACAGAATTGTGGGTTTGTAAATCTTTTGTTCCTTTTTCTGTCTCATTTTAACCTGAAACGTTTTACTACTAAACTCTTATTAACTAAGTCCCATCTCACTTGTTTTATAAACTTTCTCTTTTAATGTCCCAGGAGATAAAGAACGAAGAGGATTAAATCAAAGAAAGGAGAGAGGCAATTAAAAGGGAGAATTTACAGAACAAGTCCACTTATTTTAGATGAACTTAAAAGTAAGATTTGGGTTATTTTTGAAAGAGCATTACAGGCAATTTCCTAAGCGACTGCTTGACAAGTGAAAGGGTGGGAGCAGGTTCAACCTCTTCTGCTTTATATACGTAGGTAATTTATCTTACCTTTTAAGTTTTACGAGAAATGTTGTATAAGTAATTACACATGTTTACTGCGGCATTCCTATCACCCACACCAAAGACAGCAAATGGCCTCGCCGACCGACCACACGCCGCAAAACCAATCTCGTCAAGAATTGCTCTCCCAATAGTAAACTTCAAATTTCTGATAAATTGTCATCAACGTCCAATGTATAACGTTTCAACTCCATGTATCTAGGAGGTATAGGTTGCCTCACGTATAAACAGAAATGAATAAAATCTTGTCAGCGTTTGTACACATTCTTCTATAAACTATTCTTACAAATACTTATTCCTTCCTCTACTTCATATTAACAAACATCCACCAAACAGGTTTATTGCACACATCGTTGTAATTATAATGAGGATTCTGCAGGCTAAAGTTATAATCATATTTTTAAAAGTGGGTGTGTCGTTATGTTATGGCTCTGAAATTACTATTTTTACAAGACCATGAGAGAAAACAGAACGAATTTGTCACATAAGAGTTCTGAAAGTTATAAAATTCATGTTTGAATATTCGCACCAATAATAAACAATATTTTGATAGTTTTTAGGTTATTATAATTATTATTATTAATCCTTTACAAATGTATTTCTCATATACTGCTAATTTTAATAAGTTTATTATTTTAGTGTACTGAATTTTTATCATCCCTTAGAGTTTAATGATAAAATATTCGTTCTGAATGAAAATGACTTCAATATTCATGAAAATTTAAGACAATGTTTTGTTGTAATTCCTCGTGAGTGTTTTTATTGGAGGATGTTGTCGTTGAGTACGGTTAGAAGAATTCACATTTGGTGATTTACCTACATACCTTTTCTCAGTTTTGTTGTTCACAGACACAGAGACTTGACAAAACAATTTATTCAGGGGATCTCTAGTACTTTAATGCAATTTCACGAACATGTACTTTCAGCATCAAAATTTTGACGGAATAGGTATAACATTTCCTCTACTTCCTATACCTAAGTAGCGGAGAGTGAAAGAAGACAAAAATCTAGAAGGAGAGAAAGGACTAAGGATAAGCATCTCGTAATTAGTGAGATAACAGAAGTGAAGCCGCAGATTCCAGTAATTCAGAACAACAGGTTCCCGTTAACAGTTGCAGCGTTGGCAAAAACATGGGAGTTGTTAACTTTGCGGAAAATGCTGCTCTAATGTCCTTAGAGGATATACATTTGCCCAACTGTGTAACCTCCTGAGAACACAGGTCCTCCAGTTCTAAGCAGAAGTAGTTAATACACTTAATGGTTGCTCTCGAGTTTGGTCTGTGGACATAGTAACACTATATATAGGATACACTTTGCAAGTGAAATTGTTATCAGAGAAACGTGCTGCAACTGCTTCAAGAGCAGGACAGAAAGCTCTTGCATCCCCAGTGTGATCCAAATAGGGGCGCAGTTTCAATCTGATCCATGCTTTGTTTCGCCACAAAACCTCTTCCGTTGTCCTTCAAAGAATTGCTTTACCTTAACGTTGTGCTGCACTAATGGTTATAACTATATGTGGCACATTCACAATTTATTAAACTTATAATCTAATGTATTGCGACAGAAAGAAGGTTATTTTGTTGAATTTTATTGCAGAACATCAGAGTAATACATAAAACGCATCTAATGTCTTACAAACACATGACTCCTAATCATTATCCTATTCATATTCTCCCTGAAGTTTATTTTTTACAGGATGTTTGATAAGTTCCGTAAAATTATAAAATTTCTATAACTAGGGTTTTTATGAGCCGAATAAGTAGATAATGTTTTGTTTAGGGACCCCCAATGGGAAATGTATTTTATCGATGTAAAATAAGTGTGAAGATCGAAGCGATTTCACATCTCCCACTTCACAGAGACAATGAGCTCTTCCTAATGTGCACTAAAAGTACTTCCACGTGGCGACCCTTATGTTCGTTCGTCTCACAAAGAGTACCTACGTAGGATGATTTTCATACACGTGCCCCATGAGAGTCGATGTGACCTCTTGATAGAAGTTCTTCCTCCTTCTCTACAGGAATGTTGTAAACAACGTTCTCAATGTAAGCCCAAAGATAAAAGTCGAGGAGTTAAATCTGGCGATGTGGTGAGCAAGAAGTTGGGCCACAACGACCTATCCCTGAATGGGTGGAGATGTTAGCGCATTATTGCAAAGTGAATTACAACTGAAAGGAAAGCCACTGAGTAGAAATCATTCTAAACAGAACACACACGAGCTTCAAAATGACCATTTTCATCTAGGATTCCTAATCGAATTATCATTTACTTAGTCCCTACTACAACGCTTAGAAATTCGTAATGGAAGCTACGAGACTGTTTATTCATTTCTTGCTAATTGACGTAAACTTCATAACACATTTCGTTGTAGAAATTAGTGGGTCAAAGCATGTAAATTTGTGTAGTGTACTTTAACGATACACGATAAGAGACGATGCCAACTTTCCTCTAGTTCATTTTAATAGAAGGAACAAGGCCAAAATGTTCATCCAAGATACACATGAGCAATCAAAAATCAGAAATATTTTCTTACCGTTGAAGCTTTAAAAGCAGAACTTACATTTATTTTAGATACCAGAAAAGTAGTGCCAATAATTACATATAAATCATAAAAACCTCGAGCTATGAACAAAATTGATCACAAAACTGAATCCGTAGAAACAAATTGTGGTTCACAGTATTGGTATAATTGTAGAGCAGTGAAGTAAACGGCTAAAAGCGAGCCGCATTGCGATTCAACGGCAACATTAACTGCCACGCATGTTACCTGTATGTTTGTATATATTAGCGCTATGTAAATAAATGCAGTCCGGATCCACCAGCTTTGTTATGTCAACAACATCTGTACACCTGCATCCTCGCTTGCCATATGTACCCTCCATCATGTAAACCATTCGAAACATATGTTGCTATATTAAAACCAGTGACTGTGGGATAAAAATAATTAGTAATGCGATAATTACATTAGAAGAATTATATTGTAGTCTAAAGCCATTTTAAATAGTCTGTTTGTTTTATAAATGTGTATGGTGGTCACCCCTTGTGGGCTTCCAAATATGACTCCGTATCACAGGCTCATTTTGGAGAAACCAATTTACTATCCGTGTCTCAGCCTACTTCAAACCTGATGTAAGCATCTGGATCTGGGTGAGGCGGGCTTTCTTGATTGGTTCAGGGAACGTAACGGGTGTTATCGTTTATTTGCATATTACCCGGAACATTTAGGAAGATACTTCGCAGTGGAGGCGCTGTTATCTGTCTATACTGCAAGGCTGGCTAACAGAGGGGAGGAGAGATAAGAGCATGTCACAAAAATACAGACGTGTGCAAATTATTAGACTCAATAGTGAAATTGTTAACATATACCGTTTATGTTCTATTTATTTAACAGAAATAATATTACAAATTATTTTTCAACTCTTAGTATTTTGTATGCATTCCTTTAGCCTTTATTACCATTTTGATGCGTTTAGGCATGTTCTTTACAGGGGTGGAACACTTTTCCTGTATTTCTTCATCTCTGTGCCAAATGCTTATCAGGTCCCCAATAAGCTGGACTTTTGTTGCTATTTTCAATTTTTTCAGTCTCTGTTTAACATAGCCCACAGATTCTCTATTGGATTTAAATCAGGGCTATTCCCCCGCCATGGTATTACTTTTGCATTGTTTTCTTTGAGTAACTGGGATACAGATTTTGCTGTATGGCAGGGAGCACTGTCATGTATGAACACAAAATCACCTTTGGAAACCATTCTTTACTTTGCGGAAATAGTCTTGTTTATAATACACTTTTATACTGTTTCTGCTCCATAGATCCCACAACTATGTATAACCTTCCAGGTCCATGTACAGACATACTGCTCCAGACCATTTTTGATGTCGGCTGCTTTACTCTTTGATCGACACACTCAGGGGAAAATGCTTCTTTATCTGTCCTCACATATTGGCTGCTCTCTTCACATACTTCAAACATGGATTCATCTGAGAAAATTACCTGAAGCAATAAAAACCTCTACTGATATTAAACAGTTTTAAAATTGCTCAAAGACAGTATAACAAAACCAGCAATGAGAGAAACAAAGTTTAGGCTGTTTATTTCATTTCCATAAAATTTATATGTACATATTTTAATTTTATGCTATATACAATTTTCATACTATTTACCTTTCTCCAAAATTCCACTGGATGTTTCTGCATCTCGTTGGCCCATTCTAAACTTTTTTGCCATTGCAGGTGTCAGTTTAGCCTTTTTACGAAGCCTGCGTGCTGGTAAACGTGCTTCACATAATCTTCTGCGAACTACTGAGGCTGATATTTCTGTACCGTACTGCTTTAGTTGATTACTGCGGTCAATGCTGGCTGCTCTTCTATTTTGTTTTGCCACTTGCACAAGTTTTCTTTGCATCCTTGGTGATAGCTTTATTTACCTCCCGCATTTTCCATCCCTTTGTGAGGTCAACGTCTCACCGAATGTTAAAGCTTGATTAATGCGACTAATAGATCTTTGTGAAATACACAATTTCTTAGCTATTTCACGTTGTGAATAAAGAGTTTCCGTCAAAAGACTTTCAGTTACAGCTACTTCCCTTAGGGATAAGTCAGAAGTTTTACCCATAACCTCACTTTTGAATCAATGTGAATGCTAAGAATAAGATACACGATGTTACCTGGCTTGAGATCAATTAATAATAAATACTGAGGATATATTAGCCATAAAACACAATAAAGGCTAATATTAACAATCTTCAGTTACTACGTTCACCAAATGAAAGCAATATCACCAAACAGTGATCTTAATTGGCTGCTCTTGGCACCAATGGCTGCTCTTAATTCAGAGCTACCACCATATTACTATAAGTAAAAGAAAAATACCCCAGCTATTATTAAGATAGATATTTCGTTGAATATGCTTCATATTATAGCAAGGAAAATAATTACGACAAATTGAAAAAGGTTACGGCGGTCGATAACTATTATTTTGAATGTTAAACTGAAACAACGTAAAAAAGCATGAATGAGTCTAATAATTTGCACACGTCTGTACGTTGCATTATTGAACGCATAAAATGTTCTACGCTAAGGAGCAGAAAAAATTTGACTTGTTTAATTTATTTAATTGTGATTTGAAAATTCCAATTCCTGGATATCTATAATTTAGAACTTCCATCTTAGGTGATGACGTCTGATGGACGCAAGTCAGCTATTATGTCTGTAGAACTGTCGTTGTCATTTCTGGAATCCATTAAACCGACTTACCTTCCTTTTCGTCACTGCTATCCATAAGAACATTGATTTCTATTTCTTCTTCCAAAAAGGCATCTCGATGCCAGTATTCTTATTTGATGGATATAATAATGTGCACGCATCAAGCACGTATTTTCAAACTTCTTCAGTGCTGTCGTTTAAACACTGTTTGATTAGTCCTTTAAGTGTATTTAAAGCCATAGAACAGACATTTTTCCTCTATGTTTTGCTGCCATATCTGTTCAATGGAGTTTAAATCGCAGTGATTAGGTGGCAATCTATATCCTGGCGTTGCACTAAAATGTGATGCATATTCTTACATTTTTAAAAATAAATCAAATTTTCTTCAATATTCGCCAGAATGTTTTCTGTCCACCACCAAAATTAATTTTCTCATTTACTACATACAATAACTTCTTCACTGTTGGACTTTCCCTACGCATTTCATAGTAACAAAAGTTCTCACGAACGACGCACTTATCGAAATCGTCCATTTGGAACTTCTTGCTCTGATTACGTTGTTTTACCTAGTTTTCGTGCATGTGCAGCACTAGCCTTTTTTCTTTTCAAATCATTTTAACGATTCTTTTTATTGCGGCTTCACTCCTTCCTACTGCTGTAGCTGTTCTAGCTATTGTTCTTTCCAAAGAAAGAATTAGACCATTTTGCCTTTCCTCAGTGCAGAATTGTAAAACATTCTGAATAATCCTTCTGTTTTGAGAGTTTACAACCCTCCGAGATGACTTCTCTTGATGTTTCCATGTTTGAAAATTATTGGAGACACCTAATTTGTGATACGACACTACACTATACTACAGTACTCATGCGTCACAGAGCAGTTAACAGCTAGGTTAACAATTTAATACACAGCCTATAGCCATCCATCACGACACGCTTAGTTCCGACTACCGCCACACATAAACAAAGCTCAAGCTACTTGTCCCGGATAATATATACTGCAACTGCCTCCTAGAAGTAAAGTACTGCGATTTGTTTTCTGATCATTGTTCTGCGCGGAATGAAAGAAGTATGGGGCCGCGCTATGGTCGAGTGGATAGACCGCTCGACTCTCACCAAGGATTCGATCCCAGGCAACAGCAAAATGAGATTTGGGGTGGACAACATGCCGCTGGGATGGGTTTTCTCTGGTATCTCCGGTTTACCCCACTATCATTCCACTAATTACTCCACCATCATATTTCCTGTCATTTATCTCGCCCTCAAATTATCATCTACTTCCTTCACCCTCACACTAGGCATTGGGCTGACCACCCATCCTGGTCCTCTATCAAATCCACTGCTTCAGATCCTCAGACCCGACCTTAAGGTATAGAGGAACAAGAATCCCTACCACGTGATAAGTGGTATACTAGGGATAAGGTAAAGGTAAATAAAAGTATGCAAAGTATATAAGGGTAATAGCCACATATTTAATTTTACACTGACACATACCATGCAGATATGTTCTTTGAGTGGAATGCACACTCTGAATGAAAACAACAGACGTATACATATGTATGTACTATAAAAGTCTAATATACTGTACTCACATGAGCCTTTCTACTCTTGTAGAAACTATTCCTACAAAGGCTAATTCCTCTGTTTACTTCATGTTAATCAAGATAAACGTTTGTAAAAATTAAGTTACTGCTAATTTTCTTATACTTACAAGGGAATATAGGAATACAGCTTCAAGTGTTAGTTACGTGTTTTAAAGCTGGCTGTGATGCGATGACTTTTAAATTTCGTTCTCTTTTATGACGAGGTGAAGGAAGGAATGTTGACTTCTCGTATGAAAAAAGTATAAGTATTGCATAATTCTTACATATAACAAGGAAATGATTCACCCCACGAGAAAATTTATATGAGACAAATTATATGTTTCAAATCATTTTGCATGTAAAGAGAAATCTGGAGTGTGGGATTTCTCCGAAGATCTTAGAGTGGCACCTCAGGAGAATGCTGAACATATATCAATGTTGGTGTTTATCCGACTTTCCGTTTTTCAGTTATGGTGTTCGCAGACACACACACACACACACACACACACACACACACACACACACACACACACACACACACACATACACACACAGGGATCTTTTCTGGATTCATGGAACCTCAAAACGTATTTCCTCTGAAATGTTGGTGTCGAATGGAATGAAATAGTTTTCCTATTTATTGTAGGTATTTAATATAGAAAGTAAAATAGATATAGGTCAGACAGAAAACCGGCAACGTTATATTTTTTACACTAATAATTTATTGCTGTTCAATAAAATGCAGCCTAACTTACGTCTTAAAGTACAACTTGCATATTTACATAGTACTACATGGCAAAGTGAGAAAGCGTATCGGGAAATATTCGCAACATAGAGATGTATACCTCAGCTTATTACGGCGTTTCCAGTGTATGAATACTCTGTTCAGATATAATCATGTCTTAGGGACAGCAATGTGTCACACATCGGCAGGAGCGAGAAAACATATCATATAGACACACGCAGCTTCCAGTCGTTCTATTTGTGTTTCGTAACTTACTCTACATCAACTTATTAATATTTCACTCTTCTAATCGACCTGATAAGAGACGATCACAGCGCTGGTCTCCTGAAGGTAAATACGCCTCAACGCTCTGCCCAGTAATACATAATAGATGTATATATCTCTCTCTCGCTCTCTCCTTCTCTCTCGAAACTACCGGCGTTAATGCTGATGAAGATGTTATTCTTCATGATGGAGATCGCTTCTGATAATCTGATATTTACAACTGTGTTTGCTGTACATTTCGCATACCTGACAAGCTCAAAGCATTATACGCAGTTTAAAAGCGGCAAGTTTTTCATCATGGAACGAGCAGTGCTTCAGCAGTAATAAAACACAACCAAAGCAAACTGTTCAAACTGCCGAGTGGCAAATGATTACGCATTGTTTCGCGGTGTTCTCGATTTATTGTCATAATTTAACTCTGCTATATAGTACTAGTGTTGCTAAACTTACGTGTACACATGTAGCGTCTAACGCGTGACAAGTGCAGTCAACTACGCCTTGTTCACAACAGGATTGAAGCAAGTTGAGAAGGGTCATATGATCTCATTTATTGCAGTGAAGAAATGTGAATTAAATGTGACAGAATAATATTCAGAATAAAGCTATCTAGGAAATATATTTTATTTACATATATTAGCAATGGGCTGCAAGCGCGGTTTAGCATGACGCACGATATACCAGCAATAGAACGGAATGAAAAAAGAATACAATATTTACTTTTGTTTGTCTCCCTTTAGCAGAGTATGAATTTGCAAATCGCTTCCTTAGTCCTAATATTCACGCTTCTGTTTACAGCGATTTGCTGATTAGAGAGTAGATACCAATTATAATATTGCGCTGCATCTAGTAGTTTAAGTTATATGCAGTTACTAGTTTAAACCGTGAAATTTCGCAAATAAATTACATTGGATTTTTTCTCTGATCAAATGTACCCCTTCAATAAATGGTTAAATATCCACGTATGAGATGAGTGTTAATTAGAACCGCAATTGAAGAGTTTATTTCCAAAGTATCTTAAATCCATTATTAAGAAAACACAGCAATTAGGTTTTCAGTTTAAAAAAAAATCATATATTTCAATTCTCAAAGAACCGGCTATTTGTTCTAAGATTTCCGTGTCGGCAGTCAATTGCTGAGATAGTTTGTCTTCTATTGAGAGCACAAATTTCTTTTATCCATCATTTCTGTTTACTTTTCTCGGGATCGTAGCACCAGACGTAGGCGGTTGGCATGCTCCTTCCTTCCCAACAAGGTTACCAATATCTACTGGCCTTAGGATGCTTTCAACTTGGAATAGTTAGGTACCCCCTGGCACATTTTGTAAGCTAAAAGGATCCAAAATGGACTACGCGAGGTGCTTGCTTCATTTGGATATCCTTAACTCTTTAATTTCTTTTCCATTCTGGCTTCGGCTTTTCATGGGATATGATGGTCTTCCCTACAACACTGTTGTAACACAACCTCGCAAGAAACAAGTATCCTTTTACTCTCAAAGTGAACATTTAAAACAGCTTAAAAAAACCACATCACAAGTGACCTTACATCTTTTATCTACTTTTCGATATAGTCGCCAATTTTCTCAACACGTTTTTCCCATCGCGGTACCAGTTTCAATATGCCCTCTTCTTAGAAGTCCCGTTTGGCAAAGCGTTGGCCGGCCAGAAATTTCTTCATGGGGCCGAACAGATGAAAGTCCTATGGTGCAAGATCCGGACTATATGATGGATGCTAGAGCACCTCCCAAACATATACGTTGACTTTTTCACGAACAGAAGCCCAGCACAGCACAACGTACATTGCAGATTGAAAATGATGTAGTTGAGAAGAAAAGTTAATCCAAACACGTATACTTTAGTACTTGTAGTGGTTATAGAACGAAGCAGAACATTTGCGCAGTGCGACTACATAGAAGTACTGTGGTTACCACTCCAAAGGAGACAGGCATGAAACACAAGAATCACAGTAGGCTAAGGATCGTGGGCCACAGAGACGCTCGTGGTCCCTAAACAGTTCCAGACTCACAAATCCGTCACATTGCTAGAGCTATTTGAGAGAGCGATGAACGACTCCATAAACCTCTAGAGTACTTAGTCTTACCTTGAGCAGGTATCTCCACCATATTCCGACACTACTAACCACCACCAAACCTAGAAACACAAGGGACAACCAAGAACTACCCAAGGTCAGAGTGAGCGGTCCGGGATTTGAACCCGGACCGTCCTTCTCACGGCTCTGCTTTAGTGATCTGCCGCTGTATTCAAAACACAATATCAGAAAAATTATAACACTATACAAATTGGCAAAAGCAGACGTAGTAGATTTGTATGAAGGTCGTGTTAACACACAAAGTGAATTTACCTCTTTTATATGTGATAACATCCACCGAACAGTTAAAAAAGGACTAGCCTAAATCTTGTTAGGAAGAAGAAGAAGAAGAAGAAGAAGAAGAAGAAGAAGAAGAAGAAGAAGAAGAAGAAGAAGAAGAAGAAGAAGAAGAAGAAGAAGAAGAAGAAGAAGAAGAAGAAGAAGAAGAAGAAGAAGAAGAAGAAGAAGAAGAAGAAGAAGAAGAAGAAGAAGAAGAAGAAGAAGAAGAAGAAGAAGAAGAAGAAGAAGAAGAAGAAGAAGAAGAAGAAGAAGAAGAAGAAGAAGAAGAAGAAGAAGAAGAAGAAGAAGAAGAAGAAGAAGAAGAAGAAGAAGAAGAAGAAGAAGAAGAAGAAGAAGAAGAAGAAGAAGAAGAAGAAGAAGAAGAAGAAGAAGAAGAAGAAGAAGAAGAAGAAGAAGAAGAAGAAGAAGAAGAAGAAGAAGAAGAAGAAGAAGAAGAAGAAGAAGAAGAAGATAGTGACAGTGTTAATAGTGCTGGAAATGGTTTTACTTGAAAGAAATAAAGCGAACTAGAAAGTTGACTTTGTTTTGATATCATTTCTGTTGCCTACAGAAAAACTAACGAACTAAAAAATTAGCAGATGCTTTGTGTGATTAAATTGGCTCAACTTACAAACCATTGCATGCTGTCACAAATTAGTAACAAATCAAACTGTTACACGAGTATCAGTGATCTCTAGAACATACAAGTTCACATGTTTGTATTGCGATAGTAGAATTAAGACGCAGTTATTAATTGTAATTTTATACAAACAATTTCTTCCTGTGTTTCTCTGCTGTAACAGTTGACACGCTCATATAGCTATATTATTAACGTTTGAATGATTTATGTATGTGCGTGCATGTCTAGTCACGTTGGGTAGTTTCAATCATAATTTTCTGCGTACTTAAAATTTACCTTTTGATAACTTTTGTTTTAGACGTTTATATTATCCAATTGCTCAATATAAACCTCACAGGACAGAAATCAACGATTAATTATTTGATTTCATCGGCCAACAAAATAAATAATGCGTAAATATTGCATGTAATTAAAATCACTGTCGTAACTGACGCCAACCTCATTTTAAAATAAATATAATTCAAGTACCATTCCAAAGCAACAAATTAACTTGGAAAAGCTGCGAGTTTCAATATGTTACAACGCTCGATTATATACAGCATTGCGCATCAGTGAAACTTGGCATAAATGCGAAACTGATCTATTCTTTTCTTAATTATATTTTAGTTTTAACATGTACATTCACTCCAGTAAATTGTTTTACTAGAACATTTTTCAGTCTCAAAATTGGCTCTTTACAAATAAGATAAAGCGCAGCATTAAACTTTAAACTCGAGCTCGTTAAATTCCTTCTCTTTAGCATTATTCACTCACCAAAATGATTTTGCACCACACTATGTATCTTATTAGCCTAATATTTTCCATCTTCTAGAACTACGGATTTAAATCTTGCATTACGCCGTTAAAGCAATATTAATCGCATTGCTCTTCCCATATGCTGTAGCTATCGGACGTCAACTTTCCTATGAATTCTGTGTTTTGTATTTCTTCCAGTAAACCACTTGGAGTTCTCATTTACATTTGTCAGTTGCGGAATTTAAAGTTCTGCTGGTATGTTGCCATGGCAGTTCAATAGTTGAAAGCAGCCGGACGGAGACCGAAAGGTCCGAGGTTGAAATCCCGTCTATGACACTGAATATTTCAGTCTGAAACTAAGTTTCCAAACATCCTTGGAGGACACTTAACCAACATTAATTTTGGCATTTTACTTGCTCTTCGTTTTTAATTAAGCTGTTCACACAGAGACGTGTAGTGCACACACACAAAATACACAAAAAGTACTTTTCTTTCTTTAGGATTCAGTGAGTGTCAAATACGTATGTGCGATAAGACCTCTGGAATTTTCGAGTGGAATATAATACTTTCGTTATGTACTTGTCAACGTACATACGTAGCAGAGAAAGTAAATGTGTACTTCGTGCAACATTTTTTAATTCTAGATATTCTTTAATCGTTTAATATAATATATATCGTACGGTGAATGGACGAAATTGGTAAAATAATGTTCAAACGTGGCCGCAATCTGACGAGATTAAAGTTAATCAACATTCATTTTCTCATGATAAGAGAATAACTTTTATAAACTGGTAAAACCTATGCGAGTAACTAAGTTTAATCCAGATTGCAACTAGGGAACAATTGAATGTGAGGTGGACACGCTACTCTCAAACCACAAATGTTGGTAAAAATTGCTTCTAGTTTAGAACGTTCAAGAGATGTTTACTTTCCATCCCGTAGCGTTGTAGTGATATTGCTAACTGCAGTACAAAAGGATTCCGATTCTGGGAGGATTAGTACGATGTATACTCAGCCTAATGAGCTGCTTGAGCACCAGTCGAATAGCTACTTAATGGAAATGTAAACCACTTGCGGCTTCCGGCGTCTCAAGCCGCACCTTGCCGAGGTTCTCTAACACATGCAATATGCGTGCTACACTCCGCCAATCAGAACCTCAATGGGTGGAGGCAGAGACGGCAGCGGTTTTGCTACAATTTCTCAGAAGGTCGTTTTGCCAGGAGGCCTTCTTTTATTTGTTTAGTTTGCCTGAAGTTCATCAAGTTGAGCTTCATTAAGCGTTGTGCAATAAACAGGAAATAGACAGTAAAATTCATTTTCGAACTATTTTATCTCAGAATTTTAAATAAAATATTTAAATTACAAAAGACGGATTTTAAAATGTGCATCCCTTAACCAAAAACAGATTCTTCCACAAAGTTTAGATTGTAAACGGTAACAATAAATTGCATTGTATTAAACAATACAAAAGAACTTTTTATTACTGCTGTAGCAATTAACATCCTGGAAATATTAAATATGTACACAGGAGTTGTTTATTGTTTCCAAATTAATATTCATTTATTAGAAGGAGAAAAGCAAAATAATGCCACAGCGAATGAAATCCTGTTGTCCTAAAGAAAACATCGAGCACACTTCATGTCTGCACTGGCTAACCGTAAGCATAATCATTCAGAATTAAATTTAAAGTTCGTAGTGGCTTTGCATTGCTGTCAGGTCTTACATTGCCGCTCTACAGTTATACTATGGTCGCTGTGGCGTTGTGAGCCGTTTTCTATGCAACATCACTTTCCAGTAAGGAATTGACCTTTCAGCGCCAAACCGCCTTTCTCTGTACTCGCTCTTGAATGATCTGTACTATCTCCGTGTGCTTGAATAGGTTTCACTTGCTATTATTGTGAATCATCTAGGGGATATCGCTCGCTTTTTGTTTAACTGAGCGTGAGTTTATGCAAAATACGTTGTATCACTTCTACGCAGCTATGTATGTGGCGTAGGAGTGCCAGCTCTAAAAGTACTAGCACTATAAACTTCACAAACTGAAATTGACCCAGTATAGTCAAATTACGTTTTTTCTTTATTTACATGTGGCCTTTAAATTTATTGCCCTTGCCTTTGGAACATTGCTCATCGAAATGATGTTCTCCTTGCTGTGGTGTTAATATTTGCATACAAACAACGATTCATTGCAATAATAAATGCACACAAAACAAAGCACAGAAAATAAAGAAGGGAAATAGTAATATAAAAGCATAACTGAAACATTTGTTACACATATTACTTCATAATCGAGAGATTAAAAACCAACAGCAATACGACATCCGTAAAGCAGGAAGCACACAAAACGCATTTTAATAAACAAATGAAACTTATGCAAATATAAGTGTAAAATGGAGAAAATGTTTAAAAGTCAGAGGGAAAAAAATTTAGAAATCGAAGTAATAATAGACTACGTTAGAGAAATAAAATGTATATCCCGAAATAAGAAAACTAATAGAGACTTAAATGTAGATATTTTTGTGTAAAAAACTGTGACAAATAGTGGCAGAGTTGCGCACATACCAATATTCTAAACAAATATTGTACAAAGAAACTTCCTTGGAGAGAGGGTGGGAGGGAGGGAGGGAGGGATGGAGACAGAGAATTACAAATACAAGCAGGCTACATGGAAACGAAACTACTTATTTGTGGGACGTATATGCGAAATCTCTGGTGTAAGGGGACAGTTGTAAGGGAAGGACGGTTAGAGAAAGTCCCACCTGGGTAGCGTGTCTGCCTCACGTTCAAGTAGTCCCGAGTTTGAGTCTCGGTCAGGGCGTGTTATATGAATAATCCAGAGTTTTCCCTTATAATGAAAAATGAATGTCAGGTAACTCTAAGCTATGTGAATCCTGGACTCATTTGAGCATCACTTCACCCACTTGATGTATCGTCCGATGCCAACTTTGGAGGACGTAATTAAAAAAAAAGTTGGAAAAAATTGTCGAACATTGCTTCAGCACATTAAATAGATAATATAACGCACCACTTTTAGCAGTTTGGCTAGAGCAAGTGATAACTTGGTTGGTTCTAATTATCTAAATAAATTACAAGAGGAGATGGAGAAAGAAGAATATATGCAATGTAACTCACAGTCTGGAATATAATTAAATCAAAATTTTGGAAAATATATTTAAAGTATAAGGGTTATGGCACTTATATCGACGTAAACAATCTAAAGTTGTAATTTAAAATTAATATTATTAACTAACAATGAAAATAGTGATTGCAAAATCTGTATCAATAGTTAGAACTAAAAGTATTTGAAATAGTACGCGGATGCACCAGCTAGAGAAAGGAGGATCTTTAGCAAGAAAATTAAGAAGGTTGTAACAAACATCACAAAAAAATCTGTACACAGTGAAAGCGTAATGTGCATAATTCGGTAAAATGTACGAACAAAAAGATGTTTACGGTGTTTCTGGATTAAAAAAGGCAAGGAAGAAAATTTAAAATTGGTTTAGTGGCGTTATATGATGAATGAATTAAAGAATGAACGAATGAACGAATGAAGGAACGAATGAACGAACGAACAAATGAAAACCCTGTAAATCCTTTTATGGAAAACGCCTCCTGCTGCGCAAGGATTAGCAATTGAGAAGCTCATTAGGGTTGCAACTCCTAACATTATAAATTAATAACGAACAAAGTAAAAGGAATAGACACTATTAATATTTTAGAAAAATATGGGATTATGACAACAAATTGTGAACAACCAAGTGAATTGTTAATAAATGATCTACCCGACAAAGATAAAGGATAAGATGGAATCAATCATACATATAAAAAGATAAAAATGAGGGTACTTTACTATAATTATTTCCTTTAATACATGTTAAGTTAAACTGTTATATCGTAGGTTATAATTAAAAAGGAATTGGGATCAGTTAGTATAAGAAATGATGTTCAGTCATCTTGAGGAAGAAATTATCTAATTTTTTACACAGAAACGACAATTCACGCAGAGAAGATTTACAGATGTCTGTAAATAAGCAAACGTAATAATATTTAAAAAAAACTCAGGATAAAAATGGACACGTTATCATAATCGTATAGGCCCAAGTGTTTGCTAAATACTTTGCAAAATTGCTGAGGAATTGTTATATAAAGTTATATGAATTTAGGCGCATATTGGGAAGGAATAACTAACTACTTGGCTTCGAAAAGGATGTTTGACAGTGGGAATAATAAATGAGGTAAAATTATAAATTAGAACAGTCAGTGTAACTATTTTATTGGATTACCAATTGATATTTGTGGAGCTTTTGACAATTTATGTGGGTTTACTTATTTGATATAAAATATATCCACAGCTATTTTTAACATTTTAGCATACTATTGCAAAACTAGGAACATATTTATAGAAGGAGCAAAGGAATTAGTTTCAGAAATTAACAAAAGAGTCTAGTTTGGGACCCTTGTTTTGGAACACAGTTGTGGTAATACTTCTTGAGGATCTTTTAGAAGATCTAAATGTGTTTTATTCAATAGCGTACGTATGTGTTTTCATAACTTTGGTTAAACAAAATAGTGGAAATAACTCGGAAACAAAATTGGAAAGTTTTACTATATGATATATAGTGTCAAATTCTCAATTTAGAATAGAACAAACTAAGAATTATTAATGTTATATGCAGGAAATTTTAAAAGTAATTCTATTGTAAAAATTGCAACTTGAAAATGCAAGGGGAACTTAAAATACTTAGGAATGATAATGGATGATATGAGAATATATTAGATTTATAGCATAAAAATCACATAAAATAATAATGCACACTGAAGCAAAGTTTCATAAAAAATTTAAATTATCTATCATAGTGATGTTTTCTTCTAGATAATTACATATGTAGCAGGTATTTGAGCACGTAAAATAGGAGTATAACCAACAATGACTCTACCTTTTTGAGTGACATTTAATTTTATTAAATGTGGTAAAATATTGTCTTGAGAAGGTAAATTATAGTATGGTTCAGAAAATAATTGCAAGAAGATCTTTTAGACTGTATGGAATTAAACAAGCTTAATGCAACAATTGTAAGAAGGGTGGACTAACATGGAATAAAATAGAAATACACACGGTTTATTTCCAGGCATTGGGGAAAGATTGCAGTTAAATTTTATACAATCAACAAACTTAATAATTTATATACTAGTCTGGAACCGCATAAAACATATTTTTAAAACATCAGGACACTTAACATTTACACCAACTACACAGAATTTGAGGTACTACACAAATGCAACATATTGTGGATGAAAGAGGAAGGTTAGGAATATAAATCTACTATGATTTGCAAAATATAAGAAATGATATTAGTCAAAAAACATGTACTCAAAATGAAAGACGGTAAACGTAAGAGAAGAATCACCCAGGATGGAGACAGAAGTAAGCAGATCAGAACGCAATCAGCAACAGAGATTACTGGTTCGACAATAGCCATTTTTCTTTAGTCCAGCTGCTTAGGAATTTCTATCTATGCATGCAATGAAATGATATTTGGGAAGAAAGCGTTCCAAGCCTACATTTAGGGTACTCCCTGGCATTTACCATTTACAAGGAATGAGGAAACCCTCGGTGAAACTTCAATGCCATGAGTATAAAGTGACTGAACGCGAAGTAATCTACTGCACTGAATGAAGCTAATTAGGGTTGATTTAACATAGTTAAACCACGAAGCTTAAAGAATTTATCAAACTTACCCTTTTCATTACTTGTGATTACACAGGAATTAATACCAGTCATCGTAAAGCAGTAACTTGAAGCAGTAAAAACTGCTGAGTAATAACCGCTATAACATAATATATCCTTCTTAATTACACATTTAATAGCATTGTTTAACCTTGTTGTGTACCGTTACGTTAAATAATGTTCAACCTATAGTCGCAGCTTTAACAACTTCATATCTTTATGTCGGTAACAAAGTTTAGAATGCTCTGTATGACTGTGTTGAACAAGACAATTTCTAGTACGCAATTGATGAGGTTCTTTACACGCGTTAAGGAAAGCTTTCATCAGGATATAAAGACCTGCATTTATAGTTTTGACTCCATTTCTGACAGAAAATAAAGCCACAGCTGTTTTCTTGTTTGCAACACACAACGTACCTTTACCTTTTGGCATTCTGTGTGGAAATTGCTATTTCCCTAGCTTCCCCTACTCTTCCCTCATCCTTTTGTCCAGCAAGCCAGCCGCGGTAAGATCGATTTCGTACGTGCCCGCTCCCGTTGGGATTCTTTTCTTTGCTGCTCCTGGTTGGCTACTCGCAGCAGCAAGAAGAAGAAGGAGGTACACTTGAGCCGCCATTATGAAGCTTCCTGTGAAGTGCGCTTGTTGTTTCAATCCGCCGCTTTCAATTACTACTGTACTTGTTAAGGATGCACACAGTTGCTTAGGGAACAAGCCTTTCGTGACACGTGTACGACGAAATGTCAAAAAACACAGCTCAAAAGACAATAACATGGAGTAACTATTTGTCTTGAAATTCAGCTTTTATTTTGATATGCTGTTTAACTGCTATGGTTTTGAGCGTTCCATTCTGAACTGGGGGTGAAGACCGCTTGATGAGTTTATAGTTTATTTTACGTGCCATGTATCTACGGCATGTAACCACTGGATTTACTTCCCTTCCGAAGGAAGCCACGTTAATGATGTTTAAACCCGAAGAAAATCGATCGGAAATGAAACGTGTAGTGTTTAACGCCCGCTTTGACTACATACGGCACCGCAGGCGATAAAATCGATCGGCCTCCGCCGATTTTGAACCTGTGACCTAAGCAACAAGACCCTATTACCCCTTGATCATTGCTCAATTCCAATTGAAATATCGAATGCCTTGTTTCCGAAGAATTTTTTACTCCTTGTGAATGACAACTTACAAGGGGGTAGTCTACCACCCACTATTTATATTTGACAACAAATGAGATAATTACAAGATAAAACATATCAATAACTTGAGTACACTTCTATATATGAAACTGCATGAAACTTCTATATATAGCAAATTAAATTTCTTGTGTTCACAATTCACTTTCTCTGCCACTTTCTCTGATTACACTTACAGGACAATCTGTTTGAACTCATGGTACAACCTAATGTGTTATTTGATAGTTCTACATATGTGCTCAGAAGACGATATTGACGGTATTGCATTCACCCAAAAATTGGTTATCAAGACTTCACTGGAGAGAAATGCTTTTAGACTCCTTAAATAATAAAAAAAACAGTTTAGTTAAAGCTCCGTGCCCGCTCATGGTTGCGCATTTGTAACACTGTAAATCAAAAACGAAAAATAGAATAAATAAAAGCGATATTTTAACTTAGGATATCGAAGATGAAACATGCCATTTTAAGAAAATCTTCCAATATCAACTCCCATTTCAGTAGAACTTGTTTGAAAATTTTTTCATAAAAATGGGCGAAAAGATTTTAATTATGAGATATTTACACCACAAATAAAATCTGTATCTTGTGTTTTCTGGGATTAACCTTCTTTTGGTAGTAATTTTGTATAATGATGTATAACGATACATTTTACAAAGTTTAAATGTGCCACACAAAGACGTAGGACGCTTTAAAGCAAAGTTTGTCGCAGATGACTTTTGTTTCAAAAGTAATTTCCGAGATATCCATTATTAATAGTTCGAATTATTCATAGTTTGTCAAATATTTAAAGTTCATTCAATATGTAACTGTTTCCCGCATTGCACGAACACATTATGGACTTTTAATACCCATACATAGCATGCAGATGCAGTTCAAAACTTCATCCTTTCAATCGATAACGCGTGGCTACTTCTGCAAATGTGTGTGCCAAAATAAACTTCATAACTTTCCTAAAACAATTTGTATTGCCAATAATAAACTATAGAAGCACAGAAAGTCATGGCAATCAATTATATTTACAAAATTCTAAATCTGCACTTAGTTCTGCCAAAACTGTTCATCAGACGCTTCGGAATATAAACAATTAGTTAAATAGCGATTTATTTAAACCGTCAGGATATAAATCCGCAAAAGACAGAGTGAG
Organism: Mantis religiosa; assembly: GCA_030765055.1. Classification (NCBI taxonomy): domain Eukaryota; kingdom Metazoa; phylum Arthropoda; class Insecta; order Mantodea; family Mantidae; genus Mantis; species Mantis religiosa. The sequence continues at coordinate 327,935 of JAUKNK010000034.1, read as the reverse complement.
AGACAAATATAACAAAGATATATAGTAAGTGGCTCATTTTATCTATGCCTACACTAGAGTTTATTCATAAATAAAGCGCCATATCACCTTATCTTGCGAATAAACTATTCTTAAATTGAATAAGCTCATTTGTGTTCCAGAATTATTGTATGAATATATGAAGCTTTGTTCCAATCAATATAAAAACTGACTGAATTAAAGCTGCAGAGAAGTACCCTAAATAATATATATATATATATATATATATATATATATATATATATATATATATATATATATATATATATATATATATATATCAAGAAGATAATGTTTTTTAAAAGTTTCGGTATCCAAACTTAGGATTATCATGAACAGGAAAAGGAGTTCTTAAACAATGGCTTTTAGTTATTCACATTAAAACTGTTAGCAAGGCCAAGGGTCAGTAACAGGCAGGTCTATAAACAAGTGTAGTCTATAAACACCAAGAGACTGTACCAATAATAAAAGAGTGATTTCTTTTCCGCGAACTTCCTGTCCGTAGTTCAGTGACAGTTCAATTATATTTCCTTCCCGGTTTTATTGCTCAGCAATTGCTATGTCTGATTGCAAGTATATGAAACATTATCTGCTGTCGGGTTATCTATTATTGTCTGTCTACTTAGATGCTTTGGCGAATTATTGGTTGGAAGAAGCATCTCTATTAACATTTGATGAGTATGACAGTTACAGTAAAAGAGACGTCAACAAAGGAACGTCCTAATGAAGGTTTCTAACAATGAAGAGAAATCCGGAGTTGAGGATAAGAATAGACAAAAACAAAACATGTAGTTCCAGTTCAAGATGCAGTACTGGAGCAAGAGAAGAGTTTCATATCCTTAAAATCAGAAGACTACTTACTCGAAACTAGTATTTCATTTGGTTAGCATGGTTAACTGGGCGAGATAATATCGTTTTCAAAGATCAAAGCTGTTCGATCTGGAATTATAGGTGTTTAAGACACCTTCGAACGTTCAGTATTAAGCTGTCATCGTTTTGCTTAGTGTCTAGATAGACTTAAGCAAAGGAGAGCCTGGCAATGTTAAAGCTAGGAACTGGTTAGCACACAGAAAGGTGACTTCACGCACTGAAGATTTCATTCTACACTAGGAACGACTCTAAATTTCATTCTGGGAACAAAATATTTAAGGTTCTGAGAAACAAATCATCTCAGTACGTCCATGACGTTTTTATAATTTTTTTATATTTATTTATTGAGAAAACTTCTGAACATATATTTCTGATGCGATCTCATTATCGAAGTTTTGTGTGAAATGCAATACATTCCCCTACTATATATGATATAGAAAAAGTAAACCATAAATGAAATAGAACGCAGCAAATAAATGATAAAGGCTAATAAGTTTGGGAGGCCAAAGGAAGCGCTGGCAAAGCTTTTCTAATTAGAACTGAAAATATTACACCAATCAGAAAGGGGAAAGCAAATAAGTATCTGTAGACTAAGTCATACATAGAATGCTTCTGAGTATTAAATTATCAGCTCTTCAAATAAGCAAGTTAAATGTTTTATGTGGTAACTAAAGCTTTTATTATACCTCCCGTTCTAATATGTAATTTAATTGGTTGATGAGATCAATTTTGGAATGTAAAGCACGCAACGTTGCAGGTCGATACTATGGATCGCGGGTTCGTTCTTTTCTAAGCAAAAGCATAAGTTCCAATTTATTTTACAAGTTTGTATGTAGCGAGGTCATGGTGGAATAGTTAAGTATAAGACTGCTTGGAATTCTCATTAAACTAAAAGCGTTCAACCACTAATTTTATTGCTCTACTGGTCGGTTCACTAGTTAATGGAATTACAGAAAAAAATGTGGCGAATCTGGGGTACATCCAAGTTTTTCCGTAACACTTAACATTGAGCTTGAATCATTACGGCAAACTTAGCACCAATTGGCTGTTACCCCAACTAACCGTTTGAAAAATGCTGTCATCACTCTATCTACACCTACATGTAGAAATAGTAGCAGTAATAATGTGTTATGTTAGGCATTTCAATCATTGAAAGCTGAAGCAATGACTGACTAGGACACGCGTCACTAACCATATTACATTTTTAGATATTTTGGCTAAGAGCAGTGATTATTATGAAATCATTTTTAAGACATTTTTAATCATATTGAAAATAAGTATGCAGACTGTAAGATTCATTAATTTCGGAAAGACATACGTCAGCCCTTGTCAGGTAGAGCATTCTTCTATCCGTATTTTCCCGTGCAGTTGGGCAGATATACTTTGTTTCAAAAATTCAGCTTCCAGTAGTTGATTAATGCAAGGAAAATATATCATATAATAAGAGATATAAATATATAATTGAAATGTCAGACAATACAAATATTTGTTAGGAAATTGGAAACTATATCAAACACAAATTCAAAATAATCAGCTAGCATACACGAGGGAGTGCTTTTATCTAAAGCACACATTTGTATAAAGAACCAGATCTATATTCAAATTATTTTTCAATTTAACTACTGAAGATTAATAACACAGAGGGCTATTACTTCAATAAATAGATAAATCGTTTTAATTTGCACTTCCGCAAATAGTGCCTTGGAATGAGCTAACGACGTCAACTGAAGGAAAATTATAAGTTGTAGAAGTACAGTACTGATGGCTCCTAAATGGCAGACTTTTTTCTCTGAACTTCGACCGGTTCGGTTTCGGTTGTTACCCATATGATTTATAATGATCCTGTATATAAGTCTGATTAAATAGCTATGGTGTCAACTACGAAGATACTTCTAGATTTTGAGCGCTTCTTAATCAACGGTACTCAATATATCTGAACATTTTCAGTTTACACGAGAAAAGGATCAGAAATATGTGCAATTTCTGCAGTGGCTGCCTTGTACTGCTCTAAATGGAAAAATTGTGCTGTCATTTGCAGTGATTCTTTCCATTCACCACTACTTAAGTCTCTCCGGGCTTTGGATCAAACCCATTAACTACACGCTTTTCTTTCTCATGGATTGAATAAGCTTGTGAAAGCAAATATTAATTTCGACAATGATAACACTGCGTATACATTTTACATCCTGGCAAAAAGTAGAGAAAACTATAAAAGTATACATTTTATAAATTAGTTTGTCCTAAGATGATCCAAATTCATATTGTATATTATGGAAGGATCGCAGCAGAAGATGGTGTCAAGAACAACGAATTCACTTCCAATGACACACAGCCTTTGACCATGTAGGTATATGTAGGGTCATGTATGGCAGCACTATGTACTAGCATATTATAACCAACAACGAAAACGATTTTGATTTAGGTCTATTTGCTGGCACATAGATCATGTAGGCAGAACATTGCACTTTCTAGCGCTTAGATCACTTTGCCCCGCTAGTCTTCATTTGTTACTGTACATTCTAACTAATTTTACAGGATTTTTTTCCAAGTATTCAAACATTGAAGAAACAATGCCCAAGTTCTTTATACATTTTCTCCAGGTAAATTATAATCTCAGGAAGATCTGTTATTTGTAGCAGTTGTACGAGACGCTAAACATTTAACGCAGTGAATTGACAAATGAAATCAAATGCTGTCTATCAAATAAAATACTTATAATTTGGTGATATCTGAATCGGCACATTATAATATAACGTATGCGGAAACCAAAAAGGCGACCTGAATAAATGAAAAGGCAATCTAAGCATGGGAGATAATAAGAAGCACTTGACTTCCTAATATGATCATACAGAGTTTCTTCAGAGTAAATGCAATCAATTATACCTCTCTTCGTTTAATTTCATGAAATCGGGTCAATTGCTCTTTTGCTACACATAATATTTTCTCTACTGCTTAACTATAGTAACTAAACGAAATACTGCATTCCATCCAAACTGTTCTATTTGTGCAAGTTCTATTACTGTCACCGAGGGCATTGTTTCGCTGCTGCCGCAGGCCGCAGCTGAGCACGTGGGCAGGAGAGCTGGACGCTTGCCAAAAGAAAGAGACAAAGAGAGGCTCTATTATTTTCTGCCTTTCTCTTGCTGCCGTGATTGCTCTCGGAAGGTATACGGCATTCTAGAAACAATGACTAGGGTATAAAAACCACGCAAGGTGTCAGAGTGGTAGTTGTGTGATTATCTGAGCTGTGACTTTTAGTTGTGTGATGGTTATTGCGACAGTGGACACTTGAAGTATACCGAAGTGATTTCTTTCGTTTTTTTAGGTGCGGCGGAGCACCGAGTCAGCCTTGAAATAAAGAGTGTTCTAAATTTCTACAAACCAGTCTTTTCATTCTACGTAACCGTCACAGTCAAAACATTTTGCGGTGCCATAAAACTGAAGGGGAATTTTTAGAAATACGTTCACGTATGTATAAAACACATGTCTCAAAAACGAATGAAAGGTCTCTCAAATATTGCAACAAATGAAAAATCTAAGAGTAGTTCCTTCTATACACCTTATTTCCTACTTCGTAGAGCAAGCATTACACTTGGGACGATGTTGCACACTTTCACAACAAAGCAGAACCGATCCATCAAATTGAAACAGTCACAAAACGCTACTGAACTGCACTCGGTACTGTCTGCTGCATTCAATTGAACTCTCACTGTCAACTGAAAAACTGACCAAGTAGTTACTAGCTGTTTTTACGACAGGAATACAAAGTGAATGTTTTGGAAAATTAATTATTTAGAACCGCGTGGAGTAAATCTTCTGTAACTGGGAACTATTGTTCAGCGCAGCGGCACACTGGCCATTAGCCGCGCCTCTAAGCGCACGAGATTTAACTTGGCACTTTTTGCACTACCCTTGTCTAGCAGGGGCGCTGGGTTTCTTTCGTTGAAATGGTTAGTCCCTTTTAAAGCGCTATTGTATTCCCTAATTAGCTGCTGTGGTATGAGGGTAAGCATAGGTAGGCATCAGTGGTGTTGCAAGTGACGTATCGGTTATTAACGTGTTGGGAATGTGAATAATGTTTTTTTGACTTTGATAATTTTATGATTATTTTAAATATGTGTTAGATCTAGGAGTCCTGGGAAGAAGAGGAAAAGCTCTAAGTCAGATGACAGGCCCTAAAATGCAGAAAGCCAACTATATCTGTGTTGAGCATAATGAAATTTAGATTCGTAAAGAACTCACGCGGAGGGAAATTTCCAACAGAACGGACAGACGTTGTGCAATAGGATTCCAATTTCTAAGAAAAATGAAAGATATAAGTGTTTCTGGTGGCCCTATTATTTATTTAGATGAAACGTGTATCAATATAAATCACACAAAAACAAATTGTGGAAAAGTGAAGAGCACGACTTAAGACTAACATGAAGAAATGGATAGTGAAACTTTTAAAAATGTGTTTATTAATCAGTTGTTACCCAACATTCCCTCTAAAAGTGCTATAGAAATAGGCAATCATCTTATCATTCTATTCAAATGAACAACGCTCGCATATCATCACTCAAATCAGTAATGCAGTCTTCATCGCATAGTGCAAATACACGACCACGCTGTAATACGACTACCTCCGTATCATTGTGACTAAAAGTGTTAGGTAAAGTGTCCAAACAAATCTGGCGGGGAACTTAACGTATTGAAAAGACTGAACAGCTTTATTGGGAGAAAGATGGATTAAGAATGAAGCAATTAGGTTCATAATTAATTTAGAAGATGATTTAGATGGTGAACATGAACATTTTAAAATTTCTGAGAATGAACAGGAACCAAATTTGAAGGACAAAGAGGGATCATCCGCCACTGATGTGTCTGGCCTGCCTGGCAGGACATAAAAGTGGGAGAGGTTAAAAGAGATGGTGAGTACGTATTTCTTTCTCTTTCTAAAAACCAGGAGCCAAGTTAAATATCATGCACTATAAGATCATGCAGCTAGATGGGATGCGCCAAGCCCATCCCCATGGCAGCCTCAGGTTAATTTTCTCCTTAAAATGTCCTCTTTACTTTCAATAACCTTTACATAAATAGTATTTCCTAAGAGCGTTAATTTTATTATACAAGCTCTAAATATGGTTAAAGTACGCTTTTATTATTAATTATTCCTATTATTATTGTTATTGCTATTATTACTATTATTATTCCTATTATTCCTATTATTCCTATTATTATTATTATTATTATTATTATTATTATTATTATTATTATTATTATTATTATTATTATTATTATTATTATTATTCCTATTATTATTATTATTCCTATTATTATTATTATTATTATTATTATTATTATTATTATTATTATTATTATTATTATTATTATTATTATTATTATTATTATTATTATTATTATTATTATTATTATTATTATTATTATTATTATTATTATTATTATTATTATTATTATTATTATTATTATTATTATTATTATTATTATTATTATTATTATTATTATTATTATTATTATTATTATTATTATTATTATTATTATTATTACTATTATTATTATTATTACTACTATTACTATTATTATTACTATTACTATTATTAGTATTATTATTATTATCATCATCATTATCATTATTTTATTTTATTATTTTTATTGTTATATTCACTTACGTTTTTGTGAAATAAATTCTTTGTTGTGTTGACTGTTTTCGAGATATCTCTTATTATTGATTAAATTTTAAGATACCTATACTTGTCTCAAATGGAAGTTTGTTGGTGCTTTTCTTTCATTCTCCTGATAACACAAAGAGAACAGAGTTTCAAGGCCACCACATCATTATCAGTTCTTAAAAAGATTTGACTATCGTTTAAGCTTAGACCGTTCTCTTATTTCCATCCTATGTAGAAGGAAGTATGAATTAAAATGTTTTATTACCTTTAATTTGATTAATATGAAGTTTATAAAGGAATAAGGTTTTCTCTTTATTGAGGAAGGGAAATGGCCTTTGTATTGTCTCCTTTAATTTCTATGGTCATAGCGGGGGCTTCAACTTTATACATGATGATATTCTACTCTGAATTGTGAGTTACCTTCTAAAGTTAACTTTCACAATGAGCACACATCCTTATATTTTTGCTAATATGCTCTGTGAAGCATAGGATGAAGAAAAAGTTCTCTGCCCCTTTTGGGAATCGAACCTGTACTCTGTATTGAGAATTCAGAACGCTGACCACAGAGATAGCCTAAAATATTCACGGGATTGCTGTAAGCAATATCCCCTTGAAGTTCGCAGGTATATGTGCCGAGCTTTCTCCATGATCTTTACAACGCCCTCTCGGCGATATTTATCCCAGCTGTTATATTCTCTCCCCGTTTCCTTTCTTCTCTCTCCTGTACAGTAGACCTGCATGTGGAATATCTTAGCTTTTGTTACCTACAAGCATTTCCCAAGACGTGCTGTATTTTGACAGAAGTAGTTGTTACTTGATCTTATATATTTTACTTTTTATTTACTCAATGAAAACACTTCAGAAACTATTGTGTTTACTGATATTTAGTTTATATTTTTGCACACAAAAAAGGAAGGAACGTGGAGTTTTGCGATACTTTTTCTGCTCTTAGAATTGTGGTGCAGAATACGGAGTTTATAATATATAAGTAGAAAGTGCATTGCAAGTGGTATACTTAATCTTATTAAGATAATCCGATTTGAATAAACCAGCATAAATATAGACTACTTCTCTAATTCATTTTTTCTTACCAGAAATGATTCTCTCTCTCTCTCTCTCTCTCTCTCTCTCTCTCTCTCTCTCTCTCTCTCTCTCTCTCTCTCTCTCTCTCTCTCTCTCAACCCTCACACATCTTGAAACTGCTATGGGAATTAATAAAAATATGCTTAAAGGACATTTTACACAAGGGTATTGAAAACAGATACTGAGACTTGAAAAAATGGAAGGATTTTGATTTAAAGGAGCAGAAAATAGAAACTAGATATGGACAAAGACACTGGAGCTGAAAATGAGATTAACATTGGTTGAAAACATATTACGGAATTTAGTATGAAACCGAGACGTTCTTAGATGAGAAGTTCTTAAGGTTGATGATACTGATAAATTATAAGCCCATTTGCTAAGAGCTCGATGCATTATGGGTGCATACGGAGGACAGGAAAAAGTGTCACGAGCTACGTTTGGCTTCTAATAGACGGAAGACAGCATTCTTGATTCTAGCAGACAAAACTTGCCACGCTTGAGCACATTTTAATATAAATACATATACTAAGGAGTAGTATGATAAATGTTGTTTAACATATTTTGTATTGGAGCATTTATGTTTATTGCGTATTTACAGTATTTTACATTTTAGGTGTACGTTTACAGTACTTACTGTCAATTAGGGAATCTGCTAAGAGATTAACAGACGCTCAAGATCAGTACTGTTTGAATTCCCAAGAGGAAGCAAGTTTTTCCATGAGAAAAAAAACATGAGCTCAAGGACAGCTGACGTCATGACGCGAGTCATATTATTACTAGGCAAAAAGACATCCTAACTATTATTCCAGAGGCTTCCAATTCCAGAAAGATCTCGTCTGGCCAAAAGTATTTAGTGAGTCAGTGAGTAGCGAGTTGGCCAGAGTCAATGAGTTGTATGTGAGTAGTAGTAAAAGCTGTGTGGTGCTACGAGTTGGGTGAGGGATCACCGAGCTGTGAATCCAGCTGCGAAATAGTTGATGTGTGAATATCCGAGTTGTGTTCAGATTTAGTGTGCAGCTCCATGTCAGAGTTGGACCTATCTGTAGGTTAGAAAGATTATAGCCGAACGAAGGTTGCATGCTGCAGAGACTTAAGGGAACGTTGTATATACGTATCGGAGTATCGTATTTGCATAAAACAAAATTAGATTGTACGTCAGCACTGAGCTAAAGATTTAGTGCCAAAAAAAGCAGTTTAACGTGAATAGTGTTGGATCTTTGTCACAGTAGTGTAAATATAAAGTAGATGCAGTTACGATTACAAAATAAATTATTTTTGCTAAACATCAGCTCTGCTCTTTTGAGTCATAAAACTATTCAAGCAATTAATGCAAACTTCCCACCGTATCGTATCTGCTGCAAACAGAGAACCCATTGCATCCCATCGAAAAAGCTGATATTTAGATTTCACCTCAAATATACATTTTTAGGCCCCTAGTAAAAGAAAATAGTGTCTGTGTATGTCAGCGAAGATACTAACGCAATTTTGTATTTTGTAAAAATGCACTTTGATGATTTTGAAGAAAAGTGCCCACCTCTGACAATCCTTTACATGGAAAAATTTAATGTTATGCTATTTTATAAGGGGCTACCACATATTTAATATACTTGTATGACAAAATAAACATATCAATAAGCATTGAATCGAAATAAGCATTCCTTCAAAAACGTATTCTTCTTTCGGAAGATATTCTACATAATTTTGTATAACAGAAAAAATCACAATTCGAGTATACTGCTACTCATAAAAGGAGATTTTTTTAAGACATACAATTTATTCCAAATGTACTTTTGTGTAACCAAATATTTTCGAGATACTTGCTACCATTGGTTTGAAGTTTCCAGTGGTTATCCCTTCAAACGCTGTCGTTATGCAGCTATTTCTCGCTATGAAATGAAAAAAGTATAAATATTTTTAAAAACAACATATAGGGACGTATTTTAAAACATTTGACTATAGCATTTTCTATATCCTCTGTGCAAGTAGATCTTAACTAAACAATTTTTCTAAGTGTGTTTTCTCATTTAGCATGTCGTAGAGAGGAACAATATATTGTAGAAATAATTTATAAAAATTGACAGCGGGTAGAGAAATTCATGTGCGTAACATATTTTCTCTTTCTTTGATGTCCATTATTTATATTTTGAGTTGACATAACAAGTTTTATATGGTATTAATTAAAATTATATGTTATGTTTAACTTAAAGTAAACACAGCAATTCAAAATAAACACGAAACATTTTCTATTATTTATTCAAGCAATGGCGAATTCTTCTAACATTTAGAATCTTGCGTAAGTTATTCTACAACTTTTGTAATAATTGTGAGTAAATGAATGCCATATCAAACTTATTTCTACTTATTATACAACATGAATGAACTGGTAACTTCTCCAAAGGGTACAAATAAGAAGTGGTAGCAAACAGTTACTTATATTACGGCCATTAAGATAATATTTAATATTAATGCGAAATAAAATAGAAAACTAAGTTTGATATTTATGTCCAAGCTATTAAAATAAAGACATAAAACAGCAAAAGGAACTGCACTACATTTTATTAACAAAACAATGTTATCCACGTTTAGTGTGGCTCAGCCTACAGCAATATGTCTGGAAATGAGCACTGCTGTGTTACATTCTATGTGTTCCTTGGTTTGACAGCAATGTGCTTGGTGGATTTCAGCCCTCTCAGGCGACAATGTATTTTGTATACTAAATTATCCTACACATAAACACAGCCTAATATTAATATAAAATATGGTATATTAAATTCATGCGACTTTCTGTATTTCTTCAACATAGTTTTGTTACGACAGGTTTTACTGTCTCTTTTTTATAAACAGGTAAACTTTTATTACATGTTTTCAAACTTATTTATTCGTATACAAAGGATTAGCAAGCGCAGTGGTTTTGCATGACCAAGAAAAGAAGACTTCCAAATTGTTAGCGTCATAAGAATGTTAAGTTTCATAAATTCATTGCCGTAAGGAGATGTTTTGGTTTACCACAATGTTGTTCCTTTATTCAATTTACCAAATGTATTAAAGTAATTCAAATAAAATATTTTTGTACCAAACTGCCAAAAAGTCAAAATACACATTTGTTCCACCGGTATTTTACCAAATGGTATTTAAATCCAAATCATCAGAGCCACTTTGGACAGAAGCAAAAATAGAGAAACATTATCCATAAAGGCGTTAGCTTTAGGCAAGGTATTTATTTTTAAATAACATTGTCGCATCTTAGGTGCTTAACTAATTACTAAGTTTAGTATTTAAGTAGCTTGCTTTCATTCTTTATTTTCTTTTTCTTTTCTATTATGATGTTCACAGGAAACCTGACAGTCAGGCAGACAGAACCTATACATGCTGATCATCTTATATATTATCAATTAAGTGAATCCCAGATAGGTTCGGAAAAATGTCAGCATTGAAATTTCGGGTAGAATGCAAATATGACTAGGGATTATAAATTCACAGAACTTGCGCATTCTAATGAGCATGATAATTTTTTTCGGAGGGATTGTACTCTATTCCCAATATGTTTGTAATATACCCTGAAACCTTAAGAGGCATTTTGAAACACATTTAATATTTATTTTTAAAGCCAAGGATTTGAAGATTTGCAGGTGCTGGTTATTAACAACTTCTCGAAATCCTGGTCTAGTGCTGAGATATTTTCTCAGATTTCAGATAAGCTTTTGACGAATATGAAACATTATCTTCAAATGTTCATGCTAGAAAAAAGATGCTCACTGTAACATTGTCTCAGCTTTCCATGGCAACATTATTTTATTACTGCCGAACGTGCAGTATTCAATAAACCGTCGACAACTTTTGCTTGTTACCCCGTAAATGGTTCGCCATATTATCCTCTGGGGAGTAGACCCATCTCAGGACATAAATTCCTTTGAGGTTTTCGCACGTGACTGTCAGTGCGGAGCCCTTCGACCAGAACTAGATACCCTGGAGTTCACGATAGGGCCTTCGGTGAGATTGACTTAATTATGATAGTCACACTGTATCTTCTTGACTGTGTAAATAAGAGAAAAGCTACTGAATATTATATATAGAAGAGAATCCCCTAATTTGTTGATTAAATTACTGAAAGATATCTACTAATACAATTTTTAATGCAAAATTTTTAATATAAAATTACCAAAGCAATATACTCGTAGAAATAACATAAATTTCACAAGGGGCCCGGCCTCAGAAAATAATAAATATGTACAGCAGATTAGTACAGTGCTAGTTGTGTAATTTATACTTAGTTTACGTTTACCAACAATTATGCATATACTTAAATGAAATTCCAACATGTAGACATAGTTATTAATTTAATCATTTTATGAGTATTTCTACCAATAAGACAAAGCAAACTGACGGTAATATCATAAGATATAATGTCATATTGATTGTCGATAGAATTTCTTCCAGACCAAATAATTAGTACGCTATATGTACTATGATAATGAGAAAAACTAATGGTAAAGAGCTGAGGATTACAGTACAAGTAGAAATGTTTCTGAACCATTATGGTAGTTAGTAATTATGATTGTATGTTCTAATTGGTAAAGATGGGGGTATACGGTATCTATGTAGAAAACGTTTTAGATGTGTTACAATGCAGTGGAACAGGGTGTTCTCCCAGACGGCCCAGAGGATATAAATCCTTCATAAACAAAAGATAACGTTGTAACTAAACAAGAAGTACGTGAGTGTGTAGGTTTAAGGGCCCATCGACAGCTAGAGCTGAAGGAGAAGGTGCTTCAGGGGACAGCAGTATTAAAGAAGTAATCAGTAATGATATCAATTGCAAAATAGGTTAAAATCATTGCGCCACTTATTATTTCGTTTTTCATTAAACGTCAAATCTTCAGAGAATCATAGTGAATTTGAGACTTGAGACTTGAGACTTGGTATAGTATTTGAGCTGTCATTTTATAAGTTGTCATTGATATTTCGTTAATTTCACCTGGTTAAAACTTTCAGTGGAACTTAACTCAGTTTCATCACCTCTTCACAGTTTTTCAAATATCACTGTGATGTAATGGACACAACACAGCTTCTACGTTTACACGGTTTACCCACTGGGGAGTAGAACACAGGTTTTGCTAACAGCTATTGAAATTATCACTATTTGCGCGTCACAGCAGTCGTCACACACTTGCTCGGAGAACAGCACTTACGTCACATCAGAATCCATTCTCTAGCTCATTGCTTTAAAGGCCGATGCCGTGCTCAGTTCTGTAGCTTTAGGTTAAAATTCACGACGTTTTAGAGTGGGAAAGAAGGGAGAATATTTCAGAAATCGTAGTTCAATAAATACTTTATCTCAATTAAATTGCGAGTTTCAAACAGAAAGAAGAGAGTGTAGAGCTAGACTGAAAAAAATTTCCGGTGTTTTTTCCCGGTAAACCACTATGAGCTATAAACATATGAGGCAACTACCTTAATAGCAACTTACTATGCTGTAAGTACTTTAAGGCCCGGGCTTTATAGTTCGGACCACTATTAGGTACAATTAATGCAAATTAATTGTTCTTTCACACTAGCCGTGTGTAGGACGCACTATGAAAGGGTAGAGCCAGACTGAAAAATTCAATGCCATAGCCGGGATTTGAAGCCGGATCTTCTGGTCTCCGTCCAGCCGCTCTAAACCATTGAGCTACTATGGCCAACGTGCCAACATACATTAAATTCTCCAACTGACTCGTGTTTTTGTCAGTCTGCCTCTACCCTTTCATAGTGCGTCCTACAAACCGCTAGTGTGAAAGAACAGTTAATTTCCAGAAAGAAGAGAGTTTTTCTATATCTCTTACAGTTTTGTCATTTATTGTTTTGTTATATATGTATATGTAATATCATATTAATGGCAGAACTATAATAAAAACTTTCTCTTTGAAACGCGCTATTTATTTCAGATAAAGGTTTTGTGGCATATGAGATTTCTGTATAACCGAGTGAAGTATATAAGTATGACATACCTACGAATGAAGAAACTTCACGAAAATTCAGGATGTGTGTTTAATTGCCCGTCTAAGACCTCATATATACCTGTGCAGATTTTCATTAAAATCCTTAGGACATTTTTATGGAAAAACGAAAAGCAATGCAACTTTATATATAAAGGATGACTGGGGAGAAAATCTTGAAAATCTTCTATTTAACTTAAACACCAAGGTTGGTATTCGTCAGAGGTTCTTTTAAGTAAACATGCATAACCGAGTAGGATGGCTCAGGCGGTTTTCTCTGTATCCCACATTCGGGAGGCCAGGGTTCGATTTCCATGGCCAACCTACCTGATCAGTGGGTTTTTTCGGGGTTTTCCCGAGTCGCCAGGCCAATGCTGTGTAGAATAGCCACATATCACCGAATTTCCTTTCCCTTCATTTCATCTCCATTATCATTTCACATCACCTCTAATTTTGTGGTCTTTTTCAGGGTGTAAGTGTCTGCAGATGTCTCGACGCCTTGGGTCGGCTGCCCTGTCTCCTTTCGCCGCATCCTTCCCCCTGGGGATGCCCCCTAGGGGCTTAGGTACAGTAAACCACAGTTTTCGGTGCGGAATCCTTTCCGTAGTAATCCTAATCCTAAACATACTTATCTGAGTAGGTGATTGCTGTTGACACCCCCCCCCACACACACACACACACACACACACACACACACACACACACACACACACACACACACACACACACACACACACACACACAGGAGCCTTAAAAGATACATTCATTTCCCTGTAACTTTTTTGAGTGGAACGAAAAATTTGAAGCTACTTGTGCAGAAAAGTACACCAAGGGTAATAATAAGAACGGAATAACGCAAGTAAAACTGAGGGGTCAGCTATTTTTGTCAATGTATTTTCAGAATGATAATACTCGGCCTGTTTTGTCTTTTTAGTGCAACTATTGCACAGTTTAGAACCACTGCTCTTACAGATATATTAGTAGCAAGCTTTACTTGAACATGATATAGCGCTCGCAAACTTTTTATTGCTCAAGTTGGCAATGAAATCTTGGCAGTAAGGTAATGTCTAGGTTTACGAGGTCCTTTCAGATGTGAAATTATGTGCCCAGCAAAGGAGCCTTGGAGAAGAGGACAAGGGCGGTATATACATATTTGGAACTAGTCAGCAGTGCATCCTATTCCAGTATAAAACGGAACCTAATTCCTCGCTCTCGGATCTTGGCAAAACCTTGAGCCAACCCTTTCATCACTTCCTCCCCTTGCTCCTCGACCTTAAGGAAGCTCTGCAATGGGATACGAGCCAACCGTCGCTTTGAAGCGAACACCGGGCTCGGCGTCCCCTCGGCTGCCCGAGGCAACGACCGCGTAGATGCACATTCCATTATGTTATATCCTCAAAATACTTCCTTGTACGTGAAGTTCAAGTGAAATATCTTACATATGTAATTCTTTATATTTTAATTTTTGATCGTATAAGTTGTATTACATTTGAGCAAACAGCCTTTCTGAGTACTTACGTTTCAAATGCGCATATTGCTAAGAAGTACATTAGAAAATATTGGCACTTGAATAAGTATTAAATATACTTTTACTTTCTCTATTACGTACCTACGTAAACAGATGAAATTTTGTATTCCTTACAAATTATTGGACGTTAAACTTTCACCTTACATGCATGTTTCGAGCACCCTCATCCCTGAGCATCTTTACAAAAAAATCAGCGCGTGTGTGCGCACCTGGGTATGAATGTATTTGTGTGTGCGCGCGCGCGTGTGTGTGTGTGTGTGTTTGTGTCTGTAAGTAACAATTCAAAAGAGAACATTCGGATAAATATGAAAGTGGTATTTAATTGTATTATCCTCCAAAGATACGACACAGTGATTTTGAAGAAACCCGCAAATTCCAATCTCCCTTTAGCTGCAAAACATTTCTAAAAACTGTTGCTAACAAATCTGATTAAAATATCATATCTTGGCATGACAAACAAAACATGTATCTACATTTTCTAGAAATAGTCTATAGGTAATACCCTCATAGATTGGAAGGGGTCTTGCATAGTTTTGTGCATGGGTTAACCAGTAATTACTAAAAAAAGTAAATTTCTAAAAAAAAGTATAATTCACTTAAAATAAACTTTCTCATCGTCAATTTTGACATTTTCTGTTAATAATTCTTCTGCTATGTTCTTGAAATGCTTTCGTTATTTAGTTTCATTTTGCAATGTCATTAAAGATTATAAATTTTTAACGACAATGACACGTTTTGAAATATTTGACCACTCCAAGTCCTTTATCGTTCTTATACCTTAAACGATTTGTTTAATTAAACTTCTCTAGAAAACGTTGTTAATTTGGCTAAAAGAACGTCCAAAGCTACACATTTCGTAGCCATATTTTGCAGAAGAAATGCAACAGCCATATTGCCCGCCTTAGTAGCGTTGATGGTGGCGTGTCTGCCTCACGTTCAAGAGGTCCCGAGTTCGTATCTCGGTCAGGGTGAGTTATCTGGATAAGGTTTTTCCGGGGTTTTCAGTTATCCTGGAAGATGAATTTGAAAACTCAGCCATTTTTCCATTTATAGTCCGATATGACTTAACGTTGGAGGACGTAAATTAAAAAAAAGAAAAAAAATATTGTCTGTAATATTTTGTTTTCCTTGGATGTTAGTCTTCCTTGAGAATATTTTAATAGTTTGGTGAATATAAATTGTAAACATTTTTGAGCATACTCATATTCACCATACGGAACAAGACATTTGTATAGTAATAAAGTTGTATATGTTTACAATTTGGTATAATCTCCCTTTTGTTATGCCCTTTAGTGTTCTTAGACAGAGAATAGTATGATCTAAATTGATTACAGTTAATTTGCTTCCTTCTTATATTAATTAAGATTAATAATTAAATATTAGTGCTGCTGAAAGATGAATGAAATGGAAACGTGACATGATTTCGAATTATCCTTCGATAATAAGGATGTCAACTACTTATATTTTTCATGGCACATTGTCGAAACCTCAGGCCTTAATTTAATTTATGTAGCTATTGCATGATTTTAATTGAACTGATATTTTCTGTACAAGTACAAAAGACTAGCTAGCTTAATCGGCATGATAACGTCATTCATTAAGCTATTGATTAGAATTAGTATATTTATTAAAAGGCATGTGATATTCATTAAAAGGCATGTGATATTAAAAGGTATGTGATATTCATTAAAATGTATGTGAAATATTCGCAGTAAAGTCGAATTTTTTTCTCCTTCCTCTGACCTCTATCGAAATAGTGCATGACGTACAAGCTCCCTCGGTCGGAATTTTGAGTAATTGTTTTGATCTCATAGTTATGTGATAATATAGAAGCTACATAATGTTGAAATAATCAGATACCCTTCCACTCCTCGCTCCCAGATCATCATGTTAACCAAATTTAAAAGATTCTTAGTCAGCTACTATAAAAAAAGAAACAAGAGCAGTATTCTCTGTTAATGTAAAATACCGCTTCATTCTTTCCTAATGTTAGTAATGTTCTCTCTTTATAAAATAATTCAATATATCCTACAAACCAAACTGATAACATAAGTGCACAAGAAATAATACACATTTCTCTTCTTGAGAATATAAAAATATTTTGCATCCAGAAATTTCAGATACTACAAGAATAAAGTTATTCAAAGTTTTTGACACTTTAATTACAAACACAACTGCTTTATCTAATAAACGCCAATACAATACAAGATGGGCTAATTCTTTCTAATGTCTATCTTCGGTTTTCTGAAGTGATGCACAATAATTCTCTATGTGTACATTTCTCCCAGTAAAATGTAGCCGGCCTTTGTTTTTATGCAGCGCGGAAGGCAATATTTACTCATTAATAATTTATTTACGTATGTTTTACTTATTTATGTTTTATTTATTTATTATTTATTATTCATTCATTTATTTTCATTCATTCATTTATGCATTCATTTTATTCATTCATTTATTCATTCATTTTTATTCATTAATTCATTCACTTATTTACTTTTTTCTGTGGAATAACAAACTACATTTTCCCATTCGAACTAAAAACCAATAATGTTCCTTTATAACCCTATTCATGTATTCAACTATAAGGGATTTGTGACTTATTTCTTATATTTAAGTAGTTTATAAAAATGGCATTACAAGGTTTTTTATAGTTCTATGACCTTCAAGGGAATTAGGCGTTTCAATGGTGATATATATATGAACATTGGTTGCGCGTTTGAGATTACATCACCTTTTTTATGAGATTATATATATATATTATTTATTTATTTGTCTGACTATCTTCAGTCAGTTTATATACAAAGAACTAGCTCACATTTCAAAATAGCATATACCTTGCTTTCGGTTTATTCTTAGAGATGTAAGTTAAGCAGTTATGTTTAATTTCCTTGGTAAAAGGAAATGTGTGGACAAATTTCAATGATGTGTAATTAATAGGCCTCTACTACTAACTACTACAATATACGATTAATTTCAGGATAAGTTCTCTTTCATTTTGAACTTAAGCTTTACATTTTAAAGCAAACGGGCCCTCTTGTTGTGAGTATTATGATAGCTGTTACTTCTGCCTTATATTTTACAAATATAATGGTTCTTATTTTAATCACGAGTTCCAAACTACTTAATAGGAACTTATAATAGGTTTGCGAACACATTTATGGGTATCCGCAAAAATAATATAAGTGCTATTACATCCTCTAACGTATTTCACATTTAATCTTTGCCACCCTTAGGTCTCAAATCCTACATGGAATTACAAATCGACGCCCGGCAGATTGCCATTTATTGGCAACGCTGGAACCATTGGATTACATACTAGATTTCCGGAATGAGAACTAGCGAATGGAATGGCAGAATTAGTTCCGAAGAATACTTCCATTATGTCTGCAATAAGATAAAATGAGTTTGGGGGCGAAAATAGAAGGGTAATTCGCGAAAGAAGTACTATGCTTTCACATTTGATGCTGTGAATGCTGAGTTAACCGAACTGGGCTTTTAAATGTGTTTTATTGGCCATTCTTATCAAACAACTGTACACAGACTGTGACTCTGGTGATACATTAAATGAAATATAATTACCAAAGGAAAGTTTGGAAAGAAGCATGTCAGCCACAAGTTCGCGATACTTTCCGTCATTTAATAATTAGAAAACAAACGAAAAGTTGGAGTAAATTTCAGCCAGAGAGGACTTGCATCTCAGAACTCCTATTGAACATACTGTGCCTTAACGATCTCTTACCTATATCGTTAGGTCAGCTATTCATTCACTGTTAACTGAAATAATTTAATAATATACAAATATAAAGATATCTAACTGGGCCATTGATAAATCAAAAGGGCAAGAAAGTATAAAATGTCACAGCAAAAGGTGAGCAGGATGATCTCAATGTTCAATCCATATTATTTGAAGTTCCTTTTCTTTTCTTGTAGTGCTGTTTAAGCGTTACACCTTTTATAAATACATGTTTACTTAAGAGCTCTTAATATTTACTGTTTATGAATTCTTCCCACATCCTAATGTTTGATAAACTATGTGTAACGTTTTCTGTAAGATGCATATGAAAATTTGGAAATAAGTTCATTTTAGAAGTCTATATAACTTATATTATAGTCCTTAAGTGTTTCTATTTTACATAGAGCATATTGATATATGTGTTTCGAGTATAAATCTCTTCAGCCATATCGTTTTTGTGTGCTCTATTTTAAAATAATACACCAATAATGTAACCTAAATAATGTTCTCAAAATTGAATGAAAGATTTAACAATTTTACTCTCACAAACAGAGACATGCTACGAAAATTCCCATTTTGAAATGTTTACTTCTGAAGCCATTCACTTTTATCTATTCGATCATTCAAAGACGTAAACACCACGTTTAACAGTTTCAGGCTGTGTATTTATAATACTGATATGGGTTATTTTAATCCACCGTTCTCATGATTTCAATTTAACATTCACTGAACTTAGACATAAAATGATCAAAAAATAAAATTTGTTACAGATGCTTTTGAAAACCCATGAAAGTGCTCACTTTCAAACGCTCAATTATTACGTTCACTTTCCTCACTTTTTAAGGCTTTCACAGATATGCATAGTGCATGTGAACTATAATACAAAGTTCAAGTAATGCTTTAAGGAAATAGTTGTAAGGTTTTATAGATAAGAGGTAAGGTTTTATAGATATAGATATAGATAAGAGGAAGCAAGCATGTTATATGAACATTAAGTGTGTGTATTTGGAAACAGGTTACCATATGCACTTCCTTAAAATAAAAGTTATTATTAGGTACGAGGGCTGTTCAATAAAGAATTATCATAAAGTTTACGGTCATAATTTTTCGCACTTAAATTCAATCTTATTATATTCTGTTAGCTTAATGTGAAACAAACAAGCCGTAGTAGTTTCATTGTTGGTAGTCCTGGTTCCCGCCTGTAAAAACCAGGCAAGTTCAGCCAACTGCTGCAATGGAGGTAACTCGCGAGGAACAATATGCGGCTTTGAAATTCTGCTTTCGTCTCAACAAATCTTCAGTTGAGACCTATATAATATTACAGGAGGCCTATGGACAGTCTGTTCTTACCTGTACACAGCTCGAAGGTTGTTTAAAATGTTTAAAGAGGGAAGACAGTCAATTTCAAAGGAAGGTGGACCCGGTGCTCCAGTTAGTGCTGTTACGGAAGAAAACATCAACACTGCTGCTGCCATTGTGAGAGAGGATCGACGAATTACCTTAAGATCACTTTCTGAAATACTGAACATTTCATTGGGTACCACCCACACGTTGGTGACAGAAACATTACACATGAGACGTGTTTGAGCGCGATGTGTTCCAAGACTGTTGATTCCGAACAAAAGGATATTCGCATGCAGGTCTGCATGTAGTTAAAGTTGATGTTAGAGGAAGATCTGGAGTTTCTTTCAAACCTAATTATTGCTGATGAAACTTGGCTACATCATTTTGATCCTGAGAGCAAACAGCAATGCTCAGTGTGGAAATCTCCTTCATAACCAACCCCCCAAAAAGCAAAAGTGGTTGCTTCTGCTGGGAAAGTTATGGTCTTCTCATTCTTTGATATTCATGGAATGGTTTATCAGTATGTTGTACCTGCACACACATCAGTAACTGGATAATACTACAGGGATGTCCTGTAAACTTGCAAGTCCGTATCAGGCGCAAAAGACCTCATTTCCGTACAGCAGGCTGGATGTTGTACCACGATAATGCGCGGCCGTATGTTGCCAATGTTGTTGCTGAATATCTTACAAAAACCAACGTGAAGTGCATCCTTCACCCTCCCTATTGTCCGGATTTAGCCCAATTTGACTTTTTTCTATTCTCTAATTTGAAGAAACACCTACATGGGAGGCATTATCTATCATCAGAAGCAGTGGTGAAGGCTGCGGAGGCGATTTTGAATGATCTCTCAAAAAATGGTTCCCAGCATGTTTTCGAAGACTGCAAGAAACGCTGGGATAAGTGCATTGCATTCAGGGGAGACTATTTTGAGAAGGATCGTCAAAATTATTGAGGATGAGTAAAGATACATTGTCCAAAATAATTGTGATCATTCTTTATTGAACAGCCCTCGTATTAGGTAGCTGTATATAATCAAACTATTAATTTTTAACGCATTGAAATAAATTTGGAAGAAACGTTTTAAAATTGCTAAAATGATTACATATATAACTTAGAGCATACTGAATCGTTTCCTAAAATATTTTGATTTAAATTATAGAGAAATACAATGCTTCTTCGCTGTAAATGCTTTCCCATTTTGCAGTGTAAGTTATAGCAGTAACAAAATATATTTCAAAATATGCTGAGCTTCTAACAGAACTCTCTAACTTGACATTCGTTTAGAAATCGCAATTGTATCATTCCTCTCACGTAAGCCATCCGATTTCTTACCTTTCTTTTTAAATTGAAAGAGGTTCTTAAGGGAGGCTCATTTAATCACTCTTGAAAGTTTCCTCCTTGGTAACACATTCATTTCAGCTCATCATTGATTTTGTAGAAGAGACTGGGTTTTATCTATTTTATAAGATTTGCTGTAGCATTGAAGATCAGTGAAAGCTAAATCATTCACTGCGCGTGTGAAGTATTTCATTGTAAATTAAAAAATAATGGATTTCAAAACAAAATAGAAATGGTAATTTGGGCACATATCTTCTAAATAACTCAAAATGTTAGAATTACAAATTAAAATCGTGCGTTTGCGAATTACGCTTACTTTCTCTACTAAGTAATTTGAGTGGAAGTGTTGCATTCCACCCAAAAACTGCATACCAAGATTTCATCGAAAGTACAATGCAATATATTTCGTCCTTTTTGGAAAACAGGTCTATTTGTGAGGTAGAGCGTAACACAATAAACGGCAAGTTGATTGAATACCAAATTTGGTAAAATAAAAATAGAAAATAGAAAAAATAATTTGAACATATATGCCACTCATTCAGGTGCTGCTAAAATCACTTTAGGTTTATGTCAGTTATTTCTGAAACCCTATTTACGATAAGCTGTACGTCATGATCATGAATCTGCTTGATCCTCAACCTATTAGGGATAGAGATGATACTGAAGCATCCTCCATACTCTACAAATATGATTTCATGCGATTTTAATCTTTTACGAAAGTGAAATTGTACGTTGCAGAATTCTCTCAAGAACCAGAAAGGCAATGACAGCAATAATTTTAGAGCACTCTGTTCGAAGATAGAAAAAATATGTCAGTAGCATCCGACGCCTTCCTAGAGTGTGATAGAGTTCAAGTCGGTTGAGATAATTTATGAAGACTAAAATAATGTTTGTTTTAGAGCATTTCCTTATTAATTTAAATGTTGTCACTATTGTTTTCAATGAACCACTTATTTATCATTATTACTATTATAATCATTATCAAAATCATTATTATATTATTATCATTATTATATCATTGTATACAGAAATTTCTAAAGTCGTTGTCTTATTTTGCATTTTTTTCACAATTATTCGATGAGAATATAATTTAAAGGACATTACATAGCGACCCTAAATATTTGGCTGATTTATTCTTCTTGCCTACATAAAGGTGTTTAACAATTTAGAAGTTAATGAAGATAAGCATTTGTAATAGTATCAGTTATTGAATATGTGTTTACCTAATTAAACAGAAAATAAATACGAGAAAACAGAACTACATATTTTAGCTTTGCTGCTGGTAGAACCTCAATTCTTCTTCTCTTTCTGGAAGGGAAGTTTACATGGGGTGCGAGAGCTCTAAGCCGCAACAAGTGAGTAATGTTTTCAGCAAAACGATGTAAATTTATTCTGTTAGGAGGAGAGAGTTAGCCAGGTGAGGCGGAAATCGGGAAACTGTTTGTTTGTATGATCTGATTTAACGTGAAGGGGCACAGTCCCCACGGTTGACCAGGACACACGCTAAACACTAATTACCTGTAATAGTAATGGCCTTCTCGTGTAGGTACTCCACACCTACTATTAATCTTGCATGGATATTATGCTAACGAGCATTAAAGACGAGGTTCTCTTACTTAAAGTCAGTGACGGAATGCTTTAAACCACCGCAATTAGCGCAAGATAGCTTCGGAACTCGAAACTCCAGTCCAACTGATTTACAGTTCCGAAAGTGAGAAATTACCATGGTGCTTAATATGTTATACAATATGGTGTATTTTTGAATTGCGCACAAATGTCGATCTCCATGATCTAGGGTCTAATTTCTAGTTCGCAGGGTCGCGAGCTCAAATCAGAACGAGGGTGACAAGATTCTTTTCGGACGCAAAACCGAAAAGCCGGCAGTTTTCATAGAATAACAGCAAAAAAGGAGGATCATGTTTGAGAAAAAGGCCTCTAAGCAAACTAAAGGCATCTTTCATGCACAAAGATCAGTTTCATACGGTTTCCGTATAGACGGATACGTTTTGTCAATTTACATTAAACATAAAACATAATAAATATATACATATTTGTTGCTGATGCCCTGAAATACATGAAACCAATTTAAGCATGGCAACAATACGTACATATTGTGCGCATTATTGTAAAAATGTCAGTTTGCTGCAAATAGTTCCACACGACAAGACATGCTTGACCACATTTCTTAAGGCAACTGATGTTATATTTTGCAATACAATCAGAACTAGAGTCCTAAACCTCGTATATTCGGTGTCGCTGTCAATGAAACTACTCCTTTTCCCTTAAATAGTTCCAAATTGTCCATAGAGCTAATGTAACCATTTCAGTGTAAGCAAGCTTCATCGATAGAGAAAGCCTTATTCAGAATGACTACCTTTTTGCACGTGAATATAAGGAAACACTAGCCAAGTTGATCTTGACAATCTTGACACGATACGAGTGATCTTGGGCTACATTTGGCTACCGGATAAGGCATCTGTGGATCCAATTGATACTTCTAATCTAAGTTTTTGGCGATGTAGCCACTCGCTGCTCAACATATTCTCGTGTGACGCTTTCGATCTTCCACTTCATCATCCACGGAGCCCTTATCACAAGTCAGGCACTCAATTTCGTAAACAACATGTTTACTGCTGCAAGATCGTTGCGAAATAGATATTTCTAACCCTCAATAAGCTTTAACGATATTTAAACACAAAATATACTTATTACTCGTCAGAGCGTTAAGGCGTATTGACCTTCAGGTGCCAAGAGCTGTGATAGTTCCTTATCGGGTCTTATTTGGGTGATTAGAAGAGTGAAATATTAATAAGTTGACGTACAGTAAGTTACGAAACACAAATAGAACGACTAGTAGCTGCATGTGTCTATACGATATGTTTTCTCGCTCCTGCCGATGTACGACCTGTTGCTGTCCAGAACACATGATTACATCTGAACAGAGTATACATACACTGGACTCAGCATGTATGTGCGATAAGCTCGGGTAAACATCCCTGTATTGCGAATTTTTTCCGATACGCCTTCTCGCCTTTCCATGTAGTAACCTGTGCGCGCTATAAGGCAGCTCACTTCGATAACTGCGATTTCACTCGGAACAAAGCAATAGCTGCACTGTTTTAAATATAGCACAATACACTGTCGAAGGTTAAATAAATCAATAATGGAAGACTTCTCCACTCATATAGTCAAATACCCAAAAAGCAAATTTTCGAATTTCAAGTTTGGCAATTCTCTGAACACTGTAGAATGGAACGTTGAGAACCAGACACGCTGAAGAGAGGCCATATGCAGACACACAAAAGTTTTAAGTATGTGAGAAACAGAACTTACATATCTTATAGAAAGCCTAATTAATCAGTGAAGTCTACCTACCACAATCAGTCGTTAAGTAAACTTTTTATACTAATTTAAAATCTAAAAAAATAATCTATGCTAAATGGAGTGTTTTGTTTTACTTTTGCCAAAATTTTCTTTGAGTGGATTCTTTCTATTTTATATGTATTAAAGATGTTCATTCTCGAAATGCAGAACAAATTTAATGTATCATTTTAGGTATTGTAAAAAGCGTATGGAGATATGACGAAATACGATGTTAAGAACTTGCAATATCTCCTATGATACTAACTTTCCAGAGGAGTGTATACATAGAATCTTATCCAGTACGTAATGTTATAAAACGTGGTTTCAAAGGCTCACGGCCCGTGTGGTCTTCATTGCATTTTACACCTACATCGTTGTAATCCTCTTACTTGCGTCAGTCTTACTTTTCTTCTACTTCAGTTCACAAGTTATTAACATTAGAAGTGTTTGCGAGTGCTTAAATTTACTTTAAGTATACAGCCTCGATCGCAGTATACGCTACTAAGAGTGTTTATGTATGATATGTGTATGCTTGCATCCTCTTGTACCAAAGCTGTAAGGAAATTCAAAGCTAAATTTCTTGACGTGCGTATTTCCAGTAGAGAGGCATTTCGTTTGCTTGTAAATAAAGTCAGGGAGACAAAATCAATTTGGGATAGGAAAAGAAAGGTAAAAAGGATTGTACTTAGGGAGCAAACATAAAACAAAATCGAAGGAAAATTAGGCGCCTTAAGCAAGAAACTGAAATTTCTAAAGCAACAGAAGTTTTAAATATCAAAGCATTCAATATTACTGCTGTCCATGAACTCCTACCGTGTGATATGTAACTGTATTTTGAGGAACATTAAAGATTGAATAGTGAAACCACGATTAATTCTGTATAATAATGAAGCACAATTTCATTTCCCTGGCCAAGTATCTCAAAACGCAACTTACTGTACTACAAAAAACGAATTTTTCTCATTAAATTTCCTTGCAAAAAATAAATCAGAAGTGAGAAGTAAGTTGATACAGTATAATAGGGCCTATTTTTTCTAATGTAGCACAAATATAGAAAGATAAACAATATACTGGAAACATGTTCCAAAAAGCTGACGGAATTGAATGTCGGTGACTTTCCAGCAGGACTATACACCGCGCATAAAACTAATAGGTCAATCCAGTTTATTGCGGAACATTTTTAGTATAGAATAATTAGTGAAGGTTTATGACCCGTTTGGTCCCAAAATCTTACAGTATGCGGTTATTATTTATGGGAAAACTTGAAAATGAAGTACACAAAACTAGTCCTACTAGTCAGAAGAATTAAAACAAGGTATCAGAACAGATTTTAAGGCTGTTTCGCTAGGCGAAATAATGAATGGAAATTTCCTCTGAAGATGTCGTAGATGTATTGATTGCTTTTATACATAGTTACAGCTCAATAGATTGTTCAGATTTTCAATGACAGCAAGTCATTGACGTTTCACAAAAATGGAGGATTTGGGAAAACGAGCAGTGATTCAATATACGAGTATTTTCCATTTGAAGGGCTTAACGCCTAAACAAATTAAGGAGGAAATGCACAGTGAATTAACAGACTCTGCCCCTTCATATAAAATGATTAAAAGGCTGATTGCAATGTTTAAAATGGGAGCACTAGTAATGGGCCTCGCTCTGGACGACCTGTGGAATCACAACTCCAGAGATCACTGAAAAACTTCATCGTTTAGTACTGTAAGACCGCAGATTAAAGTTGTTTGATATAGCAGCGGCTATAAACTTATTAAAAGAACGTGCAGGTAATATTTTAAGTAATGTTAGGCTTTCACAAGGCCTGTGCAAGATGGGGGCCGCCTTTTTTATGGCAGCTGGTCAAATTGCAAAGAAAAACTGCTTCTGCTAAAGTTCTTCTCGGGAAGCAAGCCAGGTGAAAAGACGATTATAAACCGACGTTTCGTGAGCATACATCTCTTCCATCATCAGGATATTTATTAAATGTTATAACCAAAAATGAATCCCTGGTTACAACATCAATACAAGCAAAGAAAAAACACTATCAAAACTCGCATTACTGAACAAAAGACTTTTCAGTCTTTTACCTTTCAGTAACTTAAATGTCAGGTCAGGAGATGGCGTGAGTACAGAAAATTAATTGGGTCAAAGAAAGTAAGTACTCGAGTTAATTATCAAGCTGTATTGATCTGTGCTTCTTAAGTCGACGGAATTACATTTTAAGGCCTTAAAGGCTATTTTCTGATTCTTTATATTTTGTATTTTTATTTCAACGAAACCTTCGCTTTCTACTCAATGCATTTTGCTTCTAGGTATTATTTTGAGGTTATTCACCATAGAAAAACATAATTGAGAAATAACCATTTTAATTATGAGCTTATTTTCTCTCCTTCACCAAGCAAATAAACATGGAAGAACGCATACTACAGTGTAGCCAACAGCTACATGAAATCAAATTTACCCGAAGTTGTTTTACCTCATTAGGAAAGAAAGATACAAATATTCTTAAAAGTTGCGAGGCATAAAAACTTTAAAGGAATGTACATTAGCATATAACTGATATTCAGATGCCTTAAAATTCTCTTAGCCCCAGAGCAGCATGTACTATCTGAAACTATAAACATTGCACATTTCGTTTATGCCTAAAACTAGAAATGCAATTTTGGACCATTTCAGAGCTTGTAACCGCATCCCACATTATACAGAGTGATTTTTATAGAACTGACCACTTCTTATATTAATTGCTTCAGAACGAATTGTGTTAGTGATAACTTAAACATAAAATGTAGATGAATTTTGGGAGATTATTTACCTCTATAGTAAATGTTGAAAATATCTGCATCCTGCACAAGGCACAACTCAGCACGTCGTTCCATGTTACTGGCCACTCGTTGGATGACTATGTTTTCAATAGCTTGAATCTTATGTGTGATGTACTTCAGATCGTCCAATATCTGGGATGTGTGGCGCAGTCCAGTGATGTCAAATCCGGAGATCTCGGTAGCCACAGGTTCATGGAAATTATCCGGTCGTCAAAGTAACCTACAATTAGTTCCCTGGATTCATTTAGCACAATCTCGCTGAAAATATCCTCGACTCAGCTCTAAATCGCCCAGAAGCTCAACAGGTTAAATAAAAAATCAGTCGGTACTCTGCAGTGCTCACAGTCTGGTTAAAAAGACTGACCCCACTATCCTCTGTGCGGATATTGTGCACCAAAATGTGGTTTTAACAGGGTGTATAGGTGCTTCATAGATGACATGTGAATTTTCGCTGGCCCAATAGGGTGATTTCTGTGATGTCACATAATCGGATAAATAGAACCATGCTTCCATCTGTGAACCATGTGATGAACAATATGGCCTGAAACCAACGACAATAGTTCAACTGTTTGTCCTTATCTGGTTCCTGTAGCTGATGAACAAACGTAACCCTATATGGTTTCACACCTTCACCTTTTGCAGCTTTCTGACATTAAGTAGGTGTAACCTGTCTCCTACGACAAACGTCGCAATGATTTTTGGTGACTGCTCCAGTCGTGCTCTTGGTCAACAACAACCGTGGGAAGCTTAGATGAACGATGCTTGCCTTTTTCCACTCAGAGATCCAGTTGCTTCCAATTTGTTTACCATTCCCAGTATTGTGTTTCTTTTGCTGGAATTGCAAACACCAAATTCTCTGGTATGCCTTTTGAGTACGTATAACTGAATTCCTAACCCAGTATTGCTTTACAAGGAAGAGTCTTTCATTTAATTTGTACTGCATTTTCCCCATTGACTAGAACAAAATGTCGAAACCATCTGCCAACAATAGCAACTAGGAATAAAACAAACATCTGCGCATCTAGTGACAAGGAATCGAAATTCCAGAACACTCTGCTTAATTTTGTGCTAAAATTGGATCATTGAATGAATTTCCTACGGAATAATTAAAGAAATAAATGTGTCAGTTCTACATAAACCACTGTGTCACTAATTTCATGGCCCACCATTTGCCCTTCCGATTGAATTTTATATTGGATCCTATCATACGTAGAAACAGTACATTTACAAATTTTGTATCTGGCTAATTTTCAAGCCTATAGCGGTATAAAAGTTGGGGAGCAGTGGCGAGAGCAGCACAGTGAGGCAAAGGATCAAAAAGTGTAGAAGTAGGGAGTAAGTTTAGGAAAGGAAGGAAAGGGGGTCATAAAGAGGCAGGGAGCAAGTATGAAGGTAACGTAATGCGAATGACCTTGTGGGTTGCATTGACACGAAATAAATCATTCATTTTGAGTTTTCACATCAAAATGTAATGGGCTTTAATTAGTTCTTTGAAGTGCCAAAGCTCAAGTGATGGAATTAGCATATAGAAGGAGTGGAAGTTCGAGTGGAAGTTCTATGGAGTACGAGTGCAGTGTCGGCATGAAACTTAATCCAAACAACGTGGCTCACCATTACAAATATAAAAGTGTCAAATAATTAACTGTTACTTTATAAATAACACTATCCAAGGCCAACCACAGCATGCATATAACTTTTGTATTTAGAACCGTGCAAGGGGACCGCAACACTCATAATTCACGATGCATATTGCTTTAGAATAACAACAATAAAAAATATCCCACTTACAGATATCACAGATTTCTATCACAGATATTTTTATACATCAAATAAAAGACAGTTCTAAGGAAGTTTCGGTAGTACAGAGCGCACAGCTCACTATGTGTTCATTTACGCATGACGTGGAAGCTTTCTCCATTCTGCAAAGAGCGCCTTGTTTTAGGCAGCTTCTTCGACAATGCAGTAACACACTTCTGCGCGAGTAGCAGGCGGACGGAATTGTAGGCTGAGCGCCTGGACAAGCTACGTCGTAGATCAACTTATGGCACAAATGGAAATTAATGTATAATCCATTTTATTGGGATCACAACTAAGGTATTCATAGAAGTAAAGCAAAACAGGATCAATTCATATGATGTACTCCACGTGGTAAAGATATTCTGATGTGTGTGGCCAAAGTCAGATATGAATCAATTACTATTGGATGGGCGCGGGGAAGCAATGAATAGTACTGCAGCCAATGGTAGAATTTCTAGAGTATTCCTTCAAAAAAGTTACACGAGATGGATTAGGCAACTTATCTAACAAATAATAATCGTTGTCGTCATCATCAGCATCATTATCATTAATCGCAACAAATAAAGTTGAACACCTTTTATAAAGTTATCAGTGTATAAATTACGAATTATATCATAAATACACATGATCTTTGCATTATACCGAATAATTAAATTTTTAAAATAGTTTAAAAAATTGGTTGAAAAAATACTCTCAATAATAAGGTTTTAACTAAATAATTAACTTAGATGCTTCATAACAAAATTTCTGATTTTAAGTACAGATCTTTACTCATAACCTTCTGATAAGTGATTAGTTCTATACCGTCGGTTAATATAGCTAAGGGGGACATCATTTAATCACATATGTGGCCAGAAGTCTAGCAGTTTACATACCAACTAATGAAACAAAGTAAAATAAATGGGACTAAAATCACATGTCTGAAATACCTTAATTCACACCTGGTATCAGCTACAAGCACATCCTGCAGGTTCATGTTTGTTAAAATTAAGGTTTGTTTCTATTATCAGTTTTAAAATCCTCTCATATATAATTTTTCTAAGGACTAAAGTGAAATTTTACCAGGAGCTACGGGATTGCACAAATACATCTACTGCTAATATATATTCCATAAAGATCACCCAAGACATAGCCTAATAATACACGTGTGAGAAAAGTTAATAGACTATAGCATATGAGGAAACTCTCCTTAGGAAACTCTGTCGTGCATAGGTTCATGATAAGCGTAACTATTTGTAGGTACATTAAGGAACACATTTGCTAGGAATGTCATTTTTACACGTTATATGTAAGCTTTTAATTAAACACACGTTTATATAAACGAAATAAAATGCTATGCTATTGTTAAGCCGGCTGTGAGGTCATAGTGAAGCTGGAAGGTCTTTTCTTTTAATGGTTGTGGTACATAGCCGTGTAAAGATGGGCAGAAACGGCAAGTCTCAAGCCTTCCTTAAAATAGGAGAACGATGACCAACCTACACGGTTGCTATTCGACATTATCAAATCAAACCACATTTAAAAATTAACTTTCCTTCAGCCACTTATGTAAAACTATCGTCAATGTTATAGAAACTGCTAGTCAAAATTATAAATACTGCAAGTATAGTACAGGAAATGTTAATAACCTCTTTAATTTGTCGCGATTTCTTCCTGGTTCCCCTGCTTTAGTTGATAAAAGCACATTCTTAAAGCAGTGGTGGTGCATTTCGAAAGAGGAGCAAACAGTGCAACCACCATATTTAGAAATTGGAACAATAATGTTCCTTGATTCTACCATAGGCTACTCTGAAAACCTTTCTCCGTGGGTTTTCCCTGGTCGGAGAGGCGAATGCTTGAGGGCTGTATTCTCTAATACGGAAACTCCCCTCATTTCGTCTTACACTTTCAAGTTATAGTTCTCCGGGTATGTGTGTTTTCATTGGCAGGCAGATGGCGCCAAAGCTTGCGATTTGTGATTTCTCCTATCCGTTATGTAATCTATATCTATCTACCTCTATAGAACAAAATACGTCTTACGCTAATCATGGACTCGTAGGAAACGTGGATAGAGTGCTTATACAACTTTCGGCAGATCTTCAGTGCGTTAGTTCGAAAATGGTATAAAAGATTACTACTGCATACCTGGCTAGCATTTTGATACTGAGAGATCCAAGCTAAGTATGACTTTAATTTCCGTAACTTAAGCGTCGATTTTCAGTTGTTCGTAGATAGAAAATAAATAAAAGTAAAGGAAAAGGCAACTCCATGTCTAAATTGGATTCCCATAGTATGATGTCAGGTGAGTCCTATGGACTGCGGACCGTTCAAAGCAAAGTTTACTGCGTGGGCTGAACTCAGAGGTGCAGTGGTTCCCGAAATGCATGGAAGACATACGTGTGGGTAGTAATGCCAAGGCGGGGTTGTGAGACACCTTAAGGTCCTCCGGTACCAGTCTGAAGGGCTAGAAGACTGCAAACTAGTTCGGTGACGGGTCTACCGAGACTTTCGTTAGTCTTCCCTTTTGGAATTACAACATAAGTGGAATTCATTTGGAGTAAACGCGGGAGGGACTTCTAGACTGAAATGGAAGGAGGGCCCGGAGAGGAAACTACCACCCTCTCTTGCACAGGAGGAAGCTTCAGCTTTGCATAATCTTTTAAACTTGAAAAGTATACAAGTAATATCATTATTAATAATGCGCAATATGCGCTTATTACTTTCAACCGACGATATAGCATTTACTTTCATTCGCTATTATATTTTGGTCAGAGGGTTTGAACGTCTCTAACCTCTGGTCAGTAGAGAGGAAAATTGTACTGCAATAATTAACTATTTCCGGTGGTCTAAATAGCTCATGGTGACTTCACCTGACCTTTGTTATTGAATAATAAAGGAAAACTCTGTCGTTAAAAATGAACAGGTTGAAGACAACTGTGAATGGCGTATCCAAAATGCCAAAGTGGCTGAAGCTGAATGAGGAAAGTCTCTTCTTTACACGAATTTCTCATACCAGAAGTACGAATGACAAGCTTACCATAGTCATTCATAGACCTATGAATCATCTTTATTAATAAGAACTACCGAAATTATTGAAACTACAGAATATTGAATAGGTTATCATTATGATTATAGTGTTAATCGGAATGTGTTCCAATTGATGATTACTTTGCAAACAATAAATATCCCATCACTACGTTCGGAGCCTAATCCCTAGGCACGCTGCTATACAGCAATTCACGTTTAAGCAGTATGGTTTGGAGGTTTCGCAGGGACTGCGGGAATAATTTACTCTGCAGCAGGAAACAAATGTACTGAAGGGGTGTAAACACGGGTTCTCCAAGGAGACTGCTCCCCTTAACTAGCTCTCGGGTAATCCCTTACCCGTAAAGGCTAGGGAACGAGGCTTTAAGTCCTCTAACTATAATAATGAATTTCTCTTGAAAGGAAAGTATTTCTCACGTCTCTTGTCTTGAGGCGCTAACTAAATCTTGTACGTCTAAGAAACTCCTCGAGGGAAACAGAACCCAAGCCGCAGCGAGGGGAAATCTATTCCTCATTAAATATTTAAACGTTTGCACTTAAAGGTAACACAGATTTGCAAATCCTTTCACAGACAGAATAGAAAAGACTTTACTTCTCCTGGAACAATACCTTAACTTAAAACTTTCATTGTTTAGGACCTAACATAGGAACACTTAGTTAATATGTTCTATCAAAAGACTTTAGGACTCTATATTCATATTAACTTCTTCCTCCTCTTCCTCCCCATCTTCTTCTTCCTACTCCTCCTCTTACTCCCCTCCTCGTCTTCCTCCTCCCCTCCTCCCCTCCTCCCCTCCTCCCCTCCTCCTCCTCATTCTCCTTCTTCTCCTCCTCCTTCTTCACCTTCTTCTTATCCTTCTTCTTCTTATCCTTTTTATCCTTCTTCTTCTTTTACTTCTTCTTATCCTTATCCTTCTTATCCTTCTTCTTCTTATCCTTCATCATCATCATCATCATCATCATCATCATCATCATTATTAGTTAAGTTGGAGCTTCCATTAACTATACTTACGAAACCTTATTTTTCTCTCTACTTCATATTATGGAAAATCCCTTTTAAAACACTTTCATTATATTGAAGGTACAATAAGGGACATATAAAACCAAATGAGTATTGAAATACTTAAGATCTAGTCGCTGTATTCTAACCTATAAGTTCATCTCCCTTCTATGACTTCATGATATTCTACTGAACAACGAGATTACTTTAAAAAAAGACAAAAGCGCTGAAATGATCACTCAAAATCACATCGCGTATCTAGGAATAGATAGAGACGTATAAACATAAATTTAAATAAAGTATTTTCACAATATTCTTTATGCAGTACATTTTAATATATTTCCCCTTATTTACCAGTTCTATGAAATTTTACAAAATTCCTTTCTAGAAGGAAAGGTCACAGATTATTTCAATAAAGCTCAAGATTCACAGTTAATTTATTTTACCATGTACATTTCTTAAGCATGATAATTATACTAAAATTGCTAAAGACTAGCTTGATAAAGTTGCAAATTATAAAAATAACTTACATGTTTATTATACTTTTCGAAGACGGTGAAATCAAAGACTTTATTAAACTTAAGATAGCCATGTTTTAATAAAAGTGATTACCAATTTATACAAAATAGAAGCATAGTGGGACTATGAAGGAGGTTGCATTGCGAACACATACACATCTACCGAGGCTATTCCTGGCGGTGAGGATGCGGTCAGAATATATTCGTGTTAAAGGTTAAATGTTCTGCACTTAGTTACGCCTATTTTGCTCGTGTCGTTATTTGAAATTAATTCCGATCAGAGACACATCACAATGAGGAATCTCTTCTTTTTCGCGATGATTGCTAACAAAAATATATACTGAACTATTTCAGGATTTCGATATATAAAAAGCCAGGCATTAACTCTAACCACTGAACACCTCGTTTAACATTGTTATCTTAAGGCTACCCTACTACATGGTTTCTAAAATATAAGAGCAAAGTATTGAAGGCTCTCAAGCAGTTTGGGGTAGATATTGTACGTCAAGGAAATTAAAATCATAATGATTCCTTCCTCCCACCAGGGTTTCTTTGACAACGGTGAGGTTTACGCAGGTTCATGATGCTGCTGCCAAAGATTTCACGGATAACATTTATCCAGCCCCATTTTATGCCCAAGTCTCTTCCGTTGAGGCAAAGCTTTGGAGGCCACTTCAAAGAAGGTTCATGGGTTTTGATCCACGGATCCACGGTGTTATCGGTATGGCGAGCTATAGTGGATGTAAAAGATAGAAACATTCTATCAAAGCCAGTTCCTTTATGTATATTTTTACGCTGTGCTTTAAATTCTAATAATTGCCTATCTCTACGTAATAAAACTTTCGTAGGTACCCAGTTCTACAACAGAAATGTGGTAAATAGTTTAGTAGTAAATATTTTCAGATTAAGATAAACATAGCTTTTATGGTGTGAAAAGGTAACAGAGAAGACAAAACTGTCTTGGAGAATGAAACGCTATTTAACAAGCATATTTCAAAATAGACAATTTTTAAATGTTTGAACTGCTATATCAGCAGAGAAAATGGCTAATGAATTTACGGTATTACGAGAGCCTAACAAGATTCGAAGCAGTAAGATGTAAAATTAATATTTTAAGTAGTAACAATTTCAGTATCTTTTGTGATAATGGATGTTGGGTTCAAACACAAAATATTAAGAAATACTAGAAGTCAGAAGCCCTGTGATAAAATGGAACAAGGTAACAAAATAATACTGTGTCAAGAAGGTTCCGGGAATTCGTCAATGAAACATAAAATATGCATTATTAATCAAATTTTATTTTATCGCTTTCAAAGTAGGCCCCTTCCAAAATTATACATTTATGCCAAAGAATAATCCAATTATCAACACATTAAACATTTTTTTGAATCTTTGTCAATTGTCGCCGCGAATTCTGCTTTATCGGCTGAAAAAGGGTGTCTCGGAGAAGTCTGCCGGAGCCAGATCAGATGAATATAGTAATTCCTCGATGAGAGTTGTTGAGTTTTTGCCAGAAATTTGTATACAATGATAGCCTTGTGAGCTGGGGTGTTATCGTGGTGCTGAATACATGTGTTGTCTTTCCAGAAATCTGGCCTTATTCGCCGTATTTGATATCTCAAACACCGCATAACGCTCAGATAACAGTCTTTATTCATCAGCAATCTCTCTCAGATCTAAATGACGATTTTCAGACACCACTTTCTTTACTTTAGTGATGTTGAGTTCAGTTGAAACTGTTGATGGCCGACCAGAGCGAGGCAAATGTTTCACCACATCTCGAACACATATGAATTCAGGTGTACCACACATTCGCACAGTTTTTGATAAAGTGGATTCACCATAAGCCTTCTGTAACATTTTCAGCGATTCGGCACAATGCAAAATTTCAAACAGATTCTTTGTTCAATATCTTTATTCACTGTAAAATCGCAACACATCTTTGAGATGCAGTAACAAAATGGCACCCTGTAAAAAACTAATGACATGACATGCAATCGTCGCATGGACACAGAGGAATGATCCACCAACATAGCGACAACAATCATTTCGATTTCCCTCTTATACGAGATTTTTATATGAACCTTTCCCGGTACTTTATTGACAAAATATTATGGAGAAAAC
Organism: Mantis religiosa; assembly: GCA_030765055.1. Taxonomy (NCBI): domain Eukaryota; kingdom Metazoa; phylum Arthropoda; class Insecta; order Mantodea; family Mantidae; genus Mantis; species Mantis religiosa. The sequence goes on along the minus strand of JAUKNK010000034.1, from coordinate 291,735 downwards.
GGCATGGTAACCCGGCCAATTATAGTAAGAAAGAAACGAGTATGTAACAGCTGTAAAACATGGTGCATCAGTGGTTACCATTGCTCTACCAATTCCAAACTTGCAGGCTACTGTGTAGTGTTTAACGCCTGTTTTTACTACATACGGCACCGCAGGCGATGACACTGATGGTAAATGAGATGAAGATGGAGCACCGGTGGAATGAGATGGCTGGGGAAACCGCAGATCCCGGAGGAAACCCGCCCTGTTGCCAAACTTGCAGGTTCAGACCCGGCTCATATTACTGGTTTCTAAATGTCCTTAAATACCATGGCTCATTAGATCTACTGATATGTAAAAACAACTCCGGCGACGACAAATATCGCCAAACCGGTGGTGCTGATGAACCTAGCAATTGAGAGCGTCGCTAGGAAACTAATTTTCTCTAACACTAAACGAAGATCTATAAAACAGAAGAGAGCTCAAATTTCTAATCTGTGAATGACTAAAATGTGTGTAAAAATTTCATATTTTACCTGTGAATAGCACTGAGTAATAAAATTACTGAAAAGGAATTATAATACTTTTGCATGTATAATAATGCTTAGTTTCTTTCCCTTTCACTATGATTTTCACTGTCCTTCATCTGAAACTGATTTACAAATTGTTTACTGATAATTTCATATGCAACTTTGGTGGTTTCAGCAATCTTAATCGACTTAATTTGGTGCATTTTAATCAGATAGAAAATATATTGTTAATTCAGTTATTTTAATCCACTCAATTTTCCATGTGAATACCAGAAATTTAATTTAAGCAGCGAGAAGCTAAGCTAGACATTAAATTTATCGCGTCTTCTTATTTAATTTCCAGTGATTACTCTTTCCAGAGTAATACTATACTGAAACACGTTTCATCCATTAATTTGAATACATAAAAGTATGCTCTTTATAAAGAAAAGACATACATTTATTGAAAATGTCTAACTGAATTGCCTTGTAGCAACTTTAAATTTTTTCTGCAACTTTTGATACAAACGTATACAAACAAATTACATTCAGTGCGCTTAACACGATTTCATTTAACTAATTTTACATGCACAAACTAAAACGTTTAAATAACCTTTCCAAACACTGTGCAACACAAAATCATTGTGTAGTAATTTTAAAATATTTTGTTACATAATATGGTGTTAATTTAAACAACTGTATAAATCTACTACGTAAACAAGGGAACAATTTTTTTTACCAGTAGTTAAGCATTAAGAAATTGAAACTCTAGCAGTCCAGATTAATTATCAGAGTCACTGTTCATTTTAGCTGGATGTACGGCTGGATATTAAATTTCTCTTCTTTGTGATTTCTTCTCTATGAAGACGTTTGTACTCTGAAAGAGTTCAGACTCTTTTCTCCGCTAAATTGGGAGTAAGCACTACGGCAATGTATCAGCATTTTCCTTTTACTACACATATTAACAGTTTGGGCTAAGCCCCTTGACTCGATTGTTGTAAATCAAAAATAATCCAGACCTACAGCTAAACAGTCTGATACAGTAAACTGAAATACGAACAGCAAACACTGCCGTGGGGATTATTTCGTAAGTAAACCAAGAAGGACAACACTGGAAAACCTGGGGCTTATATTAATAACTATCGTGATAAGAAAATTGAAAGCAGTACGCTTTCAGTGTTCTGTACTTGTTGCTTGTAAACGAGCGGTAATATGAGTGGAGTACAGCTTCCAAATTTGCCTAAAAG